>JAEMOT010003057.1:24673-96405 GCA_019297695.1 Apostasia ramifera | reverse complement strand
ATATCGACCCCTTAACCCGGATCTAGGCTCTGAGAAAACTCAAACATAATTTCATTCATCACACGCTCTCTTTTACAATGCAAGGTGACCTCTTTATATAGAGAGATCCCATCTAGAAATTTGAAAATACAATATTAAATACAGAAAATAAAATATCAAATAAATAAAAAAAAATATGGAATTAAGTCTATTACAATAAAATAAAATCAGCTCCAAATGTGGTGAGTCTCCAAATCTTTCAAATATGCTCTGAATCAAATCAAATCAAATCAAATTTAAATAAAGCTAATCTGAAAATCTCTATTAGCTCTAATTAATTTGAATTTGAATTTTGATTCAATCCATAACGTCATCCTAGCCATCCAATTCGATGCTGATCTGTGTCCCCACCAGAGAGGGAGAGGGAGAGAGAGAGAATTCTTGCAGCAGCATCTTTTCCTCCTCATCTTTGAGCTTAGCAGTTGGATAGAAAGTTGAAGAATGCATCACCTATGGCTAGAACAAGGTAGGGGAGCTCTAGCTAGAAAGCTATAAATTAATTTAAGATAATAACTAAGTATTTTGAGTTAAAACTTATTTCAAATGATTTGAGTCTAGTTTGAATATGAAGACTGTTGTGATGCTTATTTTCTTGATGAGTTTTTTTTTCTTTCCTGATTATCTCTTTAGTAATACAAGAAAGAATATTATTTATAGTGTTGATTCTGTGAGCATATGTGATGTGTTGTGAAGTGCATTTTGTTAATTGACAACTTGATTGAAGTTCTTTTCTTAATAGATATGCTAATTCATATTGTCTGTATTATATGCATTCCACTATGATTAGTTCAAGTTGAATTTTTTTTTGTATTAGTTAGTGTTAAATGTTGCTGTCATGCGTATGATAGGTTCGTATAAACTTGTGAAGTTGTTAAAGGATATCTACTGTTCTCTAAATCTTATAAAGCTTACTTAGAATACTGGTTATCTATTTTACTACAGATTTTAAGATCAAACTTCCTCTGAAATTCCCAATAAAAACCCATGTTTAGATGTTATGATATTAAGCTACAAGTTTTATTGAAAATTTCGAGAGTCCATATCTAAAAGAGAGCTTTATCAAACGAATTTGAATCAACCAGAAACATTACTTGCCATTAGACGACTTATTTTTACAACTTAGGTCTCTCCCTTTTTGTTTTAATTGTCTAAACTTGATAAGAAATCTGTCCCAGATGACAACGATAACACCTCTATTAGGATAAGGACTTAAATAAACCCCACTGAACACGTAATTTTGCAGTTTGACTTTCCATTTCATATCAACAACATTAGTATTCAAGTTTATTGAGGACTGATTTGTAAACCAATATATATATATGTATATATGTATGTTTAATGACTAAAATCTATTAGTAATCTGTCCAAAAAGATCTTAATAACTAAATGCTTACTGTTCTTGACTCATTGGCTTATTATTATTATTATTTTATTGTATGCTAATTCTAAAAGTATTCTTATTTTACTCTCTGATTGGGGTATATGAAGTTTAAATATATGATTTTTTGTGTTGGATCAATGTGTTTGTTAATTCTACAACTTATAATGTTGGGATTTCTTGTATACTTTACGCGTTTTTGATGCGTATATATGTGTCTATCATAGTATGTGGGAAGAACAAAAACACAGTAAGCTTGTGGTGAGAAATGTATGTGATCAAGTTATGGAAGAGGGGCTAAACTTGTGTAGCTACAAACTTTTGTGACTAAATGATTAGAAAGATAATAATAATTGAAATGTTATGAATAATTTACATGCGATAATGATAACAATAATATTTCTTTATAGACAATCACACCTGCTTCAGCTCGAGCTTGATTGATATTGATGCAAAAGCATCTAGCGGTAGGTTCTAGCTACCCTATTAATTGAGGCTTGTCCTTCAGGTGATTTGATCACCTCATTGATAATTGTTGGTACTTTGATGCTTGATGTTTTGGCGTCCAGTGGATAGTCTACGAAGGGCTATCCCCAGTTAAAAGAAAAAATCAGTTGAGGTGATTGATTGAGAAATAAAGGGCCCTTGAAAAAAAACAATAACGTATGTATTTATTTTTGCATTTCTTGTTGATTGTCACTTATGATTTAGTAAATCCTTTGTGTGTAATTAATCAAAGTTGTTGCTCTTGAATCGTATTATTATATAAAAAATTAACTAATAAAGTTATTATTTGATGATGAATTAATGTTTTTATTTAGCCTATTAGTTAGGGCTATTCCTATTGAGTCAATTGGACTGATGCCATTTTATGGTGGGTAAAGCACCTGATGATGCACGGGAAAAAGGGAAAGAGAGCAGGAATGACACGAGCTGATTAATCTAGTTGTCCTAAGTTAAGAATGGTGATATGTAGTTTGCTTTGCAAACAACTAGTCTGCGCTTTTTTTTCTTTTGAATCTTGTAAAGTTAAGCCTTACTTTTGGGTGTGCTTATTAATGTAAAAGCTTGTTTTTGGTTTCCTAGCTTTTACTGATACTATTAATATTTAATAAGTGTTTTATTATTGATGCAGCGCGGGGATCGGTTTAACGCGATCCTAACGCTACCAAAATTAGGATTGTGCCTAGGACTAATTTTACTTAGAAGGATACTATTCTAGGGACCCAAATATGTAAATTAATTTAACTATATGATGCCAAGGAGATTAATCAAAATATAAGCAAATTATACTATCTAACAGCATTTGCATATTCACATAACATTCATGGAGTTTCTAAAAAAATTAAGTATGCTTCGTGCAAATTCAGTAAACTTTCGCAGATTCAGATAAGATAAACTATCAAATTAACACGGATTAACTAATCAGCATAAACTGAGTTACCTTTCACATGAGATTAAAGAGCTTGCTATTTAGGTCCAATTACATAATCCCTTTTTGATAACAGATTCAAATTGATATTAAAATCAAATGAAGAGGAGCAGGGAAATCATTAACTGCAAAAGGCTTGGCATCTTGGATTTACAGCAAATTAAACATGTAGGAAAATCAAGGTGAATAGGTGGCTCAAATAATTATTAAAGCAACTGAACATATTCAAATCCTGAGTACAAACGGAATGAAATCAGTACCAAAGAGCTGAATCATGGAATTAAACCCAAGGCTAAGAAGAATAGAGATGAACCCAAATCCTGAACAGAAAAAAAAAGAAAACCAGGGAAACCTGCAGCCCCTCTGCGTTCCCGGTCCGAATCGACGCCACCTGCGTAGATTCGCTCGAAGATCAAAAACCAAGGAAACCTGCAGCCCCTCTGCGTTCCCGGTCCGAATCGACGCCACCTGCGTAGATTCACAGCGAAAGGAGTAAATTCTCCACTCGGAATCAGGTAGAAATCATCAACAGCACCATCAGACATCATCAACCATCCCTTTTATAGAAGAAGAAGGAGCAGAAGTTGCCGGCCAACGCGTAGATGCCGCAACATCGTGGTCGGCGTGCCGAGAAGCTCGCGAATCTGTTGGACGTGGACATGATTGGGCGAAAATGGAAGAGGCCGAGCGATGGGCTCGGCGCGGCGACCTGGCTCGACGAAGCAGGCGCGCCCGAGCGGCCTCCATCAAACCGGCGCGTCGCGGGCGAAGCAGGCGTCGAAGTGAGTCGCGGGCGAACCAGGGCGCCGAAGCGCGTCGCGGCGAACCAGCGAACCAGATGATCCCGATCCAAAATTAGGGCTGGTTATCCTTTTTATTAAAGGATAATTACATTCTGGTCCTCGCATTTCAGATGCATTACAAATAGGTCCTAAGCTTGCTCCACCTTGAATCAAATTGGTTCAAGATAAACTATCCTTGAACCCAATTTGATTCGACCCATGCACATGACTCAGACTGACCATAATATATACATGACACCAAAGTGGGCATTCCCATCGACATAAACATAATGTACGACTCCAATCAACTCGAAATAAATGCAAAATAAAGATAACTATGTACAAGTGAATATATTGTTATAATCTACGCTCGAGGTCGTAGATTATAACGAAATCGTCGGTGCTGGTGATCTGGTGCTGCATCAATCCTCCCCGGCTTCGAAAAATTCGACTCCGTCGAAAATTATTGCAGGTACTCCTCTAGTAAGTTAGGATGAAGATGCGACAGCTCAGCATAAGTAAACCTGAATCAACTGTAGGTGACAAACCTCTCCATCTGACAAGAAACCTGTGTAATAATCCGTCAGTAGTAAAAGTAATCTGATCACTCAAAATCTCCTCAGGTATATGCTGTACCGGTGGCACTGTCGGCTCAGGAGGGAGAGAGACTGCAGATTTATAGGTTATCACTGGCTTTTTAGGTTCATGACTGGGAATAAGGCTAGGATAAGAAGTGGAGCTTGAATTGGTGGTGGTTGGTGGAGTAGACTCAGAAGGACAAACATAATCAGAAAGAGGCTCATGAAAAAGAACAAGATCTGACACATTGAAAACTGGATTGATCCCCATATGATCAGGTAAATCAAGTTCATATGCATTAGAGCTAATCTTCCTGATAATTTGATAAGGTCCTATCTTCTTTGCAGTAAGTTTCTTAGATTTTTCATAAGGAAATCTAACTGAATTTGCATGGACCATTACATAATCTCTTACAGAAAACTCTACTACTCGTTTATGTGAATCTGCAATACTTTTGTATTTAGCATAATTTAAAGCCAATTTTTGCCTAATCTTCTCATACAGATCATGCATATGCTGTGCAAAAGATGATGCAAACTCACTAACTTATGCCAGTAGCTAGTATGACCGATGCACTCGACACTGATGACATCAACCTAATAAACTGACTCAGACGGTGACTAACAATGACTGACTAAAGTAAAATGCAACATGACTCGAGTACGACAACTAAACTTCTAGAGGTTATCTTAGAAGCATTACAAATTTAACTCAAAAGTCAAATAAACCATCATCAGATAAATCTCCTAAGCAAACTACACTAGCAGCTTCAAGAGAATTAATCGCAAAATGCGGTCTCCAGTAAGGGTAGCCTTCCTTCTTTAAAGAAGGAAACTGGGAAGAATCTAACCCCTCATCGACCTCGCTAAAAGGCTTTTCCTGATGGTTATCAGATAATTTTGACTCAGAAAGTGATGGTCCAACTATTGAAGCCTCTTCAACTTCCAATTCAGAAATGTCCATTTCAAATAGGGGATTTGAATAACAAGTACTATAATTCAATGTAGATATGTCTAAAGCAGATGAAGTAGTCTTGTTTGAAACTAGACAAGTGTCAACAGTAGAAACCTCCAAAGCCTCAACAAGACTCAATTCTTGGAGCTCAGATAAAAGTCCACCCCCATCCTCTTGGGAATATGATGAGGCAACTACTACTAGATCGGAAGTCATGACACTCACGTTCTCAGCCTCAAGACTACTTCTTTTCTTCTCGAGTACATGACTTTGTAGGTCATCCAATGTGTCACTAGTTCCATCGACATGTGAGTCAATAGAAAGCTCACTGTGTTAGTGGAATCGATATGCATTGATCCAAAGTTATTCTTAGACCTAACAGTTTTGATTCTAATGAGTCGGTCACTCAACTCTTCAATTTGTTTACATATCTTAAGGAGGGACTCATACTGTTGAGAATCAACAAGCTCTTTTTCAGTCAATCCTCTACCTTCTTGAGAAGAGACATTGCATACTTGGACACTCGGGGTATGATCAAAGTCATCTTTTCTTCTAGGTGGAGTCTTGTTATCGTAAACTCTTAGTGCGCAGTAGAAGTCATACTCACTATAAAGCTCGTATTTCTCGTAGGAATTATAGTCGCTATAATCAATATAGGGATCGTACATATTGTTGTAATCATACGCATTATAGCGGTCGTATTCACTATGAGGTGAAAAACCTACTTGCCTAATAGAAGCACGATAGTAATCAGGCTCATAATGATATGAAGCTGGAGTGCAATAACGAGAATATCGTGGCGATTCAGATATTTCAGGTCTCTCTCTCAATCTATGTTGCTGTAACCTATAATCACGAAGGGATGAATGAGATCGATATCGTTCATCTGTTTGTCCCCTAGAAAGATAACTAGTTCTATATGAATATCTAGATTTACATGCCATGACGATTTTTTTTTTTTTTTTTTATGTAATGCAAGATGAACTCTAAAATGACTAAAAAGGTGACACGAACAAGGATCGGGTACTACTTAGAGAGTAGTACTCTAAACTTGCTCTGATACCAAGCTGATGCAGCGCGGGGATCGGTTTAACGCGATCCTAACGCTACCAAAATTAGGATTGTGCTTAGGACTAATTTTACTTAGAAGGATACTATTCTAGGGACCCAAATATGCAAATTAATTTAACTATATGATGCCAAGGAGATTAATCAAAATATAAGCAAATTATACTATCTAACAGCATTTGCATATTCACATAACATTCATGGAGTTTCTAAAAAAATTAAGTATGCTTCGTGCAAATTCAGTAAACTTTCGCAGATTCAGATAAGATAAACTATCAAATTAACACGGATTAGCTAATCAGCATAAACTGAGTTACCTTTCACATGAGATTAAAGAGCTTGCTATTTAGGTCCAATTACATAATCCCTTTTTGATAACAGATTCAAATTGATATTAAAATCAAATGAAGAGGAGCAGGGAAATCATTAACTGCAAAAGGCTTGGCATCTTGGATTTACAGCAAATTAAACATGTAGGAAAATCAAGGTGAATAGGTGGCTCAAATAATTATTAAAGCAACTGAACATATTCAAATCCTGAGTACAAACGGAATGAAATCAGAACCAAAGAGCTGAATCATGGAATTAAACCCAAGGCTAAGAAGAACAGAGATGAACCCAAATCCTGAACAGAAAAAAAAAAGAAAACCAGGGAAACCTGCAGCCCCTCTGCGTTCCCGGTCCGAATCGACGCCACCTGCGTAGATTCGCTCGAAGATCAAAAACCAAGGAAACCTGCAGCCCCTCTGCGTTCCCGGTCCGAATCGACGCCACCTGCGTAGATTCACAGCGAAAGGAGTAAATTCTCCACTCGGAATCAGGTAGAAATCATCAACAACACCATCAGACATCATCAACCATCCCTTTTATAGAAGAAGAAGGAGCAGAAGTTGCCGGCCAACGCGTAGATGCCGCAACATCGTGGTCGGCGTGCCGAGAAGCTCGCGAATCTGTTGGACGTGGGCATGATTGGGCGAAAATGGAAGAGGCCGAGCGATGGGCTCGGCGCGGCGAAGCAGACGTGGCATCCACCTGGCTCGACGAAGCAGGCGCGCCCGAGCGGCCTCCATCAAACCGGCGCGTCGCGGGCGAAGTAGGCGTCGAAGTGAGTCGCGGGCGAACCAGGGCGCCGAAGCGCGTCGCGGCGAACCAGCGAACCAGATGATCCCGATCCAAAATTAGGGCTGGTTATCCTTTTTATTAAAGGATAATTACATTCTGGTCCTCGCATTTCAGATGCATTACAAATAGGTCCTAAGCTTGCTCCACCTTGAATCAAATTGGTTCAAGATAAACTATCCTTGAACCCAATTTGATTCGACCCATGCACATGACTCAGACTGACCATAATATATACATGACACCAAAGTGGGCATTCCCATCGACATAAACATAATGTACGACTCCAATCAACTCGAAATAAATGCAAAATAAAGATAACTATGTACAAGTGAATATATTGTTATAATCTACGCTCGAGGTCGTAGATTATAACGAAATCGTCGGTGTTGGTGATCTGGTGCTGCATCAATTATTATTTATTTAGTATTCGTATACAATATTATTAGTCGTCACACCCAGGTTAGTGGTGGGGACACCACGATCGATTGTCGATTCATTCCTGGTAGAGTTTATTGTCGACGGCCGAGATCTAGTCACATTGCTTCGATCTGGATCGATTGACTATCACGACAAATCTGGAAAGATGGATATTGCAGATTGCTGACTCGGTGAATTGGAAATCTTCTATTCATTTTAATTGATTGGAGATTCTATTTTGGGCTGATTTTATTTCCCGCATTTATTTTGTATTAATTATTTCTATTTTTGTGATTGTTATTTTAGGCATGTTATCTGGTATTTTCTCGCTTTTGTGAGAAAATTATTAATTATGTATTTTTCTTTATTAAGTCTGTTTATATGGAGGCCTATATAAACGCTTCCCTGTTCTTCTGAGTTCCCTAATGCTGAATTAGCTTGATTTGTATTTCCCTTGGGATTATTTGATCCTGAAATGAATTGATATTCTGGATAGGAAAAAGCCTGGGCCTTGGGTGAGAATCCCTAAACTCCACTCGCTCCAGCTCCTCTTCGGGTTTGATTCCATTCATCTTGCATCCCTCAGCATTCACCTCGACTCATCCTCGTCCACGCCGCCTGCTAGCCTGCGTTCCTGCTTCAAGTTCGCCGTGGTCCATGCCGCCTGCTAGCCCCCATATCGCCGACGACGCACTCGCGCTGATTACGCCGATGCGCACACAGCGGCTCCGCTCACACTCGTGCAGCTCCGCCATATGCTCCCGTGAGATTGCCTCCCCACGCGTGTCGGTGCCCGCGCCCCTGTGCCCTCGCCCTTCATGAGCTCACCCACGCACCCAAGCCCTCGCACGCCCGCGCCCCCGATCCTGCGCGTGCCCGCTTCCCCGATCCTGCGAGCGCCTGCGTCCCCGAGTCATGCTTGTCTGCCGCCGCGTAACGAGCCTGTCTATTACCTGTTGTGCCCTAATTTCGAAGAAAAAATATAAAGTAGTCCCTGAATTTCTTAGCCAGGTATGAATTTCAATAAAACCATTAATTTGGTTGAATCGAATTTTCTACTTGCTTGAGATTTGCTCGAAGTAGTTCCGCCTGTGCAGCCTGTCATTATTGAGTGCAATTTAATTATTGTTGGTTAAATATTGTGAGATCCCATAATCCTGTTCACTGTTTTTGATTTGTTCAAAACCGAATTGCGCTTTAATCTGAATTGATAATTTTTCAATTACCTTTGATCTAATTTATTTGAAATTTTGAAAGAAATCAATTTTGTGAGTTTAATTAATTTCTCTGTTATTACAAAATTGTTCTCTGATGTTTTAGCATTAATTTATGGATATTCTGCTATATAAAATTGCTGATCTCTAAACTGCATCATCATTCATCTGTCCCGCATCAGTTAGCTATAGCTCCACCATTGTATACAGCCCGCTTGAGAGCTAGCAACGGCGGGTTGTGAAAAAATCACATCAAAAGTTTTTTTTTACCCTAATCAAGAATAACCCCACAAAGAAACAACTCCTCTATTTATTGTCGGGGTGGTAACCGTGGAATACAAATTAATTTTTTAAAATATAACTATTTTAATCCTTGTTAGGTAGCACAAGAGTATTTCTTATTGTAACCTACATGGCCATGTCCCATCATGCCTTATGAGCATAAGTACATTTGGTGTATATTTTGTGTAGTGATGGGAATAGATGGATGGTCCTACACTTGAATATAAAATGTGAATTATGATGGCTATGACAATGCATTTGATCTTACAGAATTTAATATTCAAAAAGAGAATAGAAATTGCTGTTACATCCAGCGTGCTAGTAAAGCTGAAATTTGAGAGGTTTTAAAGAAGACGAAGTCTAAAAGGACAGTTGAACCAGATGATATCCTAATAGATGCTTGAAAATATGTGGAAAATGAAGGAGTGTATTGGCTTACAAGATTATTTAATATGATTTTGAAGATTAAATACCAAATGTGCGGAGAAAGAATATATTGGTATTTATTTATAACAATAAAGACGATGTATAAGATCGTATTAATTATAAAGGTATTAAATTAATGAGCCAAAATTTAAAATTTTAGCTATCCTATTTGCCGAGGGGTTTAATGGAAATATTCAGGGAATAAAATTTTTATTGATTTTTATTGATCTGGAAAAAGTATATGATAAAGTTTCAAGAAAAGCACTTTGAAAAATTTAAGAAAAGAAAGGAGTTTGCACTGCTTGTATTCAAGCTATCAAAGATATGTATAATAGAGCTGCTATTTGTGTTTAAACACAAGGTGGTTTAACTAAGGAGTTTCCAATTATAATTTGGTTGTACCAAGGCTCAGCTTTGAGTCCATACCATTTTGCATTAGTCATGGAGGCCCTAATTGGACATAATTAAGAAATAGTATCTTGTTGTATGCTTTTCGCAGATGATATTCTCCTTATTAATAAGAGTAAAGAGGGGGTCAAGGCAAAACTCGAGTTATTAAAGAATACCTTAAAATCTAAAAATTTTATTTTAATAGATAAAAAATTAAATATATGGAGTGTAAATTTAGTTAAGATAAAAGCACTTATATTGGTGAGATGATAATTGATGATTAAGTTATCAAGAAGAGTGAGCAATTTAAATACCTTGGATTAATTATATAAAATAACGGTGAAATAAATAGTGATGTTATCAATAGAATCCAAACAGGATGGCTAAAATGGAGAAATATTTCTAGTATATTATGTAATAAAAAAATTCACTCAAATTTAATGGTAAATTTTGCAGAACAATTGTAAGATCAATAATATTATATAGTGCCGAATGTTGATCTATAAAGAAAAAACACAAGTAAAATAAGTGTTGTAGAAATGTAAATGTTAAAGTGGATGGGTGGATATATGCAAAAAGATAAAATGATAAATGAGTATATCTGCGGGAAGATTTGGGTAGCCTTTGTTGAGGGTAAGCTCAGGTAGAGTCGACTTAGATGATTTGGGCATATAAATTGTAGGTCAATGGAAGCTCCAGTAAAGAGAGTTGAGTTATTGAATTTTGTTTGTTTTAAAAAAGAAAGAGGAAGACAAAAAAAAATATAATAAAAAATTATTAGAAAGGATCTCACATATTTGGAGATAAATGAGAGTTTGTTATGTGGTAGAGTGCAATGAAAACAAACGATTCATGTGGCTGACCCCATCTAGTCGGATAAAGGTTTGGTTGTTGTTTTTCATGTCGTATCCCGTTGTTGTGTCCATGCTTCATTGTCTCTGAGCAAACCATTTTGTTGCACCTGGATTTGTAATGGCATATGTGATTCTTTTGTTTATATCATATGACTACATTTTTTAATATGACATTTTTAAAATTTTGTGATTGTATTGTAGTCATAATGTTAAAATTGCAGGTTCAAGAAGCTGCCTTAAGATCTATGCCTGAAATAGTTGTGGCAACTCCTGGGCGTATAATTGACCATTTGAGAAATTCCCAGTCCGTTGGCTTAGAAGATCTCGCTGTTTTAATCCTTGATGAGGCAGATCGCCTTTTGGAACTTGGTTTTAGTAGTGAAATTCAAGAACTGGTACTGAATTCATTTTGATCTAATTGTTTATTTTCCCTTATTCTATTAACCACTTATCTTATGATCAAGCTTCATACTTCCTTAAGCTGGTGCACATATTTTTGATTTTTTTGGATTAGATAATTCTAAAGTTAGTTATCCTTTGATTGCTGAATGGGTAACCAACATATTTTATCTAGTACAATGTCCTAGTCATTTTTTTTGCTGTTGAAAATGACTTGTTTTGCAATTTTTCAGTGTTTAAATTAGAAAGGTATCTTTGATTTTTGAAAGTTCACACTAAAGGTTCTGTAAGAAAATTAATGTTGTTGTCTCTATTGTTATTTTCTTTTATGAGGGGAAAACTAACAATTGGAATCTGAATGTGTGCATATGGAAGGCAGTAGTTTATTTAGTCCAATTTTTGATGAATTTATTTTTTGAAGGAAGGAAAATCTGTTCTGTTGTGAAATGGATAGAAGGATGATCCAACAATTGCTTTTTCCCCTAGTCATTTTGCAAAATTTTTGACTTCAGGTTGATGTTTTTATAAGATTTATTTGATTCGGACACTATCATTTCTTTCTGTAGAAAGTTCATAATTAAATACTCACCAAAGACAATGTAATTGATAGACAGTGAAGTTGTAATTCTACTAGATGTGCAAGTTACCTTCTAGATAAAAGTTGATATTTAGTGGGTGAGAATTGGGATCTATGATGGGAGTTATGGAAGTTGATTGATCCATAACGACTATGGTTTATGAAACAGTTCCAACAGTTTGCCTGTTTTCACCTAGCAGATTTTTTTTTTCTTCAAGAACTGGTCCATTATTATTCAGTTATTTTTAGAGCAAACATTTTATGGTTGATTTTCCTTTACCTGTTCAGAACTGGCAGAAAATGCTAATTTGTTAATTTTCTACTACAGGTTCGCATGTGCCCTAAGGGGAGACAAACAATGTTGTTCTCTGCTACTATGACTGAAGAAGTTGATCAGCTTGTCAAACTCTCACTTAATAAACCTATACGACTTGAGGCCGACCCTTCTACAAAACGACCTGCGACATTGACTGAAGAGTATGCTAGTTTGCATGATTATTGTTCTAATATGAGCTATAATTTCGGTGATACCCTTTTTTGTTGGAGTTTAGCTTTAAACAATATTCCTTCCTTTGCTTAACGCACAGGTGCTGGATCTCAAGTCCCGGATGAGAACACAGAGGGTTGCGTTAGGTAGTCGACAACCAGAGTAAAAATTGCCGAATAATCATGATATGAATCATTTAAAAAATTGTATTGCCTGAAGTTAGGGTGTTTCTTGGAAGCGACGCATTATATTACCTGAATACAGTGAGAAATGGGCAATGGCCGCTGCATCAGCACCTGGTATAGTGATAAATGAGTAAGGGTTTCCACATTAGTGATAGATGCGAGTAAAGAAGCTAGTCGAATATACTAGAACATAAGCCACTAGAATTAGATGAGGAATTTAGAATATAGACATTTTGATAGACAAGTTAATGAAGTTGGTAGATATTATAATTTACAGAAAGATTAATATTTTGTGCCTTCAAGAAACAAAATGGATTGAGGAGAAAGCAAAGGAAATTGGTGGCTTGAGTTTTAAATTTTGGTATTCTGGTAAGAATAAAAATAAGAATAGAGTGAGTATAATTCTAAATAAGAGCCTGAAGGATCATATAGTGGAAGTCAAGAGAAATTGTGATAAAATTATTGCTTTAAAAATTATAATCAATAGAATGATTATTAATATTATAAGTGTATGCCCTTACGTAAGTTTGGATGTGAGCATAAAGAAAAAATTTTAGAATGATTTGAAAAAATTAATATAAGAGATGCCTCAAGAGAAAAAATTATTTATCGGAGGAGATTTAAACGGATATATTGTAAGTGTTGTTGAGGAATTTAAGAAATTATAGAAATTATAGAGTGTTCAACTAGAGCCAATGATATTCTGGCTATTGACTTTGCCAACTTAGCGGTGGATGGGGATTTTGTATGGGTGTGGGGTATGCCCCTTCCCATAGATTTTTGTAATCTCCTACAAAGAAATATAATTTGATATACTATTTTTGTACTTTTTTCTTGATTAATGCAAAGGCTAATGCCATACTTTGAAGGAAGTGTCACACACAAGCCTTGGTTTCTTCCAGGCCTCAATGGCCTAGAGAAATGAAGTAGCATGTAATAAAAGGGAATGGAAAGAGATGATCACTTTGTTTAATGAATGCATCCTACTTCGATTGTGCAATGAATGTGAATGAATTCGATAATAAACTTGAATACTCCAATTGTTAATTTGCTACACAATACTTTTAGTTGACATTCTGTAGGGGTTGCTTAAAGAACAGATAACCATTAGAAATTAAGCTTTAAAATGATTGAGAGAACAATAAAAAAATTAACAATCTCATGTTTTGTTTGTTTAAATTTACAAATATATATTTAGAGCAAATTATTGAGAGGTTCCTATAGACCTATAATTACATTTTGGTTCATGTTTTTTGAAAATTTCACTTGGGTCCCAACTTTAAAATTGTAGACCTATTAGATCCCTATCTTGCTTTACTTTGGGTCCCTATTTTTAATTTTTGGTAAGTGAAGGATTTAAAAAAATATGAAACAAAGTGTAATTTTGGGTGAACTTTAGGGACCTATCAGTAATTTGCCTATTTATATTTATATTCATAAGACAAAAGCAATTTTTTTATAAGATAAAATTTTAAAGTTGGGCTCTATGGCTGTTTGATCTTTAAACACTCAGATTGACAAGGGAAAGAGTGTGAAGAAAGGATTGACGCTAGATTTGGACTTGAGATAGTAAACAAGGAACAAAATATTGACATCATATGACTTAGAGGACTACGTTTTCTATAAATTAAGAATCAGCTCGTTTAGACATTGCATGAATGAATGTGTCAAAGTAAAGCATATGAAAGTAGGGCTGATGGAGACTTTAGATATTGAACATAGGAAGATATATAGGAAAATAATATGGTACTGGAAAAGTATGGAGTGTACTTTCTAGTGGTGAAACAATCACATAGTTTGGATTTAGGAACAAAAATTATAGAAAAAGCGCAAGAAAAAAGTCAGGAATGTGACTAGTAAAGAAAGTGTTTTGTTTATGATGCTTAAAATGGTAAAAAGATAAAACATAGGAAAATAATATGGTGCTGGAAAAGTATCGTGTGTACTTTCTAATGGTAAAACATTCACATGATTTGCATTTAGGAACAAAAATTATAGAAAAAATGCAAAAAAATGTCAAGAATGTGACTAGTAAAGAAAGCGTTTTGTTTATAATACTTGAAATGGTAAAACATATAGTATATATAGTATGTTTGTGGCTGTGTGTGTGTATATATAAATAGAAAAAATCATGGATTTTGATGATTTCTTGAATGGTTTTAAATTGAAACAGAGCGTATCAACTGAAAAGTGAAAGGTCAACAAAAAGAAATTTGGGGAATAATGCATACACAAATTCTGCTTAGACCCACTTTGTGGGCATCTTACTATTTGATAGACAATCTTTGGAAATAGCAACATCATTCTTAGTGGTGGTACTTTATTTTCTATTTTACTTATGGCTTTATTGTCCTTTGTTCTTTGTGGCAGCAAAGTTTCACCTGTTAACAATGTCCGACAATGTTCCTGTTCCTCTTGAATTTGGTCATTCTTTGATAGTTGGACGTTTTAGTTGTTACTGATCATTACATATTGTTCTTCTGACTCTAAATGCTTTTATCAAACACAGAATTGTCAGGATACGACGTATGCGTGAAGCTAATCAGGAGGCTGTTCTACTTGCTTTGTGTTCTAAGACCTTCAGGGAGAAGGTGATAGTTTTCAGGTATTTTTCTGAAACATGGGATGATATTTTTTGAAGTTAGAACTAATGATCTTGCTAGCATATATGTCATATTTATCCATAGATGTACGCCTTAGCTCTTTTATTCTTACTAATGGCTGAGTAACACTGACACAACATTGTTATAATGCAAAAATTTCTATAACATGGTTGACAAAATGCCTTTTATTTATTAGGTTTTGTATAGATTGTTGGTAGTCCCATTAATTTCAATTGCTTTATGCCTTTTAGTTAAATTCTTGTTTTATGCCAGTTCTACTAAGATTATAAGGAAAAAAGATGAATCAGTGGCCCCTCTCCATCAAAATGACGAGATATATGTATAACTAGTGTTTGGTATACAAATTACATGTAGGTCTCGAGGATTGTATAACAAATGCATCTAGGTTCTTAGCACTCCCCCTTAAACTAATACATAAATATCATGAAGTCCTAGTTTGTCACTTCTAGTACCTTTTAATGATTCTATTTACAAATCTGTTAATTGATCATTAGAACTAACAAAGAGGCAATCAATCTCTATGTGTTGTCTTCTCATGAAAGATGAGGTTGGAGGCGATATGCATAACATCTTTATTGTCAGTGTGTAATTTCATAAGCTTGGATTGATTGAATCACAATTCTTATATCAACTGCTTAAGTTATATAAGCTCACATGTAGCAAGTGTTATAACCCTGTATTTTGTCTAAGCACTAAACATTACTGTTATATTTTGCTTCTTTCTCTTCCAAAGTATCAAATTTCCTCCTAATTGGATATAATAGCTCGTTGTAGATGTCTAATTTGTTGGAGAATCGCTCAGTCAGCATCTGTATATCGTATCACCTGAAGATGTCTATGATCATTATATAAAAGTTCTTTTCCTAGGAATGCCTTGAGATATTTGGGAATTCTAGATGTTGCCTCCAATGACTGGCATGCAGACTTAGGAAGTTGTTGATCACACTTATAAATAAAATATTAGGTCCGATTACTGTAAAGTAGTTAAGTTTGCCAATTAATCTATCATACTATCCTTGATCAGATATCAACTCTCTTTGATTGGGAGTTAGTTTGATACAAAGATCTATAGGAATATCAATTAGTTTAACACCCAATATACTACAATTTTCGAGTATATCCAAAACTTACTTTATTTGTGAGATATCTCCTCTTGAGCAGGCAACTTTCGACTTTCAAAAAAGTATCTTAGATATCCTAATTTGTTTGTTTGAAACTGTTGATATAAATGACTTTTGAGTCTTAAAGATCCCATTAATGTCATCCCCTGTGATGATGTAATCAATATAGATAATAAGATCTGCCATCTAGAATCTAATATCTTGTGGAATACTCAGTGATCTAACATACTGCGAGTCATGCTAGATGAATCAGAGTTGAACTGAGTTTACGAAACTAAAATTTACTAGTTTAATGTATGCCATATATTTGAGTGTGGCTTGTTATTAAAAGTCTAAAATTTAGATGATCCACTGAGCTAATAGAAATCTTCACAGTGTATACCCATTTGCATCCAACTTTGGACTTTCTAGGGGAAGAGAAACTAGATCTTAGGTGCTATTGGAATGCAATGCTAATACCTCATCCATCATAGTTGTTCGTTACCCTGGATGGGGCAGAGCGTCTGATAATGACTTGGGGATAAATATTATGGATAGAGAAGAAATGAAGGCACAATATTCTGGTGACAAGATAGTATATATAACGAGAAAGAGGATGAGAAGTAGTGCATAGATAGAAACCTTTTTTGAATGCAATAAGAAGATCAAGATGCCATGGTCTGAGGTTGAACTTGGGACTGGGAATGTGTTTAGAAGGGTAGTAGAGTCCTTTGGAACTGCAGTGGTTTGTATCGGGCTAAGGTCACCGGCTATACAATTGTAATGATTTTGCCGCTAATATCATCAGATTTGTAAGGGTAGATGATGGAATAGATAAAGGGCATAGAAACTGGAAGTGCCTCTAAGGCAATTTTTGAGGTAGTAAGTGCACTAATAAAGAGAGTAGACTCAAGGAAAATCACATCAAATGAAACAAATGCCCAATGCAATAGTTGTACTCTTTCTAAAGGTGAGAGTAGCCCCAAGGAAGATATACTTGATTGATCTGGTAGGCACTTTATCCCTTATAGGTGATAAAAGATAGACAAAATATGTGTAATCAACTACTTGATGGGCATGATGATAAACTTTATTTTTGGAAAAAAGAATGGAGAATGAGATCTGATCATGAAGAACAGAATATGACATACTAATTGATAAGAAAACACGTTGTGAGAATTGTGCCATAAAACTGTAAAGGAGCCGCCATGTGAAGTAGTATGGCACGTGTAATATCAACCAAGTGCCTATTCTTTCATTCAACAATACAATTTTGTTGAGGTGTTTGAGAGCAAAAGACTTGTGAAACATTCCCTGATTTGATAGATATGACTAAGGGAGCATTTGGTTCAATGCTATCTTAATGTTATGCTATGTTATCTAAAGAAAATAATTGTTTGGTTTAACATCTTTAGATAGCCTTTTAAAAAATTATAGAATTGTCCCTCAAAAATGTTATCTAGATGTCATGACATATAAATAATGACATAATATTAAAATAATATTGAGCCAAATACCTCCTAAAAAGTATCTAAGAAATACTCTTTTACATATCACTATGTATCCCTTACATTTTTTAGACGATGCAGTCTTCACAACATCTTATCTTATTAATTGCATGTCATCTTTTTCCCATCATAATCAGATTCTCTTCTCCATCCCTTTTTCCTAGAGATGCTATTTATAGTCCCCTACCCTGCCTATTTGGTTGTACATGTTTTGTCCATCTTTCGCCCCTGGTGATGATAAGCTATCATTTTAATCAGTCAAGGTATCTAAACATTATCCCCAGTCTCTTCATAGGGTATGCTTGCTCTTTACTTGCTGACTGATTGTGCTGGCGATCAAGAGCACGATTATGAAGATTTTTTGGGAAAGTATGCCCAGCTACACAAGGTCTTAGATGCATCCTAGCAAAAAACTATTGAGTTGCAGTCGCAAGTGGCCACAAAGAAAGAGATCTCTGCAAGGATTGCCCTGGAGAGAAAGGAGGTCAAAAACTTTTTCTTAGAGAAGATGGTCAAGAATGAGAAATGTCATGACCACAACCTAGCACCTGAGCTTGATGCGATGGATCATTTAGTCAGAAAGGCACTCCATATATTAAACTTTTTCTTAGAGAAGATGGATCCCTTTTGAATAAGACTAATAAAGACCGGAACAATAGGCCTAGTAAAGCCCAATAAGCCTAATAGATCTAATAAAGCTTTACTGACTTGATTTCAACTTAATTAGGCTTTAATAGACCTAATAGGGTTTGATCTAAAGGCTTTAGTAGGCTTTATTTGGTGGAGGCTTTCAGTTACCTGGATGAAGTTGGATGTAGCTGTGAACTTCAGGCCCTCTAGGCTTTGTGTGAGGGAAGACGGCGGTGTTGGGGAAAACAATTGGTTAGTCACTCTGGAGAACAAAAGAGCGGTGCTGGGGCTTAAACTTCTTCCTTATGTGGTCCAGGGAGAAGTTTCGAAGGGACAACAATGCCGGTGCAAGGGTATAGTCGGCGCAATATGTCAAGCTTACTCCTAGATTAGGCTAGGCTCTGATGCAATGTTTAGGATTGAGGGAAAAAGATGAATTGGTCACCCCTTTCCCTTGAAATGATGAGAGATAAATAACTTAGGTTTGTTACACAAATTACATATAGGTTCCTAAGTTTATATAACAAACACATCCAAGTCGTTAATAGAACCAAACCAATGCTCATGCAGTACTACTAGCTATATAAGAAGTCATACTCTATAGATCCATTCTTCTCATCTTATGTTCATGTGTAATGCATTTGTATTTTGCTTCATTTGTGCACCATGCTATTATTTGACTTTTTATATTTTATAATGGCAGCGGGACCAAGCAAGCTGCACATAGGCTGAAGATAATATTTGGTTTAGCTGGATTAAAAGCATCAGAACTTCATGGGAATCTTACGCAAGTGCAGCGTCTTGATGTGTGTCTTTCGTTACAAATTTAATCTACCAGTTCTCGTTCTAGATTTACTATTTAATTACAATAAGTTTATTGTGTGGTCATTTTATTAGGCTTTGGAGCTTTTTAGGAAGCAGCAAGTTGATTTTCTGATTGCAACTGATGTTGCTGCTCGTGTAAGTGGTGTCTTTATGCATCATAGCTGCTTTCTTGGATGTTTCTTTTTCATTTCCATTATGTCAGTTAGCAGATGTAATGCATTTCACTTTTACCTAATGAAACTAAGTGACTAAACAACAAAGTAGTAAGTGTATGAGAGTTTCCAAAAGAAATTTCTTGATTCTGAGCAAATTACCAATTTTACTACAAATATTCAATTAATTTAATAAAATAATTTCATCTATAATGTCTAAATACATGGAGCCATGCAAAATATCTTTAACTCCAACTAAACCCTTTTTATGGTCGCATCTAGTTTGCTATTGCATATTTGCTAAGGTGCATGCTAATAGGAAGTTCATGCCACTTGCAGTTTATCAAGATTAGCAATTCAAATATCAAAATTATGGTGTTTATCATTATTTCAGTAGGATATTAAATTAACTCGTGTGCCTTAGTTCCACATGGTTCCATGTTAATTAGTCTTTCACCAACTAGAGTGGAACATGTTCCTTGATATCAATCTCTGGTAACTTACGAAGAACAGGTGGTTTCATCACTCAGACACGCACTATTTCCTCATGAATGACGTATATAAAGGGATTCTAATAGTCAATTAACACATGCAGTGTAACCTCTTTGATTAGTGAATCTTGCCCTTTAGAAAGTGCAACAAGTAATATATAATCATCATCTTAGCTATATATGAATCAAGGACATTTTACACTTTTCTTATAGCCATGATTAGTAACAAGATGATCAACATGACTACATTGAACCTGCCTCTGTCCTTGGTACTAAAGACACCATCGGTACATTCATCACATTTAGCTCCCATTCCTTACATGCATATGGCATTTATTAATGACTGATTAAAGGCTTCTTCATGAATTTGTAACTAGCCGCAATGATTTTCATCTAAGCTATTGATTTAACAATTTATTTAACATCTTCGTACTTTGGAGGAAAGTTCACCAAAATTCAACTTGAACTTATGAAGGACTTGGTCTCTAGCAGTTTCTTATGGATAAATCATAATGTAGCTTTTAAGATTTTAAGATTTTAAAATTGTAATTGGAGTTTGTAAAGAATATGTAGGCATGTGTGTTAACAAGCGGAAGAATGCGATAGAAAATTTTTCCCATTTTTCTTTTCTTCAGACGAGTTTAATTCATCCGTAGTCTTAAATTTGTTGAAGGCTTTATAATTGGAAATTAGATTTGAATGACAACGGAGCTTTTTTTCGTTGGAGGATACAAAATGCTTAAGAAAGTTAGTCACTTTGGAATGTATGCATTGTGAATCGGTGGTTCACCTACATTATAAACTTGAGTTAGATGTATAGACCATAATGCTTTGGTTATTTTATTTGCAACAGTCTTTTTTGGTGTTGCATGTCTTCATTTTTCATAGGAGTAATATATGGCTAGTTCTTTGCATTGTTGTTCGTCTTACTTTGTGTTTAATCATCATTTATGTTGTTTTGTTTATGCAGGGACTTGATATTGTTGGCGTTCAAACAGTTATAAGTTTTGCTTGTCCACGAGATATCACAAGGTTAGTCTGGTGCAATGTTCCTTGTTTGACAGTATTTATGGGTCTATCGCTGTTGGTGTTGGCATTTTGTTTTTTCCAACAAGCCAACTTGGCCAAATGTTAAGTCTAGATAGACTGGAGATTGAAGTTTAAGGAGTTTTTAGAAAACTAAAGTTGAGCTTCTTTGTAAGAAATTCAAAACACAGTTTCTAAGCTTTATAGGCACTGTCATCTGCTTAATACTATGCGTATCATTTTCTTGTGAATGACCTAATTAAGCTATGTTAATCTTTATTTTTAGTAAAAATACTAGCATTTGATTCTTCAAGTTTAAGCCAAAGAATTTGATGAATTGCATCTTCTTCTATGTTATTAAAATGCTAGAGATTGTTTAATCGATAGTGTTAGGACCATTAATGCTTACCAATTCTCTCAAAAACTCGTGCTGATAATTAAGCTGCAACCAGTATCACTTCACCCAGCTTAAATGTTTGAGACAAATATAAATTAACTGTGGTTCTGAATTAAGTGTTGGGCAATAAGAAAATTTTTATGAATGAAATTGAGTGATGTAGACTGACTGTTGAGGTGTATTTGTGATATGTTTAAGGGGAGACAAATCAGTGGATTCCTTTGATCATGTTATTTTAGAGAATGGATTTATATGATTTAGGAAACGAGTCATTAAGATGCTGTGAAGAGTAATGATAGTGGAATAGAGTAAAATCATTTCAAATGTAACTTGGATCGAAGAAGATATATGCTTAATATATAGTTAATACTACATGAAATATCAAAATAAGAATGAACAATGAAAAATGATTGGTTATAGTTCCTGACTATTTATACAAGGGCCATGATTATGATGATGACGATGATGATTATATTTTTAAATATGCTCATTTGAGCAAAAGAGCCAATAGGACGCCTCTTGTGTTCTAATGGTTTAGGCTTGTTTCTTTTTTCAAAAACTGCAATTAGAGAAATCATAAAAAGATGTGACTTAGTAAATTGAAAAAAAAAACACAACAATCATCTCGAAAATAACAAAACCTTAATCCTAAATAGTTGGATCAATGGCATGTATTTATCTTTTCAATTCAACTTTTTTTAAAGTAACTCTTTCTCTAAGCACTATTGATTCAAAGTTGTCTAATGATTGTGTTCAGAGTAAATTTTAGTCTTCCCCTTTAGAGGTCAGTGATGGACATTCCTAAAGGATGGGAGACCTTTCAACAGTACAATTTTGATAGGTTATGCTTTATATAGTAGAAATAAAATCACTTTTAATTGATGGAATATTATCAGTGATCCTATGCAGATTGAGTTTGATTGATTATTCTAGATTTTCCTGATGCTGATTGATAGGAGATTTTGGATGGTAATGGAATGTCTGAAGATTTGTCATATTTACTTGATTTCATTTTGTTTCATATGTGGTAATTTATTTTCTATGCTTATTTGTATTTCCTATTTTAGTGTAGTGGGGTCCCTATATAAAGGGACTAGCTACTAGTGTAATATTCAATTGATGATGAAATAAATTTGAGCTTGTGTACAAATGTAGATTTGGGTTGAAGGATCAATACCCCCTAGTAAATGGAAGGGTAGGGTAGGTGATCTTTGGTGGGAATCTTTTAACATCCTATTTATCTCTATTCTGGGAAAAAATCCTTATATTTCTTTTTCTCAGCCGCCTCATTATTCGTCCAACTTGTTCTCTTCAAGCCGATCTACCTTATGTCACCCCGACCCAATGCTGTCTTGCTTGGTCACTTCTACACTGCAACTGCTGTGAAGGTTATATGGCTCACCTTGCACCATCATTAGTTGCTTTCTACATTGCTTCGTGCTTTGAATAGCATGCCCACTCCAATCATGCTAATTGTCTACCTTCCTTGCTCGAGCTCTCGCATTGCTTCGCTTTTACCCTTTGAAGCCTTTGCCGACACTCGTTAGTACGGTGAACTAGACCACCATCCCTCCCCTCTAAGTTGACTCTCTTAGGGCCACCTTGATCGACCTACATAGTCTTGCATATTAATGATACATCACTCTCGCATTAAGTGGGTCGTCCATGCCGTTCGGCTTCCCATCTTGCACCACATCTCTTAGCCATTACCGCATGAAGAACCGTGTCACTTGCACTCCCTCCATTCTACTTATGGCAAGATTAGATTGAGTTTAGTGCAGCTTCATTCTAGCACCAGTCCAACCCATAGCGTAGGCCATATCGACCCAATCTAGCAATTCTAGTGATTAACCGATTTGATTTTGTTTAGATCTAGTTTTTAATTCAAGGGTTAAAAATTTATTGGATCTAGGTTAGGGCACATGATTAAATACTTATGGTTCCTATTATTATATTTTGCAAATTTGTATTTTAATGAGTATCTAATGTCAGCAACTTACACTGTTTTTAGAATGGATGTTGAATCAAGAGCTTTCTCAGCTGACTATGAGGCTAGTTTGAGTCATATATACCAAACTATGACACCTAAAATCTCATACTTTTGGAGCAATTTTGGTTCTATGTCATTTATAGTGTGGGAATCTAAATATCATCTTCATCACCCTCACCCTTCATTGCGCTTTCCATTTCTAGCGAAAGATCTATCTGCATTTGTTCGCTTCATATCCATTTAAGAAGATCGTTCCATCACCAATGCTCTTTTTCGACACTTGTCTTATAAAGTGATTAGCACAATTGTCAGTTACACGTCCACGACATTGATCCCACTCAGCGCTTTCCACACTTTGGTCCCCTTGGACTCGTCCACTTTTACCACATGCCATCTTTCTTGTGCTCCAGCATTGTAGCTGCCCACTCTCTTGCGCCACATTACCACCTCTGTTTTGCATCTTCCATCATACTTGAGTTGCTTGGTTCCGTCATTCAGCATCGTGCCCACTTTGTCGTTCACCCTCACCTACTCCCCCTTATGTCTCCTAACTACATTTTCATGCATTGGATTTTCAGTTCCTGCATTAGTGCCCACCAATCGTGTGTCACAACAACTTGTCTTCATTCCATCCCCGTCCCATGTCACCAGCGTCATGAGCAACAATAAGAGAATATGTTAGGTAGATCATCAGGAAAGACGTCAAAATACAATTGAATGCAAGAAGTAACTGCAGGAGGCTTCTTAATAGCAGACTTTCCTTAACCTCATGAATAACAACTACCTAATTGTGACAACTACCTAACTCCTATCCTCTTCATCTAGTCTAAGGTTGATCAACCTCAACCTCTGATGCTAAGTCTCAACTCTCCTTTATATGGGTAACCCTCTAAATTGGGTTATTAATCTTAGCTATTAGATTGGCTAGTTGATCTCTCAAATATGGTACTTGATGGAAGGCATCAAATAAGACATTTTAGGTTAGAGTTAGGGCATTTAGGTATGGAAGTGCAATATGCGTAATAGAAACAAATCCCAATTGGCTTATATGCAATGTTGGATGATACCAAAACATAAATGCCCAATCTAACTGTGCTTTGGTACCAAAGCTGATGTAGGACAATTGCAGTTTGTGATCAACAAGTTGACTTTGGCATATTTTAATAGAAGGTAGCAAGATTAATCCAAAGTTAGCTATTGAATAATCAATAGCAGTGCAAATCTTTTAAAATTACATACTTAAATTACTTTTCATAAAATTACATAGTTAAATTTGATAGAAAGTAAATTAGAATTTACCTACTAGCTTATGGACTTCTGAACTTCTCAAAATCCCATAATCAGGGAACAAGAAATTGTCCTCACATGAATAATCTACTAGTAGGTTTTGCTTATTCTTTGTGTAATTGTGGGCATGAGTGCTAACATAAATCTTATAATACTCTTTATCCCTTCATGTATGCATAGTTGTCTTTTACTTTGTAAAGTTTTAAGTTCCCCGTGGCACATTTGTTGAAATTTATAGTTGGCATCAATGCAATGCAATTATTGTGATGCTTTTATCTGTTAATGTGTTCATTGTTTTCTTTTACTAATGAGTGACAGTTTAAGTTTAAGTTTTGCCCAAGTTGTTGTGTATGCTTCTTCCTTTCTCTGTAGTCACTTGACCTTGTTTTTCCTTGACATAATTTGTGGGTTTCATTAATTGACATAATTATTGTAGAGGTAGTCATATTTTTAATTTTTTTGTTAATTTTTTCATTTGGTATGATGTATATCACAGTTTATGTAACTTGAAAATGTCTGATCTAATGTCCAGAAAAAAATTGTCCCATCCTTCTGATATGATTATGTAATTTGCAGTGCTTTGTACTTCTCTCTCTCTCTTTGTCTCTCTACTTGTGTGTAAGTATATACATATGTGTATGTAGCTTTGAGTGTATGCGCACGCATATGCATGTGAATTTTTATATATTTGTGTATTTATGTTTGATTGATTGCTAAGATTTTGTGTAAACCTATTTTGCCTATTAAATTATAGGATAATAATATGGACATGATGCTCCATATTTTGTGTACATTGTCTTGATATTCTATTTGCGTTCATGCATATTTCATTTATTGGCATAATAGATAATCATTTACAGTAGTGCTTGAATAATTAATACAGAGGTAGTCATACTTCTATTTTTCTGTTCATTTTTTTAATTTGGCATGATGCATATCAAAGTTTTTTATGTAATTCAGAATCTGATATAATGTCCAAAAAAACTTGTCCCATATGATATGCTTTTGCAATTTGCGGTGTCATACATCTTTTTCTCTCTCCCTTGCACTCTCTCTTTTAGTGTGTGTTTGTGTGATTGTGTGTTTTTGAGCCCACATGTGTGTGTTCATATATATATATATATATGTATATATATGGTTGACTGGTTGCTTTGATTTTGTTTGACATATTTTGCCTATTAAATTATGAGAAAAAAATGTTAACACGTTACTTTGTACTTTGTGTACATTGTCTTAATATTTTGTTTGCTTTCATGCATATTTCATTATTTTGACTATCTGTACTTAAGTTGCTTTTTGTCATTTACTTGACACTTAGGCTTTGGTTTTGTTCATTTATGTCCCACAGCTATGTTCATCGTGTCGGACGTACTGCTAGAGCTGGCAGGGAAGGATATGCTGTTACTTTTGTTTCTGATAGTGATCGCACACTCTTAAAGGCCATTGTAAGTACTTTATTGTTGATTATTCATGAATAAATTCCAGCAGCTTATGAAAACAAAACCATAAATATTTGCTGTGTGCAAGGTATTTCTTATGGGTATCATGATGTACGCAGTTTAGTCCTTAAATAGCAATGAGATACTATCAGGCTTGCTAACACTGGTGATGATGGGACCTACTTCATGAAAGGAATGTTATATGAATGTGTAACACAGCAGAAGACATTCAATTTTTGTGCATTCTTCACGATGGTCGGCCAGAAATTCTCTGGCTTATTGTAACCTATGAAGCATGAACACTTCAAAAAATCACTTTCTGTCTGTGTCTGACACACGGACACTCGGGGACACGTAAGGACACGCAGGGACACCTTGTCGGACACGCCATGCGGCATGTCTTAATAAAAAAATATTAAAAAAACTAAAGGATATTTTTTGGACACGCGAGGACACTTTGAGATATCTTAGGACACTTTTGAGATACTTCTAGGACACTTTTGAGATGAAGAACACTTCTAGTACACATAGGATAGAATTGAATACATTTAATATTAATGTTAAATTTATATATTATTATTATATTTTTTAAATAAAATTTATGGATACATCTACATCTTTTTGTTCTTTTTATTACAACAGCAACAACAACCAAGCCTTAATCCCATTAGGTGGGGTCGGCTACATGAATCCTTTGCTTTTATTGCGCTCTATCAGTTACAAAATTTTTATCTAAGTCTAAGTAATTAAGATCACTCCTTATAATTTTTTATCATATTTTCTTTGGTCTCCCTCTTCCTCTTTGTACATGGGCAAAATCCAATAATTCAATTTTTCTAACTGGAGCTTCAATCAGTCTGCGATTTAGATATCCAAACCATCTAAGCTGACTTTCTCTAAGTTTATCCTCAATTGGTGCAACACTAACTTTCTTTCGGTTATACTCATTTCTCATTATATCCTTTCGTGTATATCCACACATCCATCTTAACATTCTCATTTCTGCAATATTTATTTTATTTGTATGTTTCTTCTTTGCAGGCCAACATTCAGCACCATATATCATCGCTGGTCTTACTACAGTTTTATAAAATTTACCCTTAATTTTGGATGGGATTTTTCTATCGCATAACACACCAGAAGCATTTCTCCATTTTACCCAGCCTGCTTGAATCCTGCTAATAACGTCATTATCTATTTCGCCATCATTTTGTATAATTGATCCAAGGGATCTAAAGCGCTAACTCTTCTTGACAATTTGATCACCAATTGTCACATCTCCAATATAAGTATTTCTTTCTTGACTAAATGTGCACTCCATATATTCAGTTTTTGATCTACTGAGATGCAAACCTTTAGATTCTAGAGCATTCCTCCAAAGCTCTAGTTTCGCTTTAGCTCCCTCTTTAGTTTTCTCAATAAGGACAATATCATCTGCGAAGAGCATACACCAAGGCACTTCATCTTGGATATGTCCAGTCATGACTTCCATAATCAAAGCAAAAAGATACGGACTTAAAGCCGAGCCTTGGTGTAATCCAACTGTAATAGGGAAATCCTTAGTCAAACCTCCTTGTGTCCAAACACAGGTAACAACTCCTTCATACATATCTTTAATAATTTGAATATAAACAGTGCAAATCCCTTTCTTTTCTAAAACTCTCCAAAGTACTTTTCTTGAGACTTTATCATAAGTTTTTTTCAAATCAATAAAAATCAAATGTAAGTTTTCCTTTCTCTTCTTAAATTTTTCCATTAAACTTCTTAATAAATGAATGACTTCTATAGTAGATCTACCTGGCATAAAATTAAACTGATTCTCTGATGTCTTAGTATTATGGCGTAATCTTTATTCGATCACCCTCTCCCAAAGTTTTAAATTATAACTCATTAATTTAATTCTTCTATAACTGGCACAATTTTGTACATCGCTTTTATTCTTATAAATAGGTACTAATATATTTTTTCTCAATTCATTTGGCATTCTTTTAGTCTTCAAAATCATATTAAACAATCTCGTGAGCCATGACACTCCATCTTCTAAGCACTGCCAAATATCTATCGGGATGTTATCTGGTCATACTGTTTTTTTATGCTTCATCTTCTTTAAAGTTTTTCAGACTTCAGCTTTACAAATACGTCGGATGTAAAAGTAATTTTTTACTTTTTTTGGGGTGCTGAATTCCGTAAGATCAATTGAATTTTCACAACCTTCATTGAAAGGCTGTTGAAAGTAACTCATTCATCTATCTTTGATATCTTCTTTCATGAAAAGTATTTTTTGATCTTCATCTTTAATATATTTTATTTCAATTAAATCTTTAGTTTTTCTATCTCTTGTTTTGGCAATCTTATATAATTGTCTTTCTCCTTCTTTAGTGTCTAGCTTCTTATATAAATCTTCAAGAGTCAT
Organism: Apostasia ramifera; assembly: GCA_019297695.1. NCBI lineage: Eukaryota > Viridiplantae > Streptophyta > Magnoliopsida > Asparagales > Orchidaceae > Apostasia > Apostasia ramifera. Next base: position 67,938 of record JAEMOT010003057.1, on the reverse strand, counting down.
ATTCTTTATATTGTTTACTGCTTTCTTAGCCACTTTATGTTTGTCCCATTTATCCTTATTTTTGTTTTTAAACCAATCTCTATAACAAATTTTCTTCTCCTTAATTTTTTCTTGTACATCATCTTTCCACCACCAAATATCTTTATTATTTGGAATCATTCCTTTGCATTCTCCCAGCACATCCTTCGCCACCTTACAGATACAGTTAGCAACTATCAACCATATAAGATCAGTTTTTCTGTTAATGTTCCATTCTCCAAGTTCTAGAACCTTTTTTCCTTAAATATACATTTGTTTTCATTCTTTAGATTCCACCATCGAATCTGAGGATAGGATTTTGACTTATTATTTCTTCTCCAATATTTTATCTCGAAATCTAAAATCATTAATAAATGTTGGGTAGTCAAACATTCACTTGGAATTACTTTACAATTTTTACAATCTAAGCGTTCTCGTTTTCTTATAAGAAAATAATCAATCTGAGTCCTTGAAATTCCATTTTTTGTACGTGATAACATGCTCCTCTCTCTTCTTGAATAAAGTATTAGTAATTATAAGATCATATGCTGAAAAAAAAACTCTAAAATAATTTTACCCTCCTTATTTATCTCTCCAAAATCATATTCACCATGGATGCTATTAAATTTCTCAACAACACTTTTAATATGTCTTAAATCTCCTCCAATAAATAATCTTTCCTCCTGAGGTATCTCTTGTATTAACTCTTATTCTTTTTATTAATATTTAAAATTTTTATTATTATTTAAATTTTATCTAATAAAACTAAAAGCTTATTTATTATTATTCAACTTAAAATTTTACTTAATATAAGTAAAATTTTAAGTTGATCAAGCTAAATCAAATTTCTTCATCCCTTATTGCACTCAAGCTTTACGAAAATGAACCAATCGCAAAAAGTTTAGAACTCTGGCTTAATTTTTATCCTTCTTTCATCTTCAACACTGAGAGCTCTTGTTGTCTTTTATTGTCATGTTCACTGTGATTGTCTTAACATGCAAAATTGTATTTTCTTTTATTCAAAGTGAACCCGAAATTTATATCCTAAATCTCTTTAATGTCGACGACGTCTATTCTCAAATTTTCATTTTGATTTTACGAAACTTCTCTGCTACACACAAGTTTATATTTAAAAATTTAACATGTTTTATTTATTTTTTAAGTATGAATTGTTAATTTTATTATTATTGTATTTGGCGTATCATGCTTTGTCCATATCCTATATTTTAGAAAATCATTGTCGCCGTGTCGTGTTGTATCGTGTCGTGTCTTCGTGTCCCCGTGTCGCTCTGAATGAAGTGATGCTGATACGATATCATTAATTTGTTATCATGAAATGTTTGTATAAGGTTCATGCCACACTTTGTTCTGATTTTGTATGAAGCTGCGAAATGCAAAATAAAATTTGTTTGTGGATTTGTGTCTTGTAGTTTTCAATTACAACTAGTCTTTAGTGCTAGGTTCTTGATTTCATTGGATAGGATTATTATTTAATTTGTAAATGCACTCTCATAATTACATCAACTTCAGAAATTGTTATCTGCTTAGCTATCATTACCCTTTCCTATTTTGTAAATGCACTATTGGAATTGAATGATGCACATTTATAATTTGGAAAATTTGTACTTCACAACCATTGATTTTGAGATATTTAACAGGCTAAAAGAGCAGGTTCAATGCTGAAAAACCGAATTGTTGCAGATCAACCTACGGCTAAGTGGAGTCATTTTATAGAAGAAAATGAAGACCAAATTTCTTCAATTATTCAAGAAGAAAGGTACTTTCTGCCTCGAACATTTTCGAGTTTTTATGCATTTTGTATCTAACTAGCATTTGTACTCAGGGAAGAAAGAGCACTGAGGAGAGCTGAAATGGAAGCTGCAAAGGTTTTGTATACCTATTAAATTTGTATTGATTCAACGAGATACATCTTTTTTTTCTTCTTATATTATCCTCCCAATAATAGGCTGAAAACATGATCAAGCACAAGGATGAAATATTTTCCCGACCCAAGAAAACCTGGTTTGTGACTGAGAAAGAGAAAAAGCTCCTTTTGAAGGCCTCAAAAGTAAGTCCCTAAATCTTTCATCTTGATCTGAGATCCGATCTTCTGACTATAATTGTTTCTCTTGTGCATGTAGTGACTTTAAAGATTATTATATGATAATCAGAATTATGGCAATTAAGTGTTAAAACCGGGAACAGAACGTTCACGAGGCCTGTTCTTTGTTGTAAATTCAATTTCATCCAAAGTAGGAAGCTAAATAAAACATAACTAATTCGTTATTATAATGAACTGGCCAACCAAACCCTACACATTACAATGACATTTATATGAGATATGTTCATTTACATATGAGTTCATGTGACTCCTTTATGATCACATTGGGCCTCTCAACACTCCCCCTCAAGTTGGGGCATATATATCATATAGTTCCAGGTTGTTACAAAGATAGTCAATTCTGGTGCCTCTCAAAGACTTAGTCAACTTGTCTACTAATTGATCATTAAAACTGACAAAGCACATTATAACTTCCATTGACTGAACTTTCTCCCTGACAAAAATGACAAGTCAATTTCTATATGTTTTGTTCTCTCATGAAAGACAGGGTTGGGGGCGATGTGCATAGCAACCTGATTATCACAATATAACTCCATAGGCTCAAATTGCTTAAGCCCTAACTCCTGTATTAACTGTTTAAGCCACACAAGTTCACATGTCGCAAGTGTCATTGCTTTGTACTCTGCTTTAACACTAGATCTTGCTACCACATTTTGCTTCTTATTTCTCCAAGATATCAGATTGCCTCCTAATAGGATACAATAGCCAGATGTGGATCTTCGATCTATCGGACAACCTGTCCAATCCACTTTTGCATATCCCGTCACCTGAAAGTGACCATGATCACGATACAAAAGACCTTTTCTAGGAGCTGCTTTAAGATATCAAAGGATTCTTAGGATGCTTCCCAATGACTTTTATAAAGGGACTCAAGAAACTAACTAATCACACTCACAGCAAAAGAAATATCAAGTCTGGTAACTGTAAGATAGTTCAATTTACCAACTAATCTACGATATATTTCTGGATCAGACATCAACTCACCTTGGATTCATAGAAGTATTAACTGGTTTGACACCTAGTAACTAGCTTCATCGAGCATGTCTAGAGTATATTTTCTCTATGATATGAAAATATCTTCCCCTGAGCGGGCAACTCCACTGCCCAAGTAGTACTTCAAATTGCCCAAATCCTTGGTTTGAAAATATTGATGTAAGTGACATTTTAATTTAAGAATCCCATCAATATCATCCCTTGTGATAATAATATCATCAACATGGACAATAAGGAGGATCTTCCTTCCACATGATGATGTCCTATAAAATACCAAGTGATCTGATGTACTACGCGACATGCCAAACTGAATGAAAGCTGCACTAAATTTACCAAACTAAGCCTGAGGAGATTGTTTCAGACCATGTAATGATTTTTAGCTTGCAAACTAATCCAGACTCCTAAGCAACAAACCCATGTGGTTGCTCCATGTAAACTTCATCTAAATCTCCGTGGAGAAATAGATTCTTAATATCTAGTTGATATAAAGTCCGTTGTGACATTGTAGCTACAGAAAGAAATAAACACACAGATGATTAGCCACTGAGGAGAATGTATCCATAGAATCGATACCATATTACTAAGTATATCCTTTTGCTACAAGTCTCGCCTTTAGACGATTTACTGAGCCATCTGGAGAACTCTTCATAGGAGGAAGAGGAATGAAATCCCAAGTTCCATTTGAGTGCAATGTTGACATTTCATCTGTTATAGCTTGTCGCCACCCTTAATGAGCCAACGCCTTTGATAAACATCTAGGAATAGATACTGATGACAGGGAAGAAATGAAGACAGAGTAATCTGGAGACAAGGCAGCACAAGAGATATAACGTGATAAAGGATGAGAAGTAGTGCACTGTAGAATACCCTTTCTAAAAGCAATGGGAAGATCAAGAAGGTTAGGGTTAGAGGTGGAATCTGGGATTGGAGAAGCATCTAGAATTGGAGGAACTGGAACGTCCTCAGGAACTAGAATGTCCTTAGGAACTGAAATGTCCTCAGGAACTGGAGCAACCGTCTCAAGTCGATGTCGTCGACTGTATACCTATAAAGGTTTAACTGCTGGTATTGAAGGATGTGTGAGAGAAGGAATAGATAAAGTAGCAGGGACTAGAAGTGCCTCCGAAATAATTTTTGAGGTGGCATGTGCATTAGTGAAAAAAGGAGTAGACTTGAAGGATGTTACATCAGCTAAAACAAAGGCTTAATATAGCTTTGGAGAACTACAACAATATCCTTTCTGGAGGAGGGAGTACCCTAGGAATACACACTTTACTGAGCGAGATAACATATTATCTCCATAAAGGGACACATGGACAAAACACATGTAATTAAACACACGACGGAGACTATACACTGCATCTCTAGGAAAGAGAACGGAAAATGGAATCTATTCATGGTGGATAAAAGATAGAATGCGATTGATAAGATAACATGCTGTGAGAATTGCATCAATCCCAAAATTGTAATGGAACTTCCATATGAAGTAGAAGGGTACACGCATTCTCAACCAGGTGTCTATTTCTGTTCTTCTGTTCAGTAACACCATTTTGTTGAAGTGTGTATGAACATGAGACTGATGAAGTATCTCATGATTTGACAAATAAGATTGAATAGCATTTGAGAAGTACTCTTTTGCATTATCACTTCAAAAGATACAAATGAAAACACCAAATTGTGTTTTAATTTCGACATAGTAAGTGAATGTAGAAAATAACTTAGACCGATCTTTCATTAGGAACAATTATGCCATTCTTGAATAATCATCAATGAAGTTGACAATATTTGAAACCTAATGTGGATGTGACGCGACTAGGGCCTCAAATGTCTGAATGAATTAGAGGAAATGGAGTTAAAGCACGCTTATTGACCCTATTTAGGAAGGTAGATCTACAATTTTTTCCTGATTCACAAGATTGACACTCTAGATTTTTAAGGTTAGAAAGGCTAGGTACCATTTTTTGTAGACTCCGTAGGCCAGGGTGTCCAAGGCGGCTGTGAATCTGTAATGGAGTAACATTAGTAACAAGGGTTGTAGATGGAGTTGTTATCAGATGATAATAATCCTTGAGACTCGTACCATGTGGCAATTATCTTTTCTATCCCCAAGTCTTTTATATAAATAGAATCGGAAGTGAATGTTACAGAATAATTTAAAGATTTTGTGAACTTACTAATAGATAACAAGCTTAATGGAAACTCAGGAAGATAAAAGACAGATGATAATGACAATGTGGGAGTAGGAGAAACGCTACTAATCCCTTTTACAATTGAAATGGATCCATCAGCAAGTGTGATATTTAATTTGACATGAAGTTTTTTTGATGTGAGAAAAAGAAATGTTAGCAGACATGTGCTCGGAGGCGCCTGAGTCAATCCAAGTATTTGCACTAGTAGTATGAGAAATATAGGCTGTGAATGTGTTTTCCTAAGCCAGATATAGGCTGAGTGACAATACTGGAAAACTGGCTGCCAAGAAGCCCTTTGTAAACATAAGGCAGATGCATCTGTTTGTAAGAGGATTATATGTTAGGAGACACTTGCATGAATTGTAAGTGTAGTTACCCGATCCACCATTCATTTCCAACAATACAACAACAACAACCAAGCCTTAATTCAACTAGGTGGGGTCGGCTACATGACTCCTTTGTTTTCATTACGCTCTATTAATTACCAAATTCTTATCTAAGTCTAAGTAACTAACCCCCATCAGACAAAAGAAAAGAAACTTTGGTGGCGAAAAGCAGCGGGCGATTCAAGAAGAGGTCGAAAAACTCCTCGCCGCAGGTTTCGTCAGAGAGATCGCGTACCCCTCGTGGCTCGCTAACATCGTTGTCTTGAAGAAGAGCTCGGGGAAATGGCGGATGTGCGTCGATTTTATGGATCTGAACAAGGCCTGCCCTCAATGATTTCTACCCCTTACTGAAGATAGACAAACTCGTCGACTCTTCGGCAGGGTACTCAGTAATAAGCTTCATCGATGCCTTCTCAGGCTATCACCAGATCCGAATGGTGGAGGAACTTGAAAAGCACACTTCGTTCATCACCGATCAGGGGACGTTCAGCTATAAGGTTATGCCTTTTGGCTTGAAAAACGCAGGTGCAACGTACCAACGAATGGTCGATACCATCTTCAAAAATCAGAAGGGTCGAAATGTGGAGGCCTATGTTAATGACATCCTGATCAAGAGCAGGAGCGGGGAACAATATTTAAACGACCTCCGAGAAACGCTGGACACCTGCTGTGCTTACAATAGCAGGCTGAACCCATTGAAAAGCATTTTCGGCGCGACGTATGGCAAATTCTTGGGCCATATGGTTCCAATCAGGGGAATTGAGGCGAACCCCAAAAAGATACTGGCTATCCTAGATATGGAGCCACCTCGAACAGTCAAAGACGTGCAAAAACTGAATGGAAGGGTCACTGCCCTCAGCAGGTTCATATCCAGATCTGGCGAGCGATGTCTTCGGGGAGAGTACCCAGCCTGGAACGACGACTGCAGCCAAGCTTTTGCGTCACTAAAGAGGTATTTGCTGTCACCTCCACTCTTGTCCGCCCCACTTCCAGGTGAAGACCTCCTCTACCTCAGTGCCACCGACAGCTCGTTGTTGGTGGTACTCGTCCGGGAAGAGGCAGGGCAGCAACACCCCATCCACTATGTCAGCCACATCCTTCACAGCGCTGTGCTAAGGTACCCTCCTCTCGAAAAACTATCTTTTGCGCTAATGGCTACGGCCCGCAGTTTGCGCCATTATTTTCAAGCCCACTCTATCAAGGTGGTAACGGACTAGCCTCTCCGAAGATTACTCCACTCTCCTGAGGTCTCCGAAAGATTGCAGAAGTGGGCAGTGGAACTCTCTGAGTTCGATGTCGACTTTCTTGCCAGATCTGCCTCGAAGAGCCAGGTGCTTGCCGACTTTATCGCCGAACTGATGACTATCGAACAACCCGAGCTCCCGGAGAAGCAATTGCCCTGGGTCCTCCACGTCGACGAGGCCTCTGGCGAGAGCATCCAAGGGATCGACATCGTCCTCACCATTCCTTGGGGGGCTCGACTTCAGAGATCGAGAAAGATACGCTTCCCGGTCATGAACAACCAGGCTGAGTACAAAGCCCTCATCGTGGGGCTCAGGTTTGCCAAGGGTCTCGGAGCGCAGCACCTTTGCATCTGTAGCGACTCAAAGTTGATGGTGAGCTACGTGAACAGGACTTATCAGACAAATGACGAGGTGCTTAAAAAATACTTGCAATTAGCCAAGAACCTTCTACGATTTTTCGTCCAGGCGCTTCTGTTTCACATCCCCCGTGAAATGAGCTCGCTGGCGAACGAATTGGCCAAGGAGGAAAAGGGAGACGTGCAAGACATATCGGCCCCAGCATACGACGGTCCAAAAATATTCGAGGTTGGATCTGACTCTAGAAGTTGGATGGATGAGATCGAACACTATCTGTGGACTGGAGAGCTTCTAAACGATAGACGTCAGACCCGCAAGCTCCGGGTGAAGGTCGCCAGATACGTTCTGTCACAAGGACAGTTATTTAGGCGCTGTTATTCCTTCCTTTTGGCGAAATGCATCCGCGATGAGGATTCGAAAACTATTCTTGAACAGACTCATTCCGGCGACTGCGAGACCCATGCTGCTGGGCGGAACCTCACACTGCAGATCTTGCGCCAGGGATACTACTGGTCTAATCTTCACAAGGACGCCAAGGAATTCAACCGGAGATGCCCCCAGTGCCAGATTTACTAGAAAATCCCAAGACAACCAGTGGCCCAGTTGCAACCCATTTCGAGCTCCTGGCCGTTTTCGATGTGGGGGCTTGATTTCCTGGGACCATTTCCCAAATCTGGAAGAAACATGCGACACGTGCTGCTGGCAACCGATTACTCCTCCAAATGGGTCGAAGCCAAGGCTATGGCGCAACCGACGAGCGCGAACGTCTGGAACTTCATCGGATCCTCACGAACGGGAGGCCGCCTTGTGCTTCCTTGACCCGACTAGGGGGGACGCCCAGCCTCTGGAGTTCCGTCCTCCACGATCTCAGCTACGCCGTCGTACAGGGACATCGCCGCACCAGTCTTTTTCCTGAGGTCAAGAATGGCCCCCAACGTCGGTCCACAAATATTTATTGAGTCTAGGAATCCACGTGGTAGCCGTCAGGCACACGCATTAATGCGCTTCACGACTACCGGGGGGCATGTTACATCTGGATCCACGCCGCCACATCTGGAGCGTACACGTGGAGGGTTACGTGGCATTAGCGTCACAGGTGCTCAGCAGCGAATGGAGATCCCAAGTTGAAAAGCTGTAGTCGAAGAGATCGCGTCGAATTGCCTGCATGCGACGTGAGGTACAAGGGACCATACCGCTTTTAAGAGGCATGATCCCCCCCGCCTCCCAGACAGTACTGTCCGTACAGCTAGAGCCATTACGTGCCAGTCTAGTAGGCATCATTGGCCTGACACCAAAGATGAAACTCATTCTCTTGAAGTGACTCCACAAATCAGATCAGAGTATAAAACCTCATTGTAACAGGGAAAGGGGGATTTTTCCTTGAGCCCTCTACTTGAACTTCTTTCTGCTCAACCTTCTCCCCCCTCCCCCCCATCATTATTGTAATCTTGTAAAAAAAGCATATATTAGTGAAAATCACTGAAGCCGCCCGAAAGGCGCCGTGGTTTTTTTGCTCAGTCGGTTTTTCACGTAAAAAATCTTTTTCGTTCTTCTGGTTGTTTTCTTGCCACAACACGTGTGTACTGTGTCGGCAGCCTGATCTTGATGGACGGAAAGGCCGGGGAGGATCACAACCGTTCAACAGTGATGGGTCGTCAGCTCACCAACTGACAGAGAGGGAGCGACGCTGCGTCGCTGCGGCGGGAGCAAGAGTAGGGAGATAGAAAGTCGGAAGCTTCTCCTTTGTGCGCGTCAGATGCACTGAAGAAAGTTGAGCGTGGCCAAGGACGCAAGTCTATCGGCGTCACCCAGTGTGGATTCGTGTACATCGTGGTCGAATGCAGCGGAATCGGCGAGCAGGAGAAAATTATGGCACGAGCGAGAGCCGATTGATCGCGTTGTGCGGCGCACCTAGGCTTGACTCACAAAGAGCAAAGAGCAAAGAGCAAAGAGCATGAGCAGGCGCGCCGTACACGCCGTGGCCGATTTCAGCGGGTTGACTGTGGAGTGCAGAGATCGGCAATCTAGCTTTGATACATGTAATGAACCAGCCAACCAAACCCTACACATTACAATGATATTTATGCAAGATATGTACATTTACATATGAGTCCTTGTCATTTCTTTATGATCACATTGAGGCTCTTAACAGTTATGTTATGTTGCAAATATTAATACATATGCTTCTCTTCATAAAATTTGTAGAAACCTCAAATTGTCAGAATTCCATGATTATTTGCTACAATATGTAACTGCAAAATTATGCTTTAATGTTAGCTGTTTTTATTTTGACTGGCTATTTTGTTGATGATGAATTGCCATCCATTTGATAATTCTTTGTAGCCCTCGTCAAGTCATGCTCCTTTTTGTTGGTTTTAGGATTCCCTTGAGATAGGTAGAGGGGACACCAATGGAGTGATGAGTGTGCGGCAAGCTGAAGAACTGAAGTTGCAGGAGAAAAAAAGAAGGGAACGAGAGGTTAATTATTCTATTGGTAGCTTGAGTTTATTTTATGGCTCAGTTATTTTTGTCATTATTGTTTATTCTTAACAGAAAAGCCTTCCACGTAAGAAACGAAGAAGACTGGAAGCAGCCAGGGAGATGCTAGAAAATGAAGAAGTCGACAACCCGGAACTGGTTAATGTCTTTTATTTGTTTGTTTGTTGTGCTTTGTTCTTTTTTTCATTGGAATCCATTGTTGCACTTTATTCATGCCATGTTCCTTCTGCAAGCTTGTGGCTTTTACATTCTTACAAAAGTTGTTCGGCGTTCGCTGTAACTTGATTCTTATTTATTGTTACTCTTAGTGATTGATTCATTGAAACTCATCTTTGTTCCTGTGCTTTCTTTTTTCCGCAATTTCTTTTACATGCATAGTCTTGCAATTAATATTATAAGCTATGTAAATTGCCAATTTTCTCTTATTTAACCTCCCATCTAAGTGCCTTAAGGATTATCATTTTAGCTTGCACGTAAATTTTGATGGAACCTTGGATGTTACAGAAATTAAGGTGACTGCTTTTACATTAGTTTTAACAAAATCTTTGATTTATAGATTTGAAGTTAATCTCTAAATGTGTATGTACAACCTATTTGGCATTGTTCTTACTTCTCAATAATTGCAGGGAGGTGAAAGGCGTGAAAAAGGAAAAATGGGGAAGTCAATAGCCGAACTAGCCTATCGCCGCGCTAAAGCAATGAAAGCCGGGAAAGGTCTTAGAAATACCAGCAAGATCACAAAAAGGCCTGTAAAGAATCAGAGTAGGAAAGATGAGATGCTTGAAATATTTCAGAATGACATCAGTGAAAGGAAAGTTATAAATAAGACAAGCTGTAACCCTTCCGGAAGGAGAAAACCCAAGAGCTCCTTCAAAAGCAAATCAAGGTATTCATTTCATTCCATCAAAAAAAAAATATTCATTTCATTAAATTGTCATGATTCTTTCAGAAAATGTGGTTATTTTCAGCTCCTAATTGTCATCCGTTTATGTTTAGTTCGCAGCCCTTCGTTTATTTGACCTTTCTTATAATGTTTATATGATATTTTAGTCACTGATTTCACATCAACGTATGGTGATAATTGGGAAAAAACAAATAAAAGTTGTATACTGCACATTGACTTACTTTTTTGTAAATTGTGTACATTATAAAGAGTAAGAAATTAGTAATCAAATTGTCAAGAAGAGTCAGCGCTTTAGATACCGTGGACTAACCATACAAAATAATAATTTTATTAGCAGGATCCAAGAATGATGAGTACAATGGGAAAATATTTCTACTATGCTGTGCGATGAAAAATTTTCATGCAGACTTATGGGTTAATTTTATAAAACTGTAGTAAGACCAGTGATGATATATAGTGCTGAATGTTGGCCTACAAAGAGGAAACATATAAATAAAATAAGTAATAAAAATGAAGATACTAAGGTGAATGTATGAACACAACAAAAAGTAAAATGAGAAATGAGTATATCTGTGAGAATGTTGGAGTTGCACCAATTGAAAATAAATTTAGAGAAAGTCTGCTTAGATAGTTTGGATATGTAAATCGTAGGCGATTAAAACTCCATATTAGAAAATTGAGTTATTAGATTTTATCTATGTACAAAGAGAAAAAGAAAAGCCAAAGAAGACATGGTAAGAAACTATAAGGAGTAATCTTACTCAGAATTTATTAATTAATAGAGTGTAATGAAAATAAAAAATTCATGTAGTCGACCCTGCCTAGTAGAATTAAGGCTTGATTGTTGTTGTTGTTGTACTTGTGTGCACTATACGACTTACACTTTTAATCTTCAAGGCGTGAGTCGTGTGGTGCAAACCGTACGACTTACACTTTTAAGCTTCAGTGTGAAGTCCTGTTGTGCACACAATGTGTTATTTTGTAAATCGTGAGCATTGTATGGGTTACGTCTATTTTTTCCTAGTCATCAAATCAATATTTAGTCGGCATCAAACCATGCGCTTTGAAATTTTGCCTGAATCTATAACGAATAAAACGTGTGGCATATAATAGATAGCTTCTTTTTAGTGTAGCTCTGAGGATTTATTGCGAAATCTTCTGATTTTCGTTTTCTTTTGTATTTTCTTTGTGGACGTAATAAAACTACTCTGCTGTGTATGCAGGTATAAACGCAGAAAGTAGGATGGAGGGAAAGGCGCCGGGGTTATTTCAAAGAGGTATTATGGTTAGATAATTAAACATATTTATCTCATTTTGATTTAAATGTGTGGAGATTTTGTGTTACGTATTGCTTGAATCTGTTAGTGCGAACTCACTGTTTTTTAACTGTTGGTAGAATGATAGGTATTCTCACACATCTAATTATTTGGTTTATGTTCAATGTTTAATCAATTAATCCGATGATTTAAATTAAAATTTGTTCGTCATAGAAATTAATTTATTATTTTTAAATCAATAAATCGTGTTTTTGAGTAATTTGCATTCATAATACCCCCATCACTTATATCAAATTTTACCTTTCGTATTTTATTAATGTTTTAAGGGTGCGTTATAGTGATTTGTAAGCAATTAGAATAAACTTTGTAAAATGTAATATATGTTTTTTTTTTATCAGGTAAAATGCAATATTACTTGAACGGATAGTTATGCAGATTTTTTTTGGATTAAATTATTGAAATGTTTTTTAGTTAATTTTTAATTGCATTTTAGTTCGTAGATTGTAAAAATTTTCTAATAAATTTCTACAATTTACTAGATATTATGAATTAAGTTCCCTTGTAGTTATGATTGATATAATTTAATTTTTTTTTTCTATTTCTGTAGATTTTTAAAAATTGACATTCTTTTGATTCTCTTTTCACATTTTGGCCTGTGTTGTTGTTGCTGTTCCACATCGCTCTTTCTTTTTTTTAGGTCACTTTTTTTTGTCTTTTTTGACATAAGGATAAAATGATATAATTTAAAAAATAGTTATAATAATAATAAATAAAATTTTTAATTATTTTATATAAATTTAATATAAAAATATTAGATTTATTTTACAATTTAGATTAAGTTTATATTTTTATTAAAATTTATTGATTATATGAAGTAAAATAAATTTTTTTAATATTAAAATTTAGATAGAATTATTAAAAAAATTATTAGTTATTATTATTATTATTATTTTTAAATTAGTATTATTTTGATTTATGCGTTAAATAGGTCCTTTGATGATGAAACTTTTACTTGTCGGTCGTTTAAATAATAATTAAAATATTTTGGAATTTTTATTGTTGTAAATATTTTAAAAAATTGTGGACTAAAGTAAAAGTTAGAGTCAACTATATTAATCTTTCATTAATTAACCTTTTCCTTTTTTAAAAAATAATGTTTATGGTTTTGCAGCTCTCATCTTATGAATTTTGCGCCAGGTATTTCTCTTTTTTTTAGAATTATTATTTTTTGAAACTTGAGGATTTTTTTCGTTGATCTTGTTTCAGAGGATTTTAACCTATAATTATAATTGCTTATTTTACATGATAAAATAAATATTATTGAGCATATTTAAATTTTATACTAAAATGATGCATAATCCATAACCTTGAATCTATTGAATTGTTTCGAATATGTTTGCTAGTTTCTGATATGCTTGGCATGTTGGTAAAAGTTAATCTTGCGACTTGTACTATAAACAAATTATATAATTTTACAAATTTTAAAATTAAAATGAATTTTACTTCATTTTTTTACAAATATTTAAAATAAAATTATATTTTTTTTTTTAAATTTCTCAGAAAAGATCTCTTTCCAAGTTAGTTTTAACCCATTAAAATTGTAGCTAAGCAAACCCACCTCTAAGGTAATACTCACCTTGTTTGATTTCAAGATATTTTTTTGATCCAACACAAATTTTAGTTATAAAAATTAATTTTATTTTACATAAAACACAAATATAAATATTAAAATTACTTTTATTTTATATTTTACAATTTTTTTAATATTAAAGTAATTTTTTTATTAAATTTAAAAAATAAAATTATTTTTCTCTTCAAAACGAGGCCTCTAATGTTTGACCAAATTAACATGCTTTTAATTGTATCGATTGAATATCTACGCATAAAGAGGTTATCTGACTCAAATTCTAGTTGAGGCCCTTTTATTTATAATAAAAAAAGACTACATGTGAAAACTATAAAATTTATTTATATATCTATAATTCTTCAAATTTTATTTATGTTGGGTGCCATTTTGTAATTTTTTTTTAATAAAAATAAATAAAATATGCATAAGCTATTATTGACTTAATGCTGTTTAAGGAGAATCCTATTGGGCAATGCATTGCTATAATTTGACTATCGTTAGTCATCAAATATCAGTATTAATCACGGCCTACAATCAGGTTGTCTCTTACAGTTGCCACAATTGATTACTATTTTAATTAAATTAATTATAATTTAATTATAATAATATTGATGGAGTGTTATTATTATTATATTAAATATTAAGATTTTATATGTCTAAATAAAATTTAAAGAGTGAATTTGTAAATATAATTTTTAAAAATGATATGTATGTAATTGTCTTTTTAGAAAAAAGATTTACGCATTTGATTATTTTCAAGTGGGCTGACTTATTAAAGAAATTATGATGTCAAATATGACTCATCAATGATGCAGTTGGACATCGTTCTCAATCTATCACGTCTGAATGTGATACGGAATATTTTAGTCCAAGAGGATTTTTTTTATTTTAGCTATGCTGAATTTATAATAAATTTAAAATATTATTATTATATTTTAAAAATAATTACCTACATGCCACTTAGGGGACGTTTGGTTCAGTGTTATTTTAATATCAATGTTATTTAAATGTCATGTTATCTAAATGTCATTGTTATTCATCAATGGACATTTGTTTGGTTCAATGTTATGATATTAGAAAATATAAATGCTATCCAAATAATTTTTGTTTAGTTGGAAGTTATTGACATTATAATGACAAATTGATGTGTTATCTTGAGATGTCGCCCGATTTGGGGTGACATCTAGATGTCAGCATGTAATGGCATTTTTGTAATTAATTATAATATTATTTAAAGATGTTATTAAACCAAACAATTACTTTTTAAAGATAACATAACATAACATTGAGATAACACTGAACCAAACGCCCCCTTAATTTAGTTTTATTTATGTCTTACCCATCCATTCTTAGTTAATTACGCTATGCACACTCAAAACATTATAAAATCTTACATACACATATTTTAACTTATTTCTATTATAATGAGTAATCATAATTTTTTAATAACCTAACTATAATTAAATTATAAAAAATCTGAGCTGTTCATCGTATTATTTTAAGGATATTTAAATATATTTTGAGTAAAAATCCTAAAATCTTAATGTTTAGGTGGCGGCAAAGGAAGAAGACATCCGCGACGTGAATTGATTTTAGGACAAATCAACGCTTTAGTGTAGTATTGAGGAAGAGAAAAATATATATCATTAAGAGTAAAAATATAATTTTAATGATTTACTAAGAGAATATTTTTTTTTCAAATAGATTTTGATTAAGTTTTAACTCAAATGTGTGTATGTAAGATTTTGTAATGTTTTGAATGTGCGTAGTGTAATTAATTAAGAATAGATGGGTAAGGCATAAATAAAATTAAATTGTGTGGGATGTAGGTAATTATTCTTTTATTTTATTAGTAGTTGGTTAAAGAGAAAATGTGTAGCTGTTCTTTTTTTTTTTTGGAATAAAGAGCAATTGAATGAGAGAATATAGCAATTAATCAGTATATTTTGCCTATTAAAAGCTTTTGTTGTTTCATTTTGCATAATTGGTGAGACTCGTGAAACTAATGATTGCGATGGATTGGTGAGTGTTGATTTTGTAATGGAACAAGGAGAAATCTAGGTAGCAAATCTCTATTTGTCGTTAATCACCTGCATGTGTATTGTGAGCGACAAAGTTGGTTCTGCGCATTCTAGCCACCATCTTCTCAGAGTCTCAATAAAAGCATCAGAAGATGTTGGCGTGGGATGTAGGGGATTCCAAGAAACACCAAAAAAAAGAAAGAGTTCTGAGAGACGGTAAGCCCGTCAGTCAAAGCTTAAGAGGGAGAGAAAGTTCGGGGCATCCAGAAGAACACAGAGAGATTTAATGTGGTTTAGAGAGGAAATCCCCTACGTCCATTAGGCGATCAGCGAAGAGATTCACTAGAGAAAAAGGTAGCCGTGAGGGCTAATACAATGCTTAGAGAGGGAGAGAGAGAGAGAGAGAGAGAGAGAGCTCCTCAGTTGGGGCTCTAATACAGTCAGAATGGGAGAATCAGATAAGTTGCTTGTGCCTTTGATCTTGTTGATTCTTTTCTCTTCCGATCTTTTGATCTTCTCATCTTTTTATCCTTTGATCTCTTTTCTTTGAAGACTGTTCAAGGGTATTTGTAGGCGATGGACTATACAGCTTTGACTTGGTTTTCCGAAGAAAAGGAGGTGAATAAGCTCTGAGCTCGCGCTGCTTGTCGGCCGCTAGAGGGATCAAAAGCAGCAATAAGGGAGCATGATCTTTTAATATTGGTACTACTTCTGGGGATCCGTGACAGCTGGAGCATGCAGATCCTTGATTTGCGGGTCTGAAAAAAGATATCTTGTACGGGGAACGGTACGGTGGGGTCACGCTGACTGTGACAGATACAGCTGAGTAACATCATCATCGATGTTAGTAGGGATGGTTCTGGCTCGTCGTGGACGAGGCTTAGTTGAATCCTCGTGGTCGAGGTTTGACCGAGGTTTGAGACCTGTGGGAACAGAGAAATGAATTAGTAAATAAATAAAGGCTAAATGCTAGCTCGGCGTCACGTGTACGGTAGGGATGCAGCGCTGAAACCACGTTTTAACAATAACATAACATAACTCCAAGATAACATTGAACCAAACGCCCCCTAGATGTTTTTCCAGAAATTTATTAGGTTCAACCAGCTTTGTTAAAAATGGAGAGCCACGTTCCTCACCCGGTATTAACATAGCGGCCCTCTAATGGACAGCACAATGATTCGATCGACTGAATCTAATAATTGCTAAATCTCAAGTCTATAATCATATCTTTCATATATTTATTTAATTTTACTTCACAAATTTAAAAAATTATATGATATTTATTATATATAATTTTTGAGGATATCTTAGTAAAAACTTCTTGGCTAACATCTGTAATTTACACAAGAAAAATCAGTTCCTACAAGGAGATAATTATGTATGCCACATGCTATTTATAAAAAATTATTATAATTTTTTAATGACATTGTATTATACTTTAAATCTTAAACTTTAAAATTATTATATCTTAAAATTCAAAATACTAAATTTTATTTTCTAAATTAATTTAATATTAAAAATTAAATTCTAAATTCTAAATTCTATAACATAAATCATAAACATAAAAAATTTAATTTTTTGAATTAATTATATATAATTTATTTAAAATTTATTTTTGTAAGATGAAATTTTTTATTATGAATTTTATAAGATATTATTTTTCTTATTAGTTATTTCTGATTCTGATGAGTTTTATTTTATAATTTTTTAAAACATGTCAATAACTTATTTTATAATTATTTTTAAAAAATATAATATAAAATTTGTAATTTTATGAGTTTTTAATGTGTTGTATGTAATTATATAAAAAAAAGTAACACTTTTACCGCCTTGTAGTTAGGCCTGTCAACGGATTCGGATTTGGGTCGGGTTGATTTTGACCCCGATCCAAATTCATATGTATTGGATCGGGTTATAAATCAGATCGATCGGGTTATGGTTAATCCATATCCTCTCGGGTCGGAATCGAATCGGTTCGAAACTTAAGTTTTCAGATTTAATCCATTTACAATAAAAATAGTTATTTTTAAATATTTTTTGTAATCAAATTTAAAATAATATTAAATTTATTGAAAATAAAATAAAAGAGGATATTATATTTTTATGAATTAATTAAATATTTTAATATAAAAAATTAGTATTTATAATATATATATATATATATACATATATATTGTGAAATATAAACTGAGCATTATAAATTATAATTTACTAATATTATCTGTGAGAATCTTTTATTAGTTAATTATAGTGACACTTTTTAATTGAGTCTTTCAACAAAAAGATTATTTACTATAATATATTCTTGTATAAATTATAAATTAGATTATATAAATAGATCAAATTTTAAATGGGTCAGGTCAATGGTGATTTATATTTGATCTATTTCTTTATAAATGAATCTGATTAGTAAACGGGACGGATTGACAGATAAAAAAAAAATTAATTTGGGGCTTAATCGAATCTAAATTTGAATCGGATCGGGTTGTGATCCGATTCATTGACGGGCCTACTTGTAGTACCCGAGATTCCCACCCCTTTGTTGCCACAAGAAAAACGTCGTCTTCTTCCTCTCAACCTGTGAGCAAGCGACAGTGAAGGCGAAAGCGAGAGCCGGAGATTTTTTCTCTTTTCTTCAATGCTCTTATTATGGATTGGAATCAATTGGATATGGACTCTGGACCATCTCGGATATTTTTTTACTCGGTAGAATTGATAGAAGAGGACACATCCGCAGAGCTTCCGGATTTGAGCAAAGATTTACCATCTCGTTCAAGGTAAGTTTGCTAACCCTAGGAATTTTACTGCTCAGTTGCGGTTACAGGGATTTGGATCTCCTCCGGCGTAATTGAACCATGGGTATTTGGCTTTTAGCGGATTTCGAGAATGCCCTAATTTTGTTTTCGAGTGAGCGACCTTCCCGTGGTCTTTTTGCACAAATTTCCATCGATTTCTCGCTCTTCTTGGCTCTTCGTGCCCATTTGTGGCTGCCCCTCACTGCTGTCACATCCGGCCCTCCCCTTCTTGGATCTGCGATTGGCAATCATTCTTTCCATGTACGAGCTCAGATCCAATCTCGAAGAGTCTCTCCATATGGGTTGGTGCTTCTAGGGCAACGAAAATCGTAATAAATGGTGGGTGAATCTTGGACCTGGGAGGAGGACAAAGCGTTTGAGGACGCGCTTGCTGCCCACTATGATACTTGCAGTGATTGGTGGGAGAAGATTGCGGTCGCCTTGCCGGGGAAGCTCCTGGAAGAGATCAAGAACCACTATGCGATTCTCGTTGAAGATGTTGGCAGCATCGAATCGGGCCGGGTGCCCGTTCCTAGCTATTCTTCTTCTTCTTGTTCTTTTTCTCCTGCTGCAGAAGGCTCGGCTGATGCTGGAGGGAGTGGGAAGAAAGGTAGCCATTCACATGGAGATTCTGGCCACGGAGGCAAAGGGTCGAGGTCGGATCATGAACGGCGCAAGGGGATTGCGTGGAGCGAAGAAGAACACAGGTGCAATCCTAATACCATGATAACCCACTGCCTTTACTTCTGTTGTAAACTGTTGATTAGTGG
This sequence comes from Apostasia ramifera, assembly GCA_019297695.1. NCBI lineage: Eukaryota > Viridiplantae > Streptophyta > Magnoliopsida > Asparagales > Orchidaceae > Apostasia > Apostasia ramifera. Next base: position 48,736 of record JAEMOT010003057.1, on the reverse strand, counting down.
AAGAGAAGGTAGTTTCGTACTTCCTGGCCTCCACTTTTTAGTTGGCTGCCATGAATGATGAAACTAGTTGGCAGCTACTGAATGGACCCGTACACCCACGACTTAATTATCTTAACCTATCTTTTAACTGAACCTGCTTGAGCTCTCTAGACTCTCTTCAAGGTTTTAAAATGGTTCTTTCTTCCTTTGCTTCCGTTTATTAAGATGAAGTTTGATTCTGAGATTCCTTCAACATGGCATATATGCTTTTCATATGCTTCAACTATGACAACAACAACAACAAAACAAATCCTAAAATATGGTTATGTATAATGACCATATTCTAAGTTATTTCTGGTTGCCTCTTCCTCCTTTGTGACCGGAAAGAGGGTCATGGGTTTGAGTCTCGAAAACAACTTCATCAAAAATAAAGGCATGGTTGTGTACACTGAACTACCCTCACCTACCTTTTGCAAATGGGAAACCTTTGGCATGGGGATGCAAAACTACTTATATTTAACGTCATGAGATGGATATCATGGATTCTGTCACATTTCTGTGCAAGAACTTCTATAGGTCTAAAAAAGACAGCCAAACCATTTAGAATGTCCTTCCCTTATCGTCTTCTATATAGATACCAGCCCACCTTTGTTCTTGAATAGAGCTCATTCCTTTGACTTTTTCATGCCATAGAACAAGGAATAATCTCTGACCTGAGCCCTGAGATTTATTGGAATGTTTACTTATTTTTTTAAAAAAATCAGAATAAAGTTGAGAGTAAAAGGTAGCTACAAAACTATTTATTTTAGAGATAGAGATGGTTGATGCTCAACTTTCCGTTTGATCACCCGGACCTCAATCTTCCTTTTCTCTTTGTACCCATTCCCTTGAAGGAAAGGGAGGTGATCTGAAGCAGTGATTTGGTTGATATTATAATAAATTAGAAGTCGCGTAGTTCTTTCCCTATATAGAATTTGGATGCTCCAAAAATAGTCGTTACTACATCATCACCACCATCATCATCAATATCTATTGTCTTGTTATAGTTTTGGCCTTTTGAATTCTTTTTTAACTGATTGTGTTAATTTTAGGGGAAGTGTCTTTGTTGTCTTTTGTAATTTTGCATTCTGAAAGAGAAGTTTTATTAAATTATTGTAGAAATGAGAATGGAGGATGGAGAATGATTGGCACAGAAGAATTAATAAAGTGAACCCTAAATAGTTTGAAGTTAAACCAATAATAGATAGTGATGGTATTAATGTCTGTATTCTTGATTGATTTTGTATAATCCCCATGGAAGTCAACTTTGACCCATTCGGATTAACCTGCAATCACAACAATTTATCTCCTCAGTGTATCTTCTATGATCTTAAGATGAGCGCTGATGAATGATGAGAATCCCTTTATACTTTCCTTTAAGCAGCTGATGCTGGAAGAAACCTATGCGTTCTATACCTTTTGGTTTTCAGTGACTTCGGACGTGAGGTGTGATGCAGAGGATTGTGCAGCGACTTTTAGCAGCTAAAAGAGATCGATTCTTTGTGGAATCAGATCGATTCCCAATATAACTTTCTGAATTTTTCCTTGATTTCCTTCTAAAAGTATTGGTAGAACTCTTTGAGTATTCATTTTGAGGGCAATTTTATGCCTTTGACCACATTTTTATACTTCCAGTATATATTTTATACAACTTTGATTATAACCGTATCATTAACTATAAAAGATTAATCATCTGCAGCGTGAAAAATGTCATTACAACTCTTTTTCTTCAAAACTTACAGGCTATTCCTTCTCGGGCTTGATAAATACGGCAAAGGCGATTGGCGCAGCATATCAAGAAACTTTGTCGTCTCGAGAACACCAACTCAGGTTGCAAGCCATGCTCAGAAGTATTTCATACGCCTGAACTCCATGAACAAGGATAGAAGAAGATCCAGCATACATGACATCACCAGCATCAGCAGTGGAGATTCTTCAGTTCCTCAAATGCCAATCACTGGCCAAGGAGGAAATGCAGCTGCTGGCTCCAGTAAATCCAACAAGCTGCAGTCTGCACCTCCAGTTGCCACTGGAATCAGCATATATGGTTCAACAACCATGGGTCAGCCCGTTGGCGGGCCTCTCGTTCCGGCAGTTGGAACCCCAGTCGGTGGGCCGCCGTTGGGTTACGGAGTTCGTCCGGTGGTCCTTGTCACCGGAGCTCCAGTGGCCCTGGCGCCTATGGGTTATGCATTGCAGAATGCGTCTGCCCAGAGGTGAATGATCTAAATTGCGTATTTGTATGAAAGTTTTGTCAGCTATATATGAATTGGTGAATGAATAAATTTGAGATAGAACTAGCTGTAATTAGTTTCATTTTCTAATGGGCACTTCTTATCTGAGTTAACACTTTAAACGTAATTTATGTTTTTCTTTCATGTTATTTATTCATGCTCTGTGATTGATCCAATTCAGCAGACATTGCCTACACTAGAGATGTAGGAACTTATTCCAAATGAGGGAATTAAACATGTCACCCTTAAAAATGAAGTATTTTACATATTTAAATTTTAAAATTAAATATTTGCATATGATATCTCATATTTTAAATGTACAAATATGAATTGCATTCTTTCATATAATTAGATTTCATGTTAGATTTTCTTTAATTTGATGAAGAATTTAGAGTATAAAATGACGTAAAATCCATGTTTTAATTCCTCAAATTCATTATTGTTAGCAATAAATAAATAAAATTGCATTCATGTCATATAAAATCTAAATAAGGCACATACTAAATATTTTTAAATTTATTTTCCTATTTAAACTAAAATTTTTTCTCTGAAAATTAGATTTATCATAAAATTGTAGTATTTCAATCTTAAGATTTGATCATTAGTTTCATTACTGTAGACATTCAACTGGTTTCGAATCATTTGATGTTCAGCAGTGTTCTATAAAAATGAAATTTATGATGTTAAATTAAGTTTGATATTAATCCAAGTAAAAGTTAAATAGTATACAAATTAGGCTTGTTTGGTAATAAGAAAAAAAAAATGGTTGAAAATTTTAATCATTTTTAAAAAATATATATAATGTGAAATAAAGTAAGTTAGTTATATTAAAAATTATGTAGAATGTAAAATAAAGTTGATTGATTTATTGAGAATTGTATTGAATGTGAAATAAAGTGATTATTTAATATTAATATTTATGTGAGATGAAATATAAAATAATTTTTTAAATTTTTTTAAAATAAATTTAAAATTTTAATTATGATTAATTTTAATAATATTTTTTAACTCATTGCCAAACAGGACTTTAGAGGTATGTTAAATCATAATATCAAGCTCATAATTTAAAATTTTTAATATTTAAACTTTTAAGGTAGATTAATATTCTAAATTAGATCCACGTGATCATATTAAACATCTCACATTGATCTATTTAAATGATTTTTTAGTAGTTAATTCTTTAAATTGTGACATTACTTTAATAAGTGAATTTAGTAAATTCGATAACTAAATTTGGCCTGTTAAATATGATTATATTTGACAACTAATTAAAAAAATAACTTATTTTAATCATAATTAAAATCTTAAATTTATTTTAAAAAAAATTTAAAACTTATTTTATATCTCATTCTATACAAATTTTAACATTAAATAATCACTTTATTTCACATCTAATATAATTTTTAATATAACTAACTCACTTTATTTCACATCATACATATTTTTTTCAAAAAATTTATAATTTTTTTTTTTTTTTTTGGTCCAACCAAACAGAGCTTTTACTTTCTCTACCTGGCCTGACCCAGCCCAGGCCGGGAGCCTCAGGCTGCGGACTCACGGCTTCCATGGTCGAGCTCCCGTGGCCGCCGCCTCGACTCCATCCACGCCATCATCTTCTCCACCGCTGGCGGCTGGCGCATGCTTTTGGAGCCTGGATCCGAAAGCTCTGCATCTCACCTCTTCTCTGCGAGGGCTCTTGACGAGCTCCAGCACGTGCAGCGCCGCGAGATCGCCAGGTTTGTCCGCCGGGTGGTTGCCGGAGGGCCGCCACTAGACATCCATAGGGAGGTGGTCGCCGCCTACGCCACGCCACGGCTGTCTGATCTGTAGCCTTCTTTTTCTAATTTGCAGGTTCCCAAATCCAACTCAAAACAAATAAAAAATCATTCAGGTTGCCTAGATTTTGACCCATGCTCACACAAGTTCATAAAATACAGGCTCGTACTTCGTAGCAAGAAAACCTAGGTCAGGTTTGCGAGTCAAGTTCTTTGATACCCACTAGGTAAATAAAGCTCAAGTTCAAGCAAATCAAACTCATAAATTGAGTTTAATTCAAGTCCAGTTCCAGAAACTCGGCCTTGAATCAAACTCGCTATTCAACTTTGAAAAGAGTTTAATTCAAATTCATTAAAATGCATCCAATTTCGAGTAGTTTTTTGAGTTAAATCAAACTTAATTAGGGTTCATGTGTACAACAATCTCTCGATGAAAAAAAAAATTTAAAACTAGGATTCATTAATTAACATTTCATAATGAACACAACAAAAACTGGAGGATAAAATTTTAACAAGATGAGGAGGAGGAAAACAATATTTATGGAGTCATCTGAAATCTGAATCAGCTGCTTATCATTGTTTAATATATACGATAAAAAAAGAGATAATTACATACATTTCACTTTAAAAAATTATATTTATATATATTACCACCCTTCAAGATTTACTTACACATATCACCTTGTAATATATAATATTACAACAGTGACGCTACATCAATATTATCATAGTTAAACTATAATTAACCTAACTCAAACACCCATAATGGTGCTTGATAGTAACAATGAGCAATGCACGATGGCCAATAGCGGGCGGCATGATTGTTAACAGTGGCCAACACGATGGCTGCAAGTTGTAGCTGATCGACAGCATCAACTCAGCAAATAGTGGCGGATTACAACAATAAGGTAGCTAGCGGTGCGTATCAGCGCTAGCAGCTTTCTGATGAAATCAGCCTATGGGCCTTTTCAAGCTATAAGAAATATCTCTGTAATGTTGCATAGGTTAATCTAATATTTCCCAAATCCTGTACTACATAAAACATATATACTAGGTAGTTGTAACCAAGGTTTTGAAAACCGGACCGGCTTCAGAACCGGTAGACTGAAAGGTTCAAGGTTCAATGGTCGAACCGGGGTCGAACCGGGATGAAGTAAAAATTAAAAAAACTAATAAAATATAATATAAACATAATTAAGATATATATTATTCACACATCAACACAACAATAGACATAAAATGAATGTTTAATAATTGAATTTAACAAATAATATCTTATGTCAATAACCCAAAAAATAATTCCAAACAAATCGAAATAACAATAACCCAACAAAATATTCGCAAATCACAAATTGAGTATAATATTTAGTACATCATTAAAAGATCTGAATAAATAGTATGCTTTGTCAATATTAAAATACTAAATTATTTCATCATTTCATATCACTAAAATACTAAAATACTAAATCATTCCGAAAGGATGGGGGCTGGAGAGAAGAGTGCGAGGTAAGGGGAATCGCGAGTTCGTGACTGTCGCACGAGTAGAGGCCGCAGAACGAAGGCTAAGTTAGGGACCTAGGGTTTAGGAAAGTTTTTTTTTATTTTAAACTCAACCGGTCTAACCGTACCGGTTCACCGGTTGACCGGTTGAACCGCAATTTAGACTGGTTCTGACCGGTTTTAAGCGGATCCGGTTATAAAATTAAACCGGACCGGTTGGCTGACCGGTTCACAGTTCGACCAGTTGAACCGGCCGGTCCGGTCCGGTTTTTAAAACCTTGGTTGTAACAGATACAAAGATTTAGTACATCTACATCTACATCTAATCAAGCTACAATTATACTTGGATTTCTCTACTTCATTCTGCTATCTTCCTCATTAGGATCCTCCGAGTCGTTCTTGGACTTATCCTCTCTCGTTATTGTCTACTTAGACATCCCAATCTTTTATGTACACAATCTTTTAACGAGTGGCAATCAATATACAAAACCACTGTAAATGGCCGCAAACATCATTGTCCTTATTTATTGTATTCTCTATGGGAGCCCCTCTGATACAGTGATTTCTGTAATACTATCAACTTTAGTTTGACTACTCGTCCTACTGAGAGTATTCACATCTGAGCTACACTAATCTTAATGATAATTTGTCACTCCATTAAATCTGGTTAAATAGCAATATGATCAAGATACAAATATAGAAAGAATAATTTCACTTCTAACCGTTCATCAAGAAAGTATGTCTCAATCCGGATTATTACCTAGAGCTTGAAATAAGCTTGCTATGAAGCCATTGTAGCCTTCTTATTTGCTTCAATCTCCTGAAGCTCCTTGAGCCTTTCAGCCCAAGCTTTTTCCCGAGCAACCGCTGCCATCTTCCTTTCTATCCTCTCTACACGTTTTTTCCGTCTCGCCTCTTTCCATTCAGCCTGCTTTTTCTTCTTCTCCGACTGATATAAATGAAATCTTAGCAATGTAGAAATTTAACGAGAAACAAAAACAATTCAAAAAACAGACAAGTGAAGAAATTCATGATTGATGAAACAAAAAAAAGTAATACAGGACGGCGCCAGCAAAGTGCAGCCCATAAACTGAAATAAGGGGCATTCACAAAGAAGACAGCAATAGGTGAGGTCAGTCAGAGAAATACAGTTTACACCAGATTTTTGTTATTTTAGTTCTGTAATTGATGTACATCAAACAACAAAATGAATGGAAAAAAGAGCAAGCAACCAAGCTAAAAAGGACCAACGAAACGAAATGAAGAATATCTGAAGACTAAAGATGGTAAAAGGAACGCAGTGACATACCAACATAAAAGAACATTGTAATCATACATAGAATCAGTTAGGTAGAAGCTTCTTCTCCAACTGCCACGGTTTCTCAGTGATATACCAATATAAAAGAAGAGTTCAAACAAAAGAAGGATGCAAAGAGAAGCCAAGACAGTGAACACTAAAACAAAGATGACTGAAATTGCTAAATAACAGCACATAATCTATAGTATGGAAGATAAGATTAGCATGACATGGTTGAATCCTACTTTTGAGAATTTGTCATTAAGTTCCAAACTTTTTAATGTGCAAGTTCTAGATGGATGGCCGGAGCTATGGTTGATCAAAAGGAAAGATAATTTTGATATCAGAACATAGAGTGGGTGAGTTTCAAACCAAAGCTCACTTGCAAGCTCAAATGTAGAAAGGGATTATGCCACAACAGGTTACATGGTAGATTCACCATCAACATTCAAGGAATGCAATGATCAGAATGGACACCATAATTAGCAGGAATGTGCCAAGCAATATGGGATACTATGGTGACAGCTCCATCCAAGAATATATATACATACATACATATATATGTGTGTACATACGTATGAAAATAGTGTATATACATATGTGTGTCTATATATATATATGTATATCAAAAGAAATATATATACATATATATATGAGCATGTATGTATGTATAAATACGTATTACATATATACATTTAAACGTGCATGTACATACCAATATAAAAGCCTTCCGTTGCAAGATTCGCTTTATTCGCTTTCTTCCTTTGACACTACCTTCGTTGGGTCGACTTCTAGGGATTGGCTCTCCAGGAACATATTGAACCCAAGCAAATGGACCTGCAATCTGAAATATCATTAAAAGAACCCATAAAGCAGGATAAGTAACATCTTACATAAAATGATCTCTAAACTCCATAATTTTTAAGCTACCTCTAACAATCATTAACATGTATGTCTCTGCAATGATTTTCCAAGTTCAATTACTAATTTTTGGATTATCATTAAAACTAACACCAAATATTAACAAGAAGAACCAAACATTCTAATTACACAGGCAGAAATTTCTACAGCAAGTCAACGTTAATGGAAAAAAAAATAGCTATGCTGATCTATACACCCTAATTGCAGTTTTGTTTGCAAAAGGATGCATGATGTTAACCAGGTCTAGCGTTTAGTTCAAAGTGAACATCAGAAAACAAACTAATATAACATATACATAAGAGCCAGGAGCCTAAAAGAAAAAAAGAACCTTCATAAAGTCACTCAAATCCACTGGAGTGGAAAATTGCCGTCGGCGCCCGCCACCTCCCTCTCTATGGCCGGAAGCCGGCACCCGCCACCTTCATTCCCCTTCTCTATATATCTCTCCCGGCAAGGCGCCAACGGCAAGGCGATGGTGAAGAGGCATCGACGAGGCAACAACAACGAGGCAGTGTCGAGGAGTAATACAGAATTTGCAATGGCAAAAATATAAAAATTTGAAGAAGTGTTAAGAGTAAAATTAGAAATCTGTTAAATTTAACAGCGGAGGGACGTAATATTGAGTAAACTATAGGGACTTTTCAGCAAATTTTTTAAAATCGTGAACCAAACAATTATTATGGGTTAATTATAAGGACTTTTCAGTATAACCCTTGTTTAAAAAAGTAGGCAAATTGTGGGATAAAGATTACAAAAGATGCATAATTATACAATGCACACCAACTATGAAGCATAAAAGAAAAAATCTCAAAAACAGTAGCATGTATGATACCTTATGTGTCATGTGAGTTCAAATTAAACAAAAGTGAATCACACAATAAAAGTTCCATTAATAGAATAATTAAATTTGAAAGGATTACGTAAGTGACACAACAGACATACAAGTAAGATTCTATTCTTTAAGAGATCCACTAGTTGCAAGAAGCATTGAGCACAAAAAAGATAATCAAAGCCATTTCTCAAATCAAAGATAAATACAACTATAAACATTTAATATATGTAAATTACCTGTAAGAAGTTCAACAGAAGAGGCACAAACAAGAAAAAATTGAGCAAGAACAAAGTTTTTGATGAGTTTAACATCAATCTGATAAATAGCATTAAAATGTGTGGATAATGATACAGACCAGGAGGTTTGAGGCTTGCCCGCTTCTTTCGAGGCTTTGTTCCGGGTCTTCTCTTTGGAAAGCGATTATCAGTCAAGCCCTGGAAAGCCGCACCGCCAGTTCTAGTGGAGAAAAATTCCCCCAAAGAAAGGCCCAAGTGTCCTCTAAAAAAGAAAGTCTGTTGAAGGCATTGGGGGCCTGACGCCGGCGAACGGAAGGGAACTCCATCGGATAACCTGCCAGCAAATGGCAGAAACCTTCTAGCCGCCAGAGGGCGAATGACGGTCCTAAATGTAGATCCCAAGCTCATTTTTGTTTTGGTTACAGAAGAAGAAGAGGTCAGCAGTTTCAACTACATCATCACGAGCAATGTTGGAATCATCTCTGAAGTTGCAGAACAACGCGATCCATGAACGTAGAATATGTAAACCACAAATCGAAAAAAATAAAAATAAAAGAACATCGATTAAAGCCTTCCTGTAAGGTTTGCGATCACCGAAGTAACAGATCGTGACAGCGAAGAAAAAAAAAACAAGGCGAGTTCAAAGCAGCCTATCAAATCAATGCTCATCAGTCGCATTCAAAACCTATAAGTGAGAAACAGCCCACTTTTCCTCCCCGCCTCCCATGAATCAATCTCCTTCACACTCTACCCCTCCGGCATCGGTCAAACGTTAGGGAAAAAAATTGAGAGGGGGAGTTGAGGGAGAGGAATGGTTCCTATACCTCCGGCGTAAGACGACGGCAAACGCTAGCCGGCGGCGCCGACGGCAACAGAAGAAATCGATTCTCTCGGAGCGATTAGGTTTTGAGTTCGCGGTTCGGCACCGGACGGTCACTGACTTAGCCTAGCTAGCTGACCAGTAGCGGCTGTCAGTCTCTAGTGGGCCTGATTAAAAGCCCACTAAGATAATGGACTAAACTGGGCCTTATGAGTTTTGGAAAAAATAATTTGGGAGGGATGAGATTTTTGAGAAGAAATTTAATTAAACATGATAAAAGATAATCAAAATGTTGTTAATATGTAAAGATTACTTTAGAAATATTTATATATTTTTCATAATCTTAATAATGATTTTTAATAGAAAATGTTGAACAGATCTAACTAGTGTTTGGGTGACAACAATTGGGACCTGTTTGCATTATTTAATGGATTATTAGGATTTGATTGAAAAGTTTAATGAAGATTTTACATAAAATATTCAATGAATATTGATCTAATACAAGGAAGCAAAAATATATAAGAATACAATATTCTTCTAGCATAGTTACTTAAAAGTCTCTGATTCCAACCACACTAATATAATTATAAGGGTAAATTACACTCAGGTCTTTGAGTTTAACGCTTAATATTATGCAAGTCCATATTTTTTAAATTATAACATCAGGGTCCCTGAGTTTTAATAAATTATCAAATGAGTCTTTTTTTTATTTTTTTATTATTAAATTTTTTTAAAATTACCATTTTACCCCTACCATTCTCTCTCCTCCCGATCCGGCGAGCGGTCCGCGTGGCTGCCGACAGTCCAGCTGCCACGCGACGTTCGCGGCCTCTCTCTCTCCTCCCGATCCGGCGCACGTACGCGGCGCCAGCGCGACCCGCCGCCGGCGGTTGAGCGGTTGGCGGTGGGTCGCGCTTGCGCTGGATCAGGAGGAGAGAGAGAATGGCAGAAGTAAAATGATAATTTTAAAAAATTTTAATAATAAAAAAATAAATAAGGACTCTTGATAATTTATTAAAACTCAGAGACCCCGATGTTATAATTTAAAAAATATAAATCTGCACAATATTAAGCGTTAAACTCAAGGACCTGAATATAATTTGCCCTAATTATAATTATGACTAAACCAATTAAAATAATATTAACCCTTTTTTTTTCCTCGTCAAAGCTTCAAGATTATTATATAATAATTAACATCACTCCCGCATACTTTTAACATAAACATTTTTGCCTAAAAAATTGTTTAATCAATTAAAAGTTGCTGCATTTGATAATTTTGCACTTTTTTATAATGTTTTTAAATTATTTGGCATGAAATTTTGGCATGCTTTTATTTTAAGTATGCTTCCTACACAACATAAATTCATGTATTGAATAATGAATTTCTCAATTCTCCGTAGGGAGAGGGTAAGCCTGGCATTCGGAGGTTAAAAATTACATCATCAAAATTTTTAAATAAAATAAAAAAAGTTAAGATATTGGAGTAAAAAAAAAGACATAATTTATTTAGTAACAAGTTTAAATATAGTTAGCTTTTTCTAAACTACAATACTTATTAGTAAAAAAACATTTCATTGAATTAATGGCAGTTATATTAAATTTAGCAACAATAGCAAGAGAGTATCAGCTGGGATGTAGCATCACATTGCACATTTCTTCATTTTTTTCGAGGAACATCGATACAAAAGCGGCACATGGCAATCATACATACATGTTTTACACCATGCCTCACGCAAATAAGAATTTCTCCGCTACAAAATGCTCGTGAAGGTACATTTTTACGAGAAAATAATACGACATTCTTTGATTAATGTATCAACCGAACAATTAAATGCTTCAAATATTTCAAACAATTGATGCCAAACAAGGAACTCAAGAAGATGAAAGAGATGAAGAACTTATAATGGCGTGCTTCTCACCTGCATCCCAGCTCAGCTCTTCCTTCCTCATTAATGGTGGAGTTTGTGCAGAGCTTCTGGAGATCAACATATCCTATAATGGCGTCTTCGAAAACAGCATCTTCAAGCTGAGCTTCCTCAAAGGTGGAGCCTGACAGCACAGTATTTTTAAAGACAGCTCCCTGCAAATTGGCCTTCTCAAAGTTCGCACGGTCAATTACAGCATTTGTGAAGTTCACACCTGAAAGATAATCGAATTCTAGTTCAGTCCTATATAATTAAATTCTAGCTAACCGCAGCATTATTCAAAAATCAAAACTGGCACTGAAGTAACACTAAATAGTCCTTTAATCCGGAACCAAACTATCTATAACTGCTAATACAAAATTTCACCAACCAATTATAACCTTAAAATGTGATCTAAATAACAAATCAGTGATCAGCGATCAACCAAGCAATAGTCAATAAGAGTCAAACTATCAAAAAACTACCCTAAGATGTCCATGTGATGACTCAGCCTTATGGACTTCCCATGAGAAACGTGACGCCCATAGCCGAAGAGAGCAGAGAGTGATCGTCGGGTGATATCTTAAGAGAAAAAATCACTGAAGCAAAGTGCGGCTCTTGGTAGGTTTCTAGGCCGAATAATAAGTGGTGAGAGGGGTACAAAAATGAATCATCCCACATCGGAAAGAGAAGGAGATCTTGAGCTGTATAAGTAGATAATGTGATTTCAAATGGTAGAGTTGCCTTTTGGGCAAAACTCTAAGGTTAATGATGAAAACCCCGTAATTAAGTGTGCTTAAGTTAGAGTAGTACTGGGATGAGTGACCTCCTGAGAAGTACGCAAATCATACAGTTTTCCTAAAGTTAAAGCGGACAATACCTCTACATTGGGATCACAGCATGTTACAATATGGTATCAGAGCCGACCTCCCGCAGTACGATGTGGTTCGAGGACAGGAATGAATAATAAGTGGTAAGAGAGGCACAGGAATGAATTATCCCACATCAGAAAGAGAGGGAGATCCTAAGCTGTATAAGTAGATAACGTGATCTCAAATGATAAATGTGCCTTTTGGGGCAAAACCTCTGTAGTTTAAGCGTGCTTGGATTGGAGTAGCACTGGGATGGGTGACCTCCTGAAAAGTACTCAAGTCACACAGTTTTCTTAAGGCTAAAGCAGACAATATCTCTACATTGGAATCACAGGATGTTACAAAACAAGTGTTCAGGCTCACGCCTCGTGGGTGCTCCAGGAGTCCATTTCAATTAAAATGGGTCCCGCATCATCGAGAGAGTACTATTTCTCCCATTGTTTTTTGTATGCAGTGCATGTGGTGCACGATGACAAGACCTAATCAAGACAGGCGAGGGGGCGAGGCCTCCCACCCCCCTCCTCCCTCTTTATCTAGAGAGAGGGGAGGAGGGGGCAGTGGGCAACCCCTAGCCCCCCTTCGTCAGTGACAGCTCTTCCACACCTCTACGCTTGCGGCCAGTAGCAACGAGATCTAGTGGGAGGGAGGGAGAGATGAGAGAGAGAGAGAAAGAGAGAGCAACTTGGTAATTTTCTAAAAAATTAGTAATAATTTTTTTTTTAAAAATTCATTTGATGATTTTTGTAAAATTAGAGACTTAGATATTATTTTTTTAAATTATGAACTTACATGATATTAAATCTTAAATTAGGAACCTGGATGTAACTTACCCAAAAAATAACAAGTTACCTTTAAAGCTTGCACCAACAGCATAAGCTTTCGACATGACTACTTCAGACATATCGGCTCCATCAAACTTCGCATCTGACATAAGAGCTGCCGCTAGAGATTTCCCCTTTAAGTTTGATTTCTCGTTGGTATAATCACAAAATCTTAGGTCAAGAGGCCTGTCATACACACCATTTGCTTGACCAATTGTGTTTCCAACAAATGCATGCTCGCATCTATTTGGTTCTGTTGACAGGGGTGGAAGCCTCTAGAAAATCAAAAAAGATTGATAAATCATGTATTGATTATTAATTTATTTAAGATAGAAGGATGGACGTATGACTTAGCAAGCATCACATTTAACTCCGAATTCTTCAATGTTACATACAAATCCCATAAGTTGTTAAAACAAGGAAGAAAAAAAAGAACTTGAGTCGATGAAAATCCAAAATGCAATGGTGCGTATCATTTAAAAACTTAAATTATCTTAGCCTATTATTACACATTAATAGCAAATTACTTTATATTGCATACAAGCCCCCAAATCTTTTAGATAAGAGAAAATAGCAAAATGGTTAGGTATTGTGTTTAAAAGAATTGAAGGACTACTGTGTAATTGGGTAAGATTTCAGGTGCTATGCAATTTACCCATAAATAAAAATATCATTCGAGGCATGGCAATAAAATTACTATCAAAGATCCAAGATGAAAAAGAGTACTGTGGAACTGTGATTACAGGTTTTATAAAATAATTACTGTAAACAAGAATTAACATATGCAATATTATCAGGAATGATTGTTTAAAAGGAATTTCAAAAAGAAATTTCTACATGGTGATTAGAAACTTCTACTGCATGCAATTCAGCAATGAAAATTAAGAACAAAATGCTACAATTCACATCAGCATGCAATGAAACTTCTCTTCAAACATGCCCGAGACAAGACTATATCAAAACTGAAGCAGTTATCATAAATTCCTCATACTAGCAATTCAAGTTTCATAATATTCACAGAAATAACTGGATAGCAGTTGGCCTGTAATAAGTAATAAGCAAATTAGCAGATGGTATTAAGAGAAACAAATCTTATTTGGACCTTCCTCTGCAAGGCAGTTGCCTACCTAGAAAGGTTCTCGATAACTTAGTTATCAAATAAGTTTCCATGTTCTATAGATACTAAAGACCTACTTAAAGATAGTTGCATTTTAGGGAGAATTCGGTGCAACTTCATGAAGATTTACCAGTGGGGAAAAAACTCTTGCAAGCCATAGAAGTCTTATGAATGTAATTTTCCATAAGGTACAAAAAGGAAAGACAAAGTTCTCAAGAGTAGTGAATATTGAGGTAATTCGTTGTACCTGACTTGCAGCAATAACGGGAGTGGCATTTGTCAGGGCCCAGGCAGCAAGCAAGCTACAAGCTGTGTTCCCCACTCTTTTCAACAAGCAACAGCAGTCCATGAATCTGGATCTCTCCTCAAGAGCTGAAGAAATAAGATTCAACAATCTCGACACATTACACACACGACAACTCAGAGTTTTCTCAATTTTTTGCAGGTAAGTCCATGGAAAAACAAGCGATCATTCAATAAGAACAACTTAATTCAAGCATCCAAAAGAAAAATGAAAAGTCTATCAAAATTGAAACGTTTCCTTTAGGGTTTTCAGAGGGCCACGGATCAAAGTTAGAAGAATGAGCGGGTGATACTGTACCGGCGCAGAAGATTATCCGATTAAGGTAACGAGATCTCTTTTCCGAGGAGAAGCTTCTGCCTTTGGCCGTGGAAGAGGAGGAAATGGTTCCGCCGAGACTGACAGCCGCCATGCTTTGCTCCGATCCTCTTCGCGCCTTCGTAGCCTCTGCTTTATCACTCGCCCTATCCCTCCGGCCCAGCTCTATCCGACGTGGACGCGGATGTAATTAACAAACTAAATTACTTCAAAAATATAAAAATAACATATTAAATTTCAAATAATTAGTGTATGTGGTATTTACGAATATATCATTTTCAAAAACATAATTTAACGATAATATTATATTAAAATCATTTCTTTTAATCTAAATGTTACTTGTACATATTTTTAATAATCTTAACTTCTAATATACTATCAATAAATCTTAAAAAAATATATAGATAGTATTTTTACTTGAAAAATTATAAGACAACACTTGAAATTATATTTAGTTAAACTTATATAATTAAATTTAAAAAAATTCTCAGAAATAGTGAAATAATTTTTTTTTAAAAAAACATAGGTGGGTGAAATTTGTATTTGTATTTTTAATTTTATGTTTTCTTTTAAAAGTTTTTAAAAGGTTAAGTAAGATTTATGCAGAATATATTAATATTTTAAAATTATTTCAGTTCAAATATATTGTCAAACCAAAAATAAAGATTATATATCTTAATTTCAATGGGAAATCTTTTATCTAAACTAATAATATTATTAACATATATAATTTCCTAAAAAATATTTATAATAATAGCATACCCATATTTCAAAATGATATTATTAACATATATAATTTGGGCAAATTATTTAGAATGAGAGATCTAAATGAATAGCTATCTTAATTAAAAAAATTACATATTTTATTATTAAAAATAAAATATTACATGCATCAAAATTTTATAAAAATATATATTTTTATATAATATTTTTTAAAAAATTATGAATTAAATTACTAATATATTTTTATAAATCTTATCCTATTGCGTATTATTTAATAATTCATTATTTTAATTTTTTTAAGTTAAATTTAAAGTAAATTTTGTATATAATTAATTATGAAACAAATAATATTTAAAATATAGTGTCAAAATTTTAGATTTAAAAATTAGAATTTAATTTTTAATGTTAAATTGATTTAACTTAAATTTTAATATTTTAGTTATAAGTTATGACTTTAAGAAAAAAGATTAGTATAGTGTAATTTTATTTAAAATAGGTGAAAATATATAATTTTATTAAATTTTTGTGATATATTATATATTTTATTTTTGATGATAAAATATATGATTTTTTATAATTAAAATATACTTCATGTAAACACGGCTTTTATAATTAACTCATAAGTATATTTTTGTTTTGGATATTTAAATGGAGAATTTCATACTAAAATGTAATTTAAACGATTAATTTAAAATGTCAATAAATTAATTTAACTTCACGCGTGCAAAGTCTTTCTCTTTCTTTGTTTGACTAGTCGGAGACGATCGCTTCATCGATCCTCGGAATGAATTCAGATCACGGAGGCGAAGCTCCGACGGGGAATCCCCGCACTGGGGTGGAGAACGGCGGGGGGAGTTCCTGCGCGAAGCTCGAGGGCATGGCAACCTGGGTCGGTGCGAGCCTCGCTTCCGCTTTCTTCGCCTCTCTCGAGCGCTTCTCCTGCATCAATCTGGCCACCAGCGATCCCGACGACGAGATCGAGGAGGAGGCCAAAGATCTCCCCCTCATGCTCTCCGCCCGGGACTCCTCCTTCTACCGCAGCGACGACCCCGCCTTCGCCCCCAAGCTCGCGCCCGTCTGGTCCCCGCCGTCCCACTAATTTCCGATTGCAGTTTCGAGGGTTCGCTGCTGCCTCTCTCCTCCATTGCTATCATTTTGTTGCGGATTCGCCATGGTCGCCGTTATGGTTAGGGTTTCCCTGATCCCGTTCGACGCCTAATTTGATTGATTTTTGATCTTGCATCATTTTGCGATGGGAGTGTTTCGAATCTTGTATGTTAAAAATTCACTGATTCTGTGCGTGGAATTTTTAGCGGTTTTTTATTGAATTTGCCACCTTTTTTGTGATGATTCTCTGAGAAAGATGCAACATCTTTAGGTTAGAAAACGGTGAAGATTTCTTTACTAAATTTTCCCTCTTTGTTTTATCAAAAAAGAAAATTCCCACTCTGAGATTATCCTATTTCCCATGGCTGTGATTCTGCCAATCAATAATGATTTGGCATTCCAGTTGGAATTGTTCATGCCAAACTTTTAGTTCTCTTTTACTTACTACTGTGTTACTACTAATCTTGTTCATTTAGAGAAACTTTTCCATTTTGCTCTTCAGGAAAAAAGGATCTTCAGGAAACTTCTCCATTTCATTCACTTTTGTTAGAGAACATCTTTAACTTAAATTTAAAAGGGATGTGATATAATGAGAATACCTAATTACACAAGGAAAGTTTTATGTGATAAAACTTCTTTTTTGATAGCATGTGTGATAAAACTGAGTCAAATAAATTTTGTAGTTAGGAAAATCAAATTATTGGATTTTTCCTATGTACAAAGAGAAAGAGGGAGGCCAAAAAAGACACGACAAGAAATTATAAGAAGTGATATTACTCACTTAGACCTAGATAAGAATTTGTTAATTAATAAAATGCAATAAAAATAAAAGATTCATGTAGCCACAAGAATTTGTTATAGTGGTGACATGGTTAAGTTGAGGCAGAGAAGTGGTAAGAGAACAAGGGATCTGATAAAGATCTTTGAGTTTGTGTTTCATGAAATGTGATCTAAGCAAGTTATTTCTTCTATGAGGATCGTACAAAAATCATTAAGGATCCCTCTCTCAAGTAAATTTCCTAGTGTTGCTAGGTGAGCTAAGTAGTCAGCAACATTATTTACATTTCATGGAATATGCATAATTTTGCAATAACCAAACATAATGAAAACTGTAACTATGTGCTCCGCTAGGTTGCCATACTCTTATGTTTGCCTCATGCTGTCCATACAATGCTACATTAGCCTTTTGATTTTGCCTTTTGGAAATGCCTGCAATTTTCTCCATGTTGGGGTTCTTACTGCTCCCAAGTTTTGTTGTGGTGAGTGCTTGGTTGTGCCCACAAATGCTCTCTGTAATTGTTGGAACCCCTCTCGATTGCTGCCAGGAGCTGTTGGGTTTTGCCGTTCCAATGTGCTGTCGCGTAGGCTTGGAACTTCCACTGGATTGGATGCCGCAGGCTCCTTTGCGGCACTCGATTTGTGCTATCTTTCCTACTCAGTTGTGCTCACATTTGTGCCTTTGCCTTGCTGGAGGTTGCTCCTTGTTTGTGCTTATGCTGCACCCAGGTTGTGCTGTAATGAGTCCTCAGTTGTGTCCAGTTGTGCTCCTTGCATCTATTGAAACCTGTATTCAGTTGCCACCTAATGGCTGCTGCCACGAGCTAGTAAGAATTCCTGCCATCTTGTGCTCTCGGGTAGGTCTGGAACATGATGTTGAGTGATTCCTTTATTGCACCCATTTCTTGCTATGTTATTGTTCGGTCGTGATCAGGAAGATGTGTTGGTCTTGATGCCATGCAAACTACTCATTATAGTGGCTTGCATTGATCTCCTTTGCATTTTAGTGAGGCTCTTGATGTGGTTGCAAAATGCACCTAAGTCACCTGATTTTCATTTGTCGATTCCACCATTGCTAGATCAATTATGACACCTTCATCAGGTCTCATTCAAGTGTATTTTGAGATCTTCTCTTCTGTGCTAATGATTATGGCTTGAAGTGCAGCCCTCTTTTGAACAGTATGAATAGCACGTGTTAGTATAGTCCACTTCAAATAATTATGTTCCCCCAACTTCTGGCAAATTTTATCTGAGGCAGAGGTAGAAGGATTCTGATGAGTGCAGTGCCTAGTGATTAAAAATGGGCTGCTTTGGGCACTGCACTTGAAGTGGCTATTCCAGATGATATATTGAAGTTGTGAGCGGTTTGGTTGGAGGGAGACTCGATAAAGGTGCTTCAACTCATTTAGCATGGTTGCACCAAAATAGAGTCATCTGAAGGCAACCAAATCTCACATAAAAGGAGCCTATTGGATGCCTTAAGAGAAATGCTTCATCATCCTTCTAAAAAAAAAGAGAAGTGCACCATCACGAGGACCAACAAGGAACTCATGCACACTACTGAGAGCAGCAAAAACGCACAGCCAAAAAAGACCAGAGCTGCCATTGGACCCCAACGAAAAGCTTCTTAAAAGCAATACCATATTGGACACAGACAAAAACCCTCTCTCTTAACAGCTTCGGTTGGTGCTTGAGACTCAGTTAGGGTTTGTGTCTCATCGACCGCCATCTCAATTGATTCCCTAAGATTTCTCCGGTTGTCTGAGCGCACGCCAGGGAGAGTGTTAGGGGAACCATCATCGAGAGGGAGATCCCCCTCCCTACCGGTGATCCGTGGGAGGGCTCGTGGCTTGTCGGGTAGCCAAGATAGGGGCAACTGAAGCTCCAAATAAATCAAAGAGCCTGGATGTTCATCATCTCCTTCGTCTAGGGCTTGGCTGGCGAGCCCTAATTAGTTTCAAGCTAATCGGAAGATGAAGAAGGGAATCCTCTCACAATAGCAACCTCTATTGAGCACCAACTCTCCTCTAGAAGGTATGCTGCAAGTGGAGAAAGTAGCCAAGGGAATTTCTCCGTTTCTCAACTTTGCAGGGGGGCACAGTGAGCTCAAGGACAACCAAAACTCGGGTGGATGGCTGGAACCACCTAAAAGGAAGATTTCATTGCATGTCCCTAGCCAAACGAGTCTTAACATAACAGAGAACTCTTAGCCAAGTGACATTCAACATCTCATCAACTCCCACATCCAAGGTATGGTCTCTAACCACCCTGTGGCTCAAGGGGCGGCTGCGAACTCTATGGATGATGGTATGATGATGGATGATTGTACAGGTGAGAATGTGAGAGGCCCAAGTGGGCAATCAATTATGCAGGTTGCTCTTGGGAATATCCCTCAATTTCCTGTAGGTTTCACTGTTGACAAAGCAGCCAACTTAACCCAATCCTTAGTTTGCACACACCAACTGCTCGACACAATGTTACAAACAAAGTTGTAAAATCCAGCCAGCGCACACAATCTATTCAATAGAATCCCCAAACAATTCTTTTGTTGATTCAAGCAATTGCACTAAACGGAATGGTAGACCACAAATGCAGATTCTTGAGGATGCTACAGCCCGATCGAGAGAAGAAAAAATTTCTAGGCCTTAATGCCACTAATGATGATACTTCAGGATGGAACTTGAGAGAACTAAACAACAACATTCCTCGCGACTTGCGCTTCACCATTCCTTCCTCTTACTTAGAGGAAGAAAGAAGTTGTTACTTTCAGTGGCATTGATCTTTCGTATTCTTCCCACGCACAAGAGGGTGTTGTCCAACTAGACATTGGGGCAGTTGCAGAGATGGAAAGGAGATTTTCTACTGCTCTTGTTGGTAGATTATTTGGTAGAAAACTACCATTCCATTTCCTCTCAACAGAGTTATTCAAAAGATGGGGTTACTGTGAAGACTCCAAAGTTCTTGATGCTGGGAGGGACTGTTTCATTTGCCAGTTCAAAAATGAAGCAGATAGAGATGCAGTGCTACAAGGCTGACCTTGGACTGTAGCAGGCTAGATTATCAACTTAAACGATTGGTCTCTTGACTTCAGCCCCTCCTCACTTTTCGGAGCTTCTATACCTCTATGGATCAGGATGCCTGAACTTCCACTTTACTGCTGGAGTAAGACAAACATAGCAAGAATAGTCATAGATATTGGCACACCGCTCTGGATTGACTCAATTACAGCAAAAATGGATCAATGGGCCAAAGGGAAAGTTCTTCTAGCGTGTTGAATATGAAGGTATCTCGGTTATTTGCTTCACTTGTGGTCTATTGGACACAAAGATAGCAGCTGCCCACTAAACAGGCTTGTAGCCATAGAGAAAGAGGTCCCAACTTCCCCTAACCCTTCTAGAGATTGTAAGGAATAGCTGCACTAATGAGGGCCACAATTCTGCATCCCAATCTCGTCCAGGCCTAGCATCTTATAGTAGCTTCCCAACCAACCATGATCCCTTTCAGGCCAAGGAGAGGTTGAACTCCAGTATAGAGAACGTCGATCTGTGGATGCTTGTCTCGAACAAACGAAAGAGAAATTTTCCTAAAGTTGGAGTGAACGCCACAGTAGCTAGGGTGCTAGCTAACAAGTGCCACTGTCCGAAGTCCACCCAAAAAGAGAAAACTCCCCCAGCTTGAGCAGTGTACAAACAGAAAACTGAATTTGAGCAGCTCAGCAAGTTATCGAATAGAGCAGTTTCACAGGGAAGTGTTGAACTTCAAATTAAGCCCACAGTGCAGAATTTAGATAATGCCATCACAAAGCAGTAGCAGAATCAGAAATCTGGAACTGAGAGACAGCAAGTAAGGGAAGACAAAACACCCTCCCCCCTGCTATATCCCTTCTTGCCTCTTGAACAACCAATTTGCTCTTCTTAGCTCCCCCTTTGGAAAAAGGACGAGCTTAGACTACCAGTGAACTACAGCAATTCCCTTGTAGCCAGCAAAAATTCCCTCCAAGTCTGTAAAACCGAAAGTTAAATCCCTTCTGCAGAAGCTCCACTCTCCTGCAATAGTAAACTGGAAGGCAAAGAATCGCCCTTCGAGTGGGCATAGAAACTCTTAACTCAACCTCGTTTTAATACATTCCTCTGGGGAATTTGCTTCAATGCCCTACTAACCTTTTTGTGGTTTCACAAAAGAGGGCTATGGGCTAACGAGAATTGCCTTTGCGGATGCCCTACTAAAGAAAACCTGGAGCACTTCATCCTCCTCTATAGATTTGCTAGAGTAGTATTCTCAGCTATTTCAGAGCTATAGGATGGCAGAATCCAAAACACCGAAAGGATAGATTGGGGTAGATTGTAGGAGTGAAATGTTCTACAATATCTCTAGAAGGGACATAGCAGCTATCGAGATTGTAGTGGAAAGCAGAGTTGAAACCAACAGGAAGAATAAGGGAAAATCTACTTGTATTAAGTGGCCTCCTGCAAAGTGTAAGGAGGTGCATACCTCAAGATGCACTGTCACCTATAGTAATAGCATTGCTGCCCTTCCCCCTCATTACTTTAGTGTAGTAATGGAAAACCAACCCCAACATAAAAGAAAGGCTATTGATGAGTACAATACTTATAGCAGTCAACCCTCATCTTTGAATGGCAGGTCCAGACTTGAGAAAGGCCAATAATACCTGTCAATACTTATTTTTCTTATTTTTCTTTATTGTCTTCTACAGGTAACACTTACACTAATAGTACCGAGAGCCATCCTAGGTCTCCTTGCACCACTCAGGGTGCCAAATCTAGTAATACTGAAGGACTGGCCGTCGAGCTAGCAGCTCCTTTCTGACGATTAGCTCAGCTTGACTCGCACAACACCTTTGAAGCATAGTGCAGCACCTCAAGATTCAAGTTTTGAGGAACCATAAGGATCTCCAATCCTTAAGGCACATTGTAGCCTTATACTACACGTGGAGGGCACGCAATGAAAGAGTCCATGAAATCATACTCGATACTCAAAGTCATGATAATGCTTATTCAGTCAAACAAAGCCTGTGAGAACCTGAGCCCAATTTGGGGAACTGGGATCCCATTAGCCTCAATGGATATAGTAACCCCTCCTCTTCTTGATAAGATCCCCTTCCCCAAATTGGATCAAGGTTAACTTTGATGGCTCTGTGAAACTGAATGGTGAGGTAGGTGTTGGTGGGGTTACCAGAGATCAGCATGGCAACCTCTTCAGAGCCACAAGGATCAAATTGTACACCTATGTTGTTTACATGGTAGAGGTGGCAAGAGCATTAGAGATTCTGAGAGCTGCTTAGGAACAGGCGGACACAGTTGATAGAATTCGGTTGGAGAGAGATTTATTGTTAGTCATTGTAGACATTCTCAGGGCTGTTAGAGGAGACCCTTAGATGGCATAGTTTTCATCATCACAGAAGTTTTTTTTTCAATATAAAAAATAATTTTTTTTCTTTTGGTATAAACTTTATCAAAGAAGTTTATTTCATTCATATATATATATATATATATATATATATATATATATATATATATATATAAATATGTCAAACATAGTTTATTTTTGCAATCCTCATCTAAATAATAAATGAAAAAATCATGTAGTTTTGATAGCTGATTAATAGATTAATTAATTATAAATTTAAATTTATTAAATGAATTAATTTAATATTAAAATTAAATTAATAAAAAGGATAAATTGCATTCAGTACTTTGAAGTCGAGAGGGCATTGCAAATTGGTTCGAACTTTTAAAAATTTTAAATTTTGGTCCATAAGATTGTAAAAACGCTGTTGCTTTAGTCCTCTTTAGAATCTCGCCTTGCACGTTAATATTTTTTATAAAAAATATTAAATTTTATTATTTTTAACTAGTTTGAACAGAGGATTACTATACTCTTTTATCTTTATTATTCTTTAAAAGTTAATAAAAATTTAAAATTTAATTCACTTTAATTGTTTAAAATTAAAATATAAATATTTTTATTTTAAAATTATTTTCTAAAAAATTAACAACTTAAAATAAAAATTTAGTTCAATTTGAAATACTTTTATGATCCCAATCAGCACGCGCAGCCCAACGGGCAGTGCCAAGCGTCGATGGCTAGAAAACGTCTTTTCGCGTCGTTTTTTCGCCGGTTTGCAATATTTTTCGTATTTTTACAAATTTTTTTGTAAAATATATTTTATTTGAAGTGCAGTTATATATAAATTTTACTAAAGGAAATACAAAGGAAATGAGATTAATATAAGGGTAAATTTCATCCAGGTCTCTGAGTTTAAGGGTTATTATCACAAAGGTCCATATTTTTACATTTATATCATCGGAGTTCTTAGGTTTTCAAAAAATATCATCTGGGTCCTTTTTTATTTTTTTATTATTAAAAAATATACAAAATTACCATTATACCCTTACCCTCCCTCTCTCCATCTGATCCGGCAACCGCGCCGCTCCGCGCCTCCGCCGGCGGCCTCGCGCAGCCGCACGAC
>JAEMOT010003057.1:0-17229 GCA_019297695.1 Apostasia ramifera | reverse complement strand
GTGCAGGCGGATGCTGGGCGGCCGTGCGGGCGCGTCGGACAAGTCTGACGGAACTGCACGGCGCTGCGAGCGGAGCGAGCTTCGGAGTTTGGACATAAAATCATAGACCGATTTATAATAGAGTATCAGTTATTGAATTATTTTTGAAAGTTAGACAAAAGAGTAATATTTAAAAAAATATGATCAAAGATTACCAAAAAAAAGTAAAGTGTTATTTGATAGAATATAATAGAATATAATAAAAATAATAAAATTTATGTAATCAATTTCACTTAATGAGATTAAAACTTGATTGTTATTAATTTTAAGAAATAATTTTATGTAAGCTCTCCCTCAATTTAATGTAATTACATGAAAAAATATTATTTAAATTCCTCATACCAAAAACTTTTTTCATGCAAATGTTTTTTAATAAATTTCATTAAATTTAAATAATAAAAATTATTTATTTATATAATTATTTTTAATTGAGATAACAAATAAACAACAATATAACATTTTTTATTTTAAAATTTATAAAAAATTTAAAATAAAATTAATTATACTTTAATAAATATATAAAATGTACAATAAAATTATTTTTTTATTTTTAATATTAATATTTATTTAAAGTTAAAAATTATATTAATTTAATGTCGTAATTTGTGAACTATTATTAAAAAAAATTATGAATGATGTCGTTTATTAGACTACATTTAAACCACGTGAAAGTTTACAGCCCGTCATTTTAAAAATGGGTAAATTACATCTAGGTCACAAAAAGTATGGAGTAATATTGCATTGGTTCATTGTTTTTTTTATAGAAAATGTTGGTTCATTGTTTTTTTTATAGAAAATGTTGGTTCATTGTTTCAAAATTTTATCATCCGTCTGTCTCCTAGAGCTTCAAAAATATATTTTTTTTGATGAAACGCTTTAAATATATTTTAGTATTATTATTATTATTTTTGAATAAATATTTTTAAGTATTATTTTAGTACAGGACTTTTGCTAAAAAATTAACAGCGGGGCGAAAAATACTATTTTACCCTGACGCTCAAACCTCTCTGTCTACACGTGCGAGAATGGACGGCAGCGCCACTGCCGCGCTGCAGCGAATTGCATGAGGGACCACGCCCTCTGCCCCGCGCACGTGCGGGGCCTCCACGCACAAGCAGAGGCAGCAGCCAACACGGTCACACTGCAGGCCGCTGCTGCGTATGCAGCCGCCGTTGCGCAGTCCACGTGGCCGTCGCTGCCGCTGCAGGGATAAACCAGGTGAGAAAAAAAGTGATGTGTGTTTCCACTGCTCTCGCTGTCCTCTCTCTCTCTCTCTCCGGCAGCAGGCCCTATTGGGTCTTGCAAGCGGAACCCCTCCCTCGCAAACAGTGATGTGCCGCGTGCCACTGGTAGACTATGCGTGGAAAGTAAGGAGGATAAAATCAAATGATTAGATCATTAGGCTACGATGGCGTGAACTAATTGGACAGTCCAGCCTGGCCGAACCGTCCAAACTATACGGTTAGGCCACTCAGTTGTCTTGGCACTGGATCGTCCAATCACACCATCGTGACCACACTGTCCGTCCACTCACCGTCTACTGCCAGTCCACGAGCGGAACACAGCTTATCGTCATTCACTTGCAGACAACTGACGTGTTCCGCGTGCCTGACCCAATAATTTCTCCAAGTTGAAGATGACAAGCCGCCAGGCCCCTCCTCTCTCTCTCTCTCTCTTTCTCTCTTTCTCTCTTTCTTCTCCCTTTCTTTTCCTTCAGAAGAGGGCGGTAGTAAGACGGCATCAAAGTGACAACAAATGAAGAAGTAATGAGAGAAAATATGTAATAATATATTTTAAAAAATATAAAGCGTAAAATTAAAAATCTATTAATAATAAATGTGAAGGGACTTTATTTGTAATATTAAATAAACCGTAGAAGACTATAAAATGGATCAATTCTCATGACCTGAAAATATCTTATTAGGAGGGTCATAGGCATACCGGATTCTATCGAACCAGATAGTACCTTGATGAAACTGCTCACCATACCTATTCACGAATTCAACCAGATGTCTAAAAGGCGGCTAACTCAAAAGTCTAGTATTACACAAAAGCTCTTTCATCTGATGTTACACTAGAAGAACTAGTAAGTGGACCAGTTGTAACAACTTCTTGGAAGATTACAATTGATGAAATCAAAACTTTTTAGAAACTGTTAACTAAAATGCAATTAAAGATTAATAATAAGAACCTTTCAGCAATTAATACTATAAAGAATACATACACATGTAATGATGCACACATCTAGATTTCACATTTGGTATGAATATAACAAGGGGTAATTACATGCATCCACTTTAAAATATGATATCAACATATTAATCACTTCAAAATTTATTTACGCATAAGCTACTCTGTAATCTTTAATATTATAATAATAATACTTCGTCAATATTATCATAGCTAAATCATGGTTAATCTAACATAACTACAGCGTTGGACAGTGGTGGCAATAGGAGATTCTCCATTAGTGATGGCAAACGGCGTGGTTATAGGCCGTAGTCGACTAATAGCGGCATCGACATATGCTGGCCATCTATTACAACAATTGAGAACCCGGCAAGGTGCTCGTGGGACGACATTCGACCGATGATAGCTCAAAGACAAAATATTTCATATATGTTCCGTTTGTTTCCAGCTATGAAGTATCAATACTTTGTGGAGCTTAACGTATCCGTATCGTATCTGTATTAGATACTGATACTTCCCGATACGTCACGTGGCGTATCAATTTTTATTTTAAATTTTTAAAGATCTGATACTCGCCCGATACTTGCCCGATACTTGTCCGATACTTTTCGATACTTCTAATTAAAAAAAAAATATTAAAACAGTTGGTCTGACCTACACAATAAAAAATAAAAATATATTATACATAAAATACAGCTCATGCATAAACTCAAATAATAAGATTGAGAGATACTGAACTCACACAATTGGGATTACAAAATACTTAATGCACGCTAGTGTTTCGACAATAGAAAAAGAATTTGGTATTCGCAAGCAATTGTATTATCTAATTTTTCTATTCCAACCATACTATCTTTGCTTCTATTAGACACCGATCACTTTTTTTATTTTAATTAAGTTCAAATTATGAAAAAAATAGAACTTGAATTTTTTTTATTTATTTATTTAATTAATTAAAAACTCAAAAAGAGAAAAATATATATCTACTTTAACCAGATTAGTGTATCTGAATTTATGTCACATTATCTATATTATTTTCAATTATATGTCGTTTGCATCAAACTAATTAATTTAGATCAAATTTAAATTAAAACTGAAATTAATTTACTAATGTATATTTAAACTCTCATCTCACTTAGATAATCTGTGATAAATTAAAACCAATTAAATAAATTTTAAAATATTATTTTAATTTAAGATCTTTTTAAACACAATAATTGTTAAAAAATATTTTTATTTTTTGTAGTTCAATTGTCTATAATATTTTTTTAGTGATATTAATAATGTTTAAAAAATATAATTAATTTGAAAAAAATTTAAAAAATATTTTTATTTTTTGTAGTTCAATTGTCTATAATATTTTTTTAGTGATATTAATAATGTTTAAAAAATATAATTAATTTGAAAAAAATTTAAAAAATATTTTTATTTTTTGTAGTTCAATTGTCTATAATATTTTTTTAGTGATATTAATAATGTTTAAAAAATATAATTAATTTGAAAAAAATTTAAAAAATATTTTTATTTTTTGTAGTTCAATTGTCTATAATATTTTTTTAGTGATATTAATAATGTTTAAAAAATATAATTAATTTGAAAAAAATTTAAAAAATATTTTTATTTTTTGTAGTTCAATTGTCTATAATATTTTTTTAGTGATATTAATAATGTTTAAAAAATATAATTAATTTGAAAAAAATTTAAAAAATATTTTTATTTTTTGTAGTTCAATTGTCTATAATATTTTTTTAGTGATATTAATAATGTTTAAAAAATATAATTAATTTGAAAAAAATTTAAAAAATATTTTTAAAAATTATAACAATAAGATGTATAAATTATTATAATCTACCATAAATTTATATCTTAAATATGAAAATATGACGTATTATACACAAATATAACAGTCGTATCCTGACGTATCCATATTCTACTTTTTTTAAATTTGGCATATCATCGTATCTGTATCGTATCGTATTCGTATCGCCGTATCGTACTCGTGCTTCATAGGTTTCCAGCGAATGTTAACCAGAATATCGCATATATATAATATTTACGATTACAGGATGGCACCAACGTAAATAAATTTTGAAGGTTTGTAAATATGTAAATATAATTCTACATAGTCGTATGCATGTAATTTTTCCATACAATAAACAACCTTTGCTAGCTTAACTCGTATTAACCTGAAAACCAACTCAACATGACTTAAATCGTTGACAAGTGTATTTAAACTCAAATAAAACACAAAATATAAAAGAAAAAAAAGGCTGCTATCAACTCTTTAAAACTCAAATTAATTCAACTCGAACCCTAACAACCGGTTATTATTATACAAAGTGAATCAAGTGCTAAAAGCCTAGAACTATTCACTCATAATAACATCGTACCTGATCCCAGATAAATCTCTTTTTGGGTTTGATTGTGCAGAAGCCTTTTTTAGTTTTTCTTCATTTTCAGTCCTGCCAGGTCTTTGTACAGATGTGTATAGAGACGGCCAACAGAGAAGGAGAACCCTACAGGCTTCAGTCATCACTAACCACTGCCATTGATTTCCCAATGAGAAATTCAATTTTCTGCACATTGAAAACTTAGGCATGTTAATTCGTATAGTATGGAAGAGTAACTAAATAACACTCTGCGACTTTGAGAGGACAAAGAACTATCAATGTTTTCAAAATCGGATCAGAATTTTGACCGTGAACTGTTCAGCCAGCCGACCTGGTTTCAGTTTAGAATCTCTCCCATGTTAAATTCCAAAAGCAGAATTGACGGACCAATGCGATTGGAACGCATCATGAAGTGAATACTTGTATTCATGAAATGAATGATTGTTCCATTTTTCATCATTTCATTGGTAAATAACTGTATAAAATAAATTTTATACATATGTATTGTTAATTATACCTTATTGTTTTGAATAATTAGCTTAACCCAGTTTCGACTCTATTTCAACCTTTAAACCTCAAACCTTATTCTATTCCATCAGTTCTAAGGGCAATCAGCTCGATCCCATTTTCATAATGTACATACCGCAGTATGCTTCATGTCTTACACAATTATGACACATAAGGGCATCAATATGCGCACACGAACTGGGTTTAAAAGGGCCAGGTTTGTGCTATATATTATCAGGTTAGATGGGTAGGGGTTGCTCAAAACTCATCATTTTGCATATTTTAGGCTGTGTTATTAATAGGTCAGATTGGAGGGTCAATCTGAACATATTTTCAGTAGACTTAATTCTGGTGCCATGATCAGATAACCAACAAGAATAATTCAAATAGCACACTTTACAATTAGGTTATACTCTTATATTAGATATTCAAATATAATATAACTAAATTTCAAATATCAGAATTCAGAAACATAACACCTTGGTCAAATTTTTTTCATTAAAGATGCTATGAATATTTCATTATGGGTATTAACTAATGTTGGGTCTGACAATGTTTTTAGTTATTTCCTGTGCTAATGTATAGTTCATAGACAAAACTCTTTAAACTAATGAAGTTCATATTAAATTTATGAAAAATATATGATCTTAAACAATTTAGATACATAATCAAAAGCATTTAGTAATCTAGTAATCTTTTAAAGGAAGTTGATTGAGGTATTATTTTTTGTATATTGAATGATTTTGGTATTATATATTTATATATAGATATATATATTTGCCCTCAACATTAGAATTACCTTTACTGATTGCATGACTTCTTCCAGTTTAGTTAACAGCAACTCACTTGGAATCAAACGATCAGTCTCCAAGGGAAAAGCTGTGACCTGCATGCTCCCAACGACAATGGATATTAATCAAAATGACTTCAAGCAGAAAATACCATCACATCTTTGAAGAAGACTTACCAGAATCCCTTATATTGAAAGTGTTAAATTTATAGTAACCAACTAACCGAAAATGTTAAGACGGTTATGGCTGAGATATAACCTTATATTCTTATACATCCCCTCAAGGGCATGTTCATTTAGCTGTCTCACGCAGAATCAATTTAGCTTGTCTTCTTATTTTAACATGATGTGATTGGGCATTGACAAGCTCAAACTCAAGATCGCTAACTTAGGCTTGTAGGTTATAAGCAAGATTTCAACTTTTAATCCATTTTAGCAGATCATGCGGACATAATCATTAACATCAACAGCCTTATCACAATTATACGTGGTCAATTACCTAATATTCATATCTATTTCGTTCTAATTCCTTTTGCAACTCAAATAATGCAGCAAGTTGGCTCCTTAGCCGCTTAAGCATTTTTGAGCATCATCTCTATCCAATATTCAAGCAAGAGATAAAATAATAGTAAAATTCTTATGAAAATGACTAAAACCTTGAATAATTATTGAAAAAACCAGCTCAGTTCTTGGCTAATTCAGAAAAAAAGGGCACGTCAAACATTTTCAGAACCTAGAAGAATGCAAAATCTGCTTGAAACTTCGTAACACCAAAAAGTGCACACATTTAGCTGCATGTTCAATAAGTAGTCGATTAATCTCTTAAAATTCCAAATAAAAAATGGGGATACTATTTTTTTATACTAAAGGTTGGGGGAAGGTGTTCAGCTAATTAAAACGGGAGAGTTTAAATGACAGCAACTAAAGCAAGAAAAAAAAAGATACGGTTCTGCTGAAATTTTATTAGCTGCCACTATTACCATGCTACGAGGTGAATGAGTAACGTCGTATGCATGTGGCTCCGTTTGTGATCTTACACGAATCATAGAACCTCCTCCACTAGGATGTACGGTGGCCTTCAATCTCCTGACTTCCCGGATACATCTAGCAGCTTCAGTAATGATAACCTGAGTATCATGGAAAGTAACTGCCATTTGAAGGGGCTAAATGACGTAAACTTTAAAAAGTTTAATGCCTGACTAACAAGTCAAAAATATAGAAGAAAGTCAACAAATGAATGAAAATCATAGCAAATTAATGCTGCAATGAAACTTTAGTGCTTGGGCATAAAGTGCACTTAGGTACAAACAGCAAAAGGGCAAGTAGATCAGATTATACTGTTTTTGTCATAATATAATACCTGAATATGATGGCTAAAACTAATTTTCCCTGAAAGATGGTTACTGCATCTATTTTATGTACAAAGCTATAGATATATAGGAGTAGTGCCCATCCTGTGGTAAGATAGCACCATAGCGAAAAAAATGAAACTAGATAAATGCTGGTTCCGCTAATAAGGTGAAGCTGTTTGGTTTATGTTAATTTCATTCATGATGATTGTCTTATAGTTGAATGTTTATTATTGTTGGGTTGATACATTACTTTAAATGCTGTAAAAATGCTCAAGGCCCAAGCCCACAGTATATACCCCTCAATTAGGTAATAACAATAATGATTATGGAACTAAAACAAAAGGTTTCTTAGTGGCCTTGCACCAGCTTTATCTTCAACCTTGATCAAATTGTCTTTTTGGGACGGCATCCAACGGTAGTTTCCAGATACCCATAGATGACATGACGACGTCCATGGGAAAAAGTGATTAACGAATATGAAAGGATCGTTTTTATTAATTATTGGCATGATGACATTCAGCAGTAATCTATGGAGGACTACCCACAGGGAGGTGAAAATCTATGAAACAGTTGAAAGATAGTCAAGAGGCAAGGACTAAGAAATTAAGGGCCCTATATGAAAGAATAAAATGAACTATTAATTAAGCAGTTACTTGATGTGTTTACTGTGATTTGACATGCTTTATTCATGTTATCATCTTGATTGTCCTCTATCATGACAGATTGATTACATATCAGGTCTATAGATGCTATACATGATAATTGTTTGATTTCATTCTTGCTTTATACCTGCTTGCATATGAACTTGTATAGCATGATCCCAAGCATATAGCAATTTTATTTAAACTTCTTATTTGCTTTTACCTGCTAAATCTGTACTAACAGACTCCTATCACCACAAGCACATAGGCAAAGAACTGAGGAAATTGGATCAGGTGGAGCCAATTAGCTTATGATACGAGATTTTACTTTGATCTAGTAGTTTTGTATAAAATGGGGATTTATTTTGTTATGAATGATTAATCCTATATTAAATGCTAAGAGAGATTAAAATGATACTTTGATTATAATGGCGTTTTTTCTTTTTGATAACTGATTATAATGCCTAATTAGGCATGGAGAACTTAATTGGAATTATTTTAAAACCCTAGCACCATATATTAGAGAACCAGCTTTCACCTCTTTTGCCATCACCCCCATCTATGCTAGTCCCAAGTCCCCACTTTTACATGTGCATTTGTGCCTGATCTAGCTCAGTGAATCATGAATTTCCCCCGTCTTGAATTGCCGCAAAAGAATGAGTTGAACAGGCAGAAATCTGATTCTGTGAAAGCCCCAACAACAGAAATATACAGAAAGTCTCTGAACAGCAAGGTGCAGTAAAGTGATCATGAAAGCTGAAATCCCACCCTTGCTTTTTTATGTTTCTTTGGCAAATTTGCATTTCAGCTGTTCCCACTCTCACATGGTTGGCTAGAAGAGGTTTAGCCACTGCTGTAAACTGTCCGTGAGTCTCTTGCAAAACTGTGAGTTTGGAAACTTACTCTGCCGTTGCAGATTTTCAGCTGCTGTTTATGCAGAAATGCAGAAATAACAGCATACTACATGTGCTGAAAATGCAAGAATTACAAGTTGGACTGATTTAGCACTGTTGTTCATGCTGCGCGTCAGAACTTACAGCATTCTGTAGCTGCTGTATATGCCAAAGCTGCATTTTTTACAGCATTTTCAGCTGCTGACAAAGCAGGAAATGCAAGTAGGAATGATTTTAGTACAGCTGATTATGCTGAACAGCAAAATTTGCAGCATTTTGCAACTGATATAAGTGCTGGAGCTGCAGTTTCGGCTGCTATCAACACCTAGTAATTTGGAGGTGAAAATGATTACTGACCACATGTTGAAGCACCCGCAGAATAGAAGCATCGTGAGATTGGTGGCTGCATGGTACTACATGGAAAGCTCGAAATGGAAAAGTGCAAGGAAGTCAATATCCGTAGCTATCTATAATTTCTACCAAATTAAGACAATGGACTTATCACCAGCAAATCATTCCAGCTCAGAGAGCTGGGATCCCAGAAGCCTTTTGGGCTCAGGTCACCACTCCTCTCAATGAGACACCTCTCCCAACCCTCCATGGAATATTCCAGACTATCCACCATTAGTAAGAAGATCAACACCTATGTTGTTTCTATTGCTAAATGCAAAGAAGGTTAGGAGGTGGCAATTAATATAGCAGATGAACACAGTTGGAAGGAGACTCACCATTGCCAATCTTTTCAAGCGTTAGGAACAAGTCAGGCTGAAAGACCAATGTTAGACATCGCCACATTAGTAAGAAGATCTGAACCTATGTTATTTTTATTGCTAAATGCAAAGGAGGTTAGGAGGTGGGAAAAGTCGCAAATAAGTGAACTAATATAGTGGATGAACACAGCTGGAAACCACCATTGCCAATATTTTCTAGCAATAGGAATAGGTCAGGCTTAAAGACCAATGTTAGACATCGCCACTTCTTTGCTTTCTTTAACTTTAAGTGCCACTCATTTTTATGGAAGTGCTAATAGAGATGCTAACTTTGGGGCTAGTTTAACTTCCAGTAGAATGTCTTAGGGGAAGGGGGAATTCAAGGAGGTATGTTTTTTCCCACTTGATTTTTGAGCAATCTTTTCCGAGGATCGCAATTTTTGTACTTGATCCTTTGAAATTTTAATAAAATCAAGTACTGAGGCCAACTTTCAGGTAAAATAAGATATGCTTTTCCTTAAAATATTACAGACTTTAAGAATTCATGTAAACTTGTCAACAATCCATCGTGATGTTGTAGGGTAGAAATAGAAAAACGAATAACTATCTCAGCAAGTTTCTAGATTATAATAAATTAGTCAACCGTGTTACTTTTCCATAGAAAGAAGAAAAAATGAATGAAGCAAAAGACATATTGACATAAAAATACATGTTTGCATTGTCGGCTAGTTCAAGGACAAATATGAAAACATACAAGTAAATTATATGGAAGTGTAGTGGCAGAGAGGTAAGTTGGGAGGGAGAAGTGATGAGGATGAATTCATATTGTTTATTACATCACTTATCTATTTTCGATAATCACCAAAATAAATAAAAAAGAGAGTTGAATAACAAAGATCGTGTTTGAAGTTACCTTCCTCAGAAGCCCTGGATTAGAGACGCCTTGAAATTGTAGTTCATTTATTGGAGCTGCTTTCCCGCGTGCTATATTTTCAATCCTAAATGTGTGGATTCCAAACATAGATTGCAAGCATCCTATGATGACCAAAGAACAAAATTATATTGACTTTGTATGTTAGCTAGAAACAAGGAACTTCATGAAATTGATTTGTATCATCTCTTCAAGTACATGAATATATGTTTCCCTGTTACAACTCCACTGAGCCTTTAAAGATAAGAAAGTTACAAAAGGAAAAAAGTTTATTTTGTGCGATAGGTAACTAGAAAAATATGAAAACATGAAATAAAAAAATTCTTCACCGAGGTTGATGGACTCCAAAACATGCTCACTACTATTCAAGAAATCATTGGATGTTAACCTCCACAAACATGACTAGATGATGCAGCAAAACATGCCTGCACATTTATCATATGACCCTAAGCTAATTTTTTCTTTGTTTTCAAATCATCACTCCATATTTTCTAAAATGAACATAAGCATCATAAGATATCTGTATAATTTGTCTACCAATCGCAATGAGCACAGATACGATGTGTAAGCACCATTTCAAGTATTTTTTTAATTTTCCCTAAAAAATTCTCAAGTCTATAATTTTACATGAAGAAAGTTTGTATATGTGTATGTTTTTGTATAAATCATACTGATTGGCTGGAAATACTTTATTGAAATATGTAAATAATTTAGAATTCTAATTAAATTATAAAGATGTATATTTACTTGTATGGTAAAAATATATTGACTTTAATTGATGTTATGGGTGAATAATCCTAATATATGGCATTAAGTTTAATTGACGCCAAGGAGGCAGGAATTTTGAGATGAGACTTGGATCATTTTTGGCTTAATATGCAATATTCTTATATATACACCCTCCTAGTGTAAATATTTTGTATAGTATTTGTATAGCATCTAGAAAGCAGTAATCATGGAAATACAATTACTTCGAATTTCTTTGATATCATAATATTTTATTGACTTTACTATTGCAAATTCATACTTTATTTGCTCTTTCATGTGCTCATTTGTTGTCTTTGTATATTTTTCTGAGTAATTATCTTTGTATATATTTGTTATATTTGTATATTTGATACTATGTATATATGATTAGTTATATTATGAGTACATGACTAAAAGATATTTGTATATTATGGATGCTTAGGATATGATAAATCAACGTGTGCAACTAGGTACTTTTATCTAATATAGCTCATGAGCAAAATTGACGAGTCCCCATAGGAACAGTCGAGTTCATTTGTTTGACTTCATCTTAATACCTAACTGGATTGCTGTAGTATCGATCAATATAAATATGATTGTATCCATGAAATTACGTAACTATTTAATATTCTCTGATTTGCTTTGTATGTAATTATTTAATATCTTCTATTTGTGATCCATTCAAAATTTTTTATTATTATGTGTTTAAAATGTTATTCTCACTTACTTATAATAACTTTGATCTATAACACCTCTACTTATTAGCTTTTAGCCCCGTTTGTTTGGAAGTTAAAAATTAGCTTGGTTTAATTTTAACTAGGCATGTCACATCACACAAAATTTAATATTAAAAATTAACTTTATTTCACATTCTACACACATTACTAAAATAATAACTAACTTTAAATCACATCCATCACATATCCTAACATAATAACTAACTTTATTTCACATTATTCATAACTTTCAATAAAAAAATATCTCTATCCAAGTTTAATTTTAACCTTGTTAAATTTAACCTTACAAACAAACAGACCTTTAATAATTATATTTTCTTTAGTATCATGTACTAGTCCGTTAATATCTTATCATTAGTGTATGTTTGACTATCATTTGAGTTTACTTACTCATGAGTTTGTATTATCCCATGAATAGTTTACATTAGCCCTATAATTATTCTTTTTTACAGATTAATGATGGACAGAAAGATATAAACTTAGAAAAACTTTTGTTTGTTTTTGTTATATATTTTGGACTTGTACTTTTGTAAACAACTAACTTTGCAACTATATTATAGATAGTGGACAAGTGTGAGAGTTTTTCGTGGATTTAGTAAGTTGTTATTTTTTTGTAATAGGTTATGTATATTTTTGATATTTGTATTTTGTTTTATGTCTGTCGCTTCTATTCTGTTGAGATGTAGCCAATTTTTTGCTTAATTCAATATGCTAAAGCGAGTTGTGACCCTAACATTCACCCCAATATAACATAGGTAGTTAGCAGTTATAAATTTTTCTTTCAACTTAATAACCATTTTTTACTACATAAAACTCAGACAATCCTCTATTTGAAGCAAAATATTTTGAAGAATGTAATCATGCAAAATGTCACTGCACAATGCACCTTCATTCTCTCATACCTTGTTCGACAATGACATCAATAATATGTTGCAGCGGAATGCGTGTCTCCATTCTTTTCTTCCCTAGAAATTGCAAAAAGGAAGGTCTAGTGACCTGCAGAATTTTTTTCATTTGCACAAAGACACATGAACATTAATAAGCTAATCAGGCAACGCTATTTGCAAGGCATAAATATACCTTATAAACTATCTCTGTAGGAGTGACATATAGTTCACGTGAAGAAATCTCCTTCTGCAATACATATCTTCTGGCTGGAAGGCATAAAAGCATAACAGCTCCAACTCCCCAAGCTAAAACTAGCAGCAGCGATATTAAGAACCAAATAATAGTGTCACACTGCACATAGTTCTTAGCAAGCTCTTCAAAAGAAGCTCTGTACAACACCTTTCCTGAAATTTCTGCTTCTTCATCAGCAACCTCTGCTACAGGATCTTCAAGTAGCAGCTCATTAGATCCAGTTCTTTCAAGTAGTCCAATAGTTTGTCCCGAAAGCATCCCTGACAACTCACAGACCATATAAATGATCACAAAATCAGTTCTATACCTTATAAAGGAGGTCCTTTGACACATGAGCAATTGCAGAAGAAAACATCGCTTTACACTATCAAAGGCAAATTTGATCAATCCCTTCACATGGTATGACGCTAGAACATCACAGAACCTTTGAATCAATGAAATTAATCGAGTTCCTTCTCATAAATTTGGGGTCGTTTGGATAGGGGGTAGGATAAGCTAACCCGGGTTAGCTTAACCCCATTAATAACTTATCCCAGCTGGGGTAAGTTATTAATTGCAATATGACATTTGGATGCTAACCCGGGTTAACCTAGGATAACTTTGAATTCAGTTTGGCAAATAAATAAGTTAACCCAGGATAGTAAATAAAAAAAGATGAAATAGAAAGAAAACAGTTACTAATCCATTCAACATAGAAATAATACAATCATCATAAACAATAAAAAAATATGAAGTTGCAGATATTCGTCAACAAACAAAGTATAATTGGCTATACTTGATCATTGTTGAGCCGTTTTCTCAATCCAAGCCAAAGGCTATCCTTACTTTTTCTCAGTGATAAGCAAAAGTATAATTCCCGTAATCACGTCCCCATTATTATGTTTCTCAGTGATAAGCAAAATTAGCCTATCCTTTTCTTCATTAGAAAAATTTGGATCCCTACTTTTTCTATTTGCTCTTAGGTTTAAGGGACCGATTTGTGTCTCATCTTCAGTTTCTGTCATTCTGTCATCTGCAGGCATAGTTCGCGATGGCTTCCTAATTGATAGTTTATCCTGGCTCATGCGTCGGAAACCGGAGTTCATATTGCCTAACAGAAATTATAAATGGTGAAGTAAATTTAAATATTAAAACTTTTAACATGCGTAAAAAGTTTGTTGTGGACTCAGTCAACCTCATATTTCAAATTCAACCAAACAGTTGATAAAGTTACGAAATACTTAAACCTCATCATTGCATCTCCCAACTCAGTCTTGGCCCGGTAAAAAGCATAACATAACCATGTTTACCTCTCCACCAACAAACCAAGAAAAGTTGACATTGCACGAAAAAGGGTTAAGTTTTCATCGAGTGTACAAATAAGGAAATTACTCTGACCACATTAATGGAGATTCATCATTGCCGACAACTTAAGTTGCTAAATTTACAAGAAGCAGGTGATTGCATTCCATGCAATACTTACATGCTGTCTTGCATAAAATGTAATAGACCCTCAAAAATTCATTCATATTTTTCATTAGATTCTTTAGTTTAAGCCAAAAGCTAAGCCTCAAATTCTAACAAACAGAAAGAAGAGCAACATACAAATATAACCCACAACCAAGAACTAAAGAGTTTTACGGTTTACCTTGAGAAGAGCAACAATAGAACAAACAGATGCTTCCCAAAAATATTTTGGGTAGCTTTTAGATGCCAAAGACCCAAAATTTCTGACTCTTTTCTTCTTAAATAAGTACAAGCAATATTCCTATAGGTTAAGAACTAGTAAGAAACGAAAAATAGAAAAAGAACCAAACCAACCACAATACTCTATCATAAACCATTACACTTTTCATCTTCACTTAACACCAAGGAGCAGTAGATAGTTCCATAAACAAACACGAAAGGGCACCAAAATTTGCATGTCATTGAGCATCAAACCCGACTGCTT
Source organism: Apostasia ramifera (assembly GCA_019297695.1). Taxonomy (NCBI): domain Eukaryota; kingdom Viridiplantae; phylum Streptophyta; class Magnoliopsida; order Asparagales; family Orchidaceae; genus Apostasia; species Apostasia ramifera. Next base: position 2,232 of record JAEMOT010003057.1, on the reverse strand, counting down.
CTATAAAATAAATACTTTGAGAAGAACGTAAGAATAGTGCATGATGCTCCAGAAAATCACATTTAAAAAGCCTATCAATAGGCAAAAAATGGTGAGATAAAACTTAATGTTACCCTTTTCGCATATCAGTACATGTACTGTTTTGGATTTTGATGTTTGTTTGTTCATATGGTTTCTTCGTAGTTGTTGATTCTTAAATGCATTCAGATTACTTGTTAAAACATATAGCTGTATATTTGCAAATTTCCTTCACGTTTCTCTGTTCGTTCAAATTTTCAATTCAGTTCTTGTTAATTTATCTGGTTCTATGTTCTGTCGTGATTTCTGACCTTGTTCAATTCCGTTTAAGTTGAAATTAATCCTTTTTGTAACAGTCGTGGATGCTTCAAAATTATTTTCTTTCACATTTTAGAAAGGCTCAGAAATTTGTATGTCAGCTACGGTAACTTGGATCGGCAAAAAGCAAAACATTTTCGTTTTCGAATCAGTGAATGAAAAAAGAAAGAAAGCACCGGCAGAAAACGATCGAACTAGGGCCACAAATCGAATAATTTAAAATTGCAACCGCACATTCCTAATTTTCGAATCAGTGAATAACATGAATATAGAAAAATAAATACCACGGGATGATCTTCAAGGGAAGCAACTTCCGCCAGGAGGACGCCAAGAGAAACCTGGCCAACGATCGGCTCCTTCCACGTCTCGGAGATCAAGTCGACCAATTTTGGGACGAGTCCCTTAATTACGATGATACCCCTAATATATATATATATATAAATTAATACACAAAAAAAAACGATAAAATACACAATTACATTGAAAATCGCTTTTAGATAAATGTATAATTACCATGTAAAAAATATATATATATTATTAAAATAAGAGATAAATATATTGTACATGATAACTTATTTTTAGATAAATATAAACATTTTGCATGTATGACAAAATATATTTGAAAAACTTTTATGATAGTTTTAAATATATTTTTATATATATGATAAAAAAAACATATAATGAATTATTTTAAAATTATATTAAATATAGCTAAAAATAATATATAATATTAAATAGCTACAAAATAATTAGCTTTTAAAGAAAAGCAGTTAATGATAACTTATTTTTAGATAAATATAAACATTTTGCATGTATGATAAAATATATTGGAAAAATTTTATGATATTTTTAAATATATTATTATTATATATAATAAAATATATATAATAAATTATTTTAAAATTATATTAGATATAGCTAAAAATAATATTAAATAGCTGCAAAATAATTAGCTTTAAGAACAAAAGCAGTTAACTTAATATGCAATATATATCATTTTTCTTGTCATCTATTTTGTAAATTGTACTTTCTTACTAGCAATTATAGATTTCTCAATACCCTATTGTTATATTTCAAAATATTGTCTTTTTTTTTATAAAATCTATAATTTTTTTTAAAGGAGGTATTTGATTCAATATTATTTTAATATTATATTATATTATTTTAAAATATAATTATTTAATTTGATGATATGTATAAATAAATTTTTAAAAAATTATAAAATTATTATATTTAGATAATATAATATTAAAATAATATTGAGCTAAATATTTTTTGAATATTAATATTAAATTTAGTTAAAATAAATAATTAGTATATTTTTATAATAATATTGTTTGAATAAAACTAAATACATATCTAAATAATATATCTGAAAAGGCTGATTGATGGAAGGAAAAATATTTTGAGCTAAATATTAAATTCAACTAAAATTTTTATATAATTTTAAGAGTAAATTGCATCAAAACTCACTAGATTAGAAGAGTATTGTAAATTAAATTTAACTTTTTAAAAAATCATAACTTTGGTCCTTAATATTATAAAAGTATTACAATTTCAGTCCTCCTTTCAAAATCTCACAAATTTTATTAATTTTTTTTAACAGAAAATTTAAAATTTAATAAATTTTAATTATTTTAAATTATTTATATATTTTAAATGATCATTATATTCTCAACTATTCTCATATTTCTTTAAAATTTAATAAAAATTTAAATTTACTTTTTCTTATTTTTTTGCTTTTTTCACTAAAAATTTAAAATTAAAAAAAAATATTAATTCTTCAAAATTATACTCTAAAAATCATAAGTTTAATAAATATGAATAATCTTATAGTACAACAACAACAACAACCAAGCCTTAATCCCACTAGGTGGGGTCGGCTACATGAATCCT
>JAEMOT010003055.1:21019-56729 GCA_019297695.1 Apostasia ramifera | reverse complement strand
GCTCTAAGTGTTCCCTAACTTCTTCCCTAGCAAAAATCTGCATACAATCTTGAAGAAGTGATCATTTGGAGAAGCTTTTGGCTAGCAAACAAGCATAAACCTGAACCTGCATTTTTCATTCTGCTGGCAAAATAATTTCAGGTCACTGTTTCTGTTTCCTGCACTTGGATTTCCTGAAATCGGCAAGTTTGTGTTTTGAAAAAGATTATTTGAGCTATTCTTGAAGTTTTCTTGCTCTTACTTGAAGACACTCTTACTTAAGCATTTCATAGTTTCTTGAAAACGATTTTCTCTCTTCAAGATCTAGCTTCTTACGGTTTCTTTTAAACGAGTTGTTGGTAACTCATTTTCGGTTTTCACGAGTTTTCTCTTTTGGCAAACCTCTACGCGTATAGAGCTCCTTGTGTAATTTTTATTCTTGCTCTCTTATTGTAATATTGGCTAGCTAGACTAGCATCACTTCTTTCTCTTGTTCACTCCTTTTGTGAAGGTGTTTAGTTTTTCCCATTAAGTGGGAAAGTAGGAGGGTTAGAATTTTCTCGTGTAAAAATTCATTGTAGGTTTGGTCGGCTTTGATTCCTAGAAAAAGCCGGTGTGTTTGTAAGGTTTGGTCGGCATTGGTTCCTAGAAAAAGCCGGTGAAATTGTAATCGGGTTTGTTCGGCTTTGGTTCCCGATAAAAAGCCAGTTTGTTAGTGGATTGAAATCCCACTTGAGGAGCGTGGGGAGTGGACTAGGCGGGAAGTCGAACCACTATAAATCGTTTGTGCATTTTTCGCTCCTCTCTTTTACGGTAAAATTTAACTAATACATAAAATTGTTAAATCTGACTTTAAGTTAAAAATAAGCTCAAATTACTTTAATAAAATTATTTTATACAATATTTAAATCATATCTCTCACGTTTTTCTGTTCTGAGTTGTTTTTGTGGTGACTTAGCTATTTTGGTCTATTTGCTCAAATCAACCGGTCTTCTTATATGTTTTCTGCACTATTCCTGTTCATCCGGTCTATTTGGCAAAATTAACCAATCTGCTTTTTGGTATCCGGTCTATTTGGTAAAATCGACCGATCTGCCTTTTCGCACTCTGTTTTATTTTTTTTTGCTGTAACCTTAACTCACTTCTTATCTATTTTGAAATATTTATTTGTGTACGCCTTTTTACCTGCTGTTGTTTTCATTAGTTCAATTTATTTGAAATTATTTTTAAATTCCCAATTCACCCCCCTCTTGGGAAGGCCTAAAGGCCAACATGGGTGGCTATGAAGAACCAGACAACTGAACGGAAGGTGCCACGACCGGCGAGAGGGGAATAGGAGCCGTCGCAACCGGATAGGATCACGGGCCGCCGCAACCGGATAGGATCACGGGCCGCCGCAACTAGCGAGAGAGGATTTAGCGGCAGCACGACCGAGTAAACCTGCTGAGTCTGCTTGAGAATCACGGCCTGTTGGGCTGTAAGACCAATAACTAGGTCGGTGAAATTCGTCAGCATCCCTACAACTCTGAAATGTGGGTACCTCTAGAGGAAAAAGTAGATTCAGTGCAATGCCGGGATGTTGAAGCTGAAGCTTCATCACCTGGCTCCCTAACAAAAGGTTCACCTGCATGTGTGTTGCGGACTGCAGAGTTGGATTTGCGTGTCTTGACCACCATCTTCTCGGAGTCTCAATGAAAGCACCAGGAAATATTGACGTAGGAAGTATGAGATCCCAAGAGAAAGAGAGAGAGAGAGAGTCCCGAGAGACAGTGGTACACAGAGAGCTAAGCCTGATGATTAAGGCTGAAATGAGAATAATACGCATCTAGAACAGCACACAGGAATTTAAGGTGGTTCAGGGAGGAAATCCCCTACATCCACCGAGCAATTAGCTAGAAATGATTTCACTAGAAAAAAAAGGAGATAGTCGAAAAGACCAGTACAATAAGCGAAAAGAAGAGAGAAAGAGCTTTCTTATTAAGTGCGGTCGTGACACGCCGACAGCGACAGGTGTAGCTGGAAAATATCATCATCGATGTTGCTGGGATATGATCTTGAATCGTCGTGGACGATGTTTGGCCGAACCCTCGTGGCTGAGGCTTGAGACCTGCAAGAATAATAACAATAATAAGGGGTTAGTGCTTCCACGACGCCATGTGTATAGTCGAGATGCAGCACTGGAATCACGTGTTAATATTTATATAATTAATTTTAATTATAAATTTTTATTAATTAATTGAAGTTTTAATGAATATAAGAGGATTTGTTTAATTGATAACTAATGAATTTTTATTTATTTTTTGTTATAATTTTAAATTATTATTAATTTATGTTTTATAATTACTTTTATTTTATTACCTAAAAGTTATTAAAATAATATTTTTCAAATAATGTTTAAATTTTTTAAAAAATATTGAAGTCGTCCGAGCAACAAGGGACTTTTCCGTTTTTCGGGCGACTTCATTGATATAGAAGTCGCTCAGACAACTTCGTGAATGTAATGATATTAGAAAATATCCCCTTTATTAATTTATTAAAATAATAATTAATTTATTAATTAATTATACCTATTTTTTAAAAATCATCCTCTCTTAAATCAAGTCAATCAATTCAATCAAATTCATCAATTTCCACCTTCATCTTCCGGGATTGTTTTTTTGTTGATAAAAATCTTCGGAAGCAAAACTATCAGCCCTGTTTGATAGAGGATTCAGAGTAATGTCATACGGAATAACAAGCATCTCGCCTTGGGCACGGCAGGGCTGGGCCTTGTGGCTCTCTCCCTCTCTCTCTTTCGCGGTCGTTCTCGGCGGCATATGTAACCCCGGCCTGTTGATCCTATCAGAGGGTGCCAGATCTTCATCTTAAATGTGTTCAGTAAAAAGTTTCATAATCAATTTATATTAGAAAATTTTTAGTAAAACTCTCTTGTATTTGAACATAAGTAATAATTCTTTTAATCAATTTTTTTTCTATTTTAAAATTTTTGAAGCATTTTTTTTAGATTTTATTATTTTTTAAATTGATAAAAATTAAATACTATTTTTTATCTGTGTTAATAAATTAATTTACAATTAATATGATTTGAATAAAAATAGTAAAAAAATTTTGATATAGTCATTTCTTGAGTTATTGTAAAAAAATAATATATTTAAGTAAATTATTTATATAATATTTTTTAATTAAATTTATTTTGAGTTGGCTTGATTTGGTCCTACAGTTCAAGATTGAATTCATATAAATTTCAAGCTATAAAAGGGTTAGTTAATTGGTTTGTTTGGACCGAGTCGATCTCAATTCGATTTATTTTTTGACCAACTTTTTATCTTTCGAGTTTAGTTAATAATCAAACTTTTTACGTTGTTTGTTTGATGGCTTATCATTATAGTAGCTTAGAATAAAGCTGGATATAGAAGAAAAATTTATTTAACTTAGTAGAGCTAAATTGAAGCAAAGATTTTGCTGTTATTGTTTGTCGACAGTTGCCTTGTTAGGTAGAATTTTTTATTTATTAATTAAATTTAAAAAAAGTAAATATATGAGAAATTAGGGGGACCATCTTAAATCCATGTGTGTTATTCTGGATGTTTATTTTTTTCTCACTTACGCCTTAACCGTCAGGCTTAGCCCTCTGTGTGCCACTGTCTCTCGGGACTCTCTCTCTATCTCTCTCTTTCTCTTGGGACCTCCTGCATCCCACGTCAATATGTACAAACCATAAATTATAATAAATGCATGAATATATTATTAATATTTTAAAAAATAGAAATTAAGCCAATTCAATTAGATCCAATCATGGCTTGTGGCTCACCTCAATAACTTGGATTCAAAACGTGACGATTTAATTTAAATATATTAATATGTCATAAATCAACCTCTAAGGCCTCATTTGTTTGACTGTTGAAAATTAACCTAGTTTAATTTTAACCAAGCATATCACATTACACATAAAATTTAATATTAAAATTTAATTTTATTTCACATCCTACACACATTACTAAAATAATAACTAACTTATATCACATCCCTCATATATCTCAATATAATAATTAACTTTATCACATCCCTCACATATTTCAACATAATAACTAACTTTATTTTACATCATTCATAATTTTTAATAAAAAAAAATCTATTTAAATTTAATTTTAATCTTGTTAAATTTAACATTACAAACAAACAGGCTCTAAAAGTTTCCAAAATGTTAAAACAAATCGATATACTATCAAAAAATATGTAATTGTCGATATTATGTTAAAACTCATTCAAATATCCTTAATAAATCGCCAAATATCGTTGAATTCAAGATGAATACAAGCATTAACGATGCTATACTATTGTATTTTAGCTGAAAATAAATATTTGACGATCCATTAGAGAGATTTGTTTGAGTTTTAATAGAATACTGACAATTATATCTCTTTTTGATGGTACATCAATGTATTTCAACTTATTATGTATGTTTAGAGACATATTTAGGACATTTCAATGTATTTTAATTGAATTGTGGTATTTTTACTATTATTCATTATATTAATGATAAATTCAAGCCGAATACAAAAATTTAGAGAATAATTCATTACATAATAAGTTATACTCGCACCAATCAGATTACTGAATGATTTTTGAATATATCTAAAAAAAATATGTGCAATTAGACTTTGACATTATCTATATCAAAGCATTTAAATATAATACTCTGAGTAAACAACTAATATTTGCTATATCGATGTATTTTAGTCGCAAACAGATATTTGGCAATCTGTTAGGGACCTCTGATTGAGTTTTAACATAATACCAATAGTTAGATGTCTTTTTGATATTATGTTAAACTATTATTACTTTTTGAGCATTTTTACTTATTGAGCATTTTTACTTATTGATTTATGACACATCATTATATTTGAATTGAATAATGACATTTCTACACCTATACATACAAGCATTTAGAGAATGATTTATTGTATAATTAGTTATTTTAACTGAAAACTAGCAATTTTACAAGTGTTCAATTATTTCTGATAGTATTTGATGAGACCACAAGCAATTTGACGTTGATCATATTTATATCAAGGTATTTTTATATAATACTTTGATTAAACAACTAATATTTACTATATTGATGTATTTTATCCGAAAACAGATATTTGGCAATCTATTAAGGATATTTGAATGAGTTTTAATATAATACAGAAAATTACATATCTTTTTAATAGTATATTGGTCAGTTTTAACCTATTAGACACTTTTAAAGTCTGATTTATGACATATTAATGTATTTGAATTGAATAATGATATTTTTACAACTATTCATTGCGTTGATGTTGAAGGCAAGTGAAAAACAAGCATTTAGAGCATGATTTATTACATAACAAGATATTTTAACTGAATACTAACAATTATACGTGTATTCAATTATTTTTTATGTTATTCGAAGAGAATGTAAGTAATTTCATATAGATGTTATCTATATTAAGACATTTTAGTATAGTAGTTTGATTAAACAACCAATATTTGCTATGTCGAATTATTTTTGCAGAAAAATGATATTTGGTAATTTAGCAGAGAGATATTATTGAATTTTAATATAATACTAGCAAATACACATATTTTTGACAGTATATCCTTCTATTTTAAGTTATTAGGTACTTTTACAGTCTGATTTATAACATATCAGTATATTTGAATTAAATAATAATATTTTTACAACTATTTATTGCATTGACGTTAAATTTAAGCTGAATACAAGCATCAAGAGAATGATTCATTGTAAGTTATTTTAACTAAAAATAAGTAATTATATAAGTATTAATTATTTCTGAAAGTATTTGAAGAGAATACAAGTAAAGTGACTTTGGCCTTATCTATATCATTGCATTTAAACATAATACTATGATTAAACAACTATTATTTGCTATACCATTGTATTTTAGCTGAAAATAACTATTTGGTGATCTTTTAGAAATATATGATTGAGTTTTAATATAATACTGATAATTATACATCTTTTTGATGGTACATTGATGTATTTCAACTTAATATATACTTTTAGAGACATATTTAGGATATATCAATGTATTTCAATTGAATTGTAGCATTTTTACTACTATTCATTACATTAACGATGAATTCAAGCTGAATACAAAAATTTAGAGAATAATTCATTATATAATAAGTTATACTCGCAACTATAAGATTACACAATAATTTTTGAATGTATCTAAAATGAATATATGCAATTAGACTTTGACCTTATCTATATCAAGGCATTTATAGAGATTTGCCACATCGTTATATTTGAATTGAATAGACCTTTTTACATCTATTCATTGCATTACATTGAATTTAAGCGGAATACAAGCATTTATAGTATGATTTAATGCATAATAAATTAATTTAGATGAATGCTAGTAATTACATAAGTATTTTCTCACTTTTTATTGTATTTGAAGAGAATACAAGCAATTTGACGTTGATCTTGTCTATATGAAGGAAGGTTTACATAATACTCTGATTACACAACTAATATTTGCTCTATCGATGTATTTCAGCCAAAAAAAGATAGTTCGTGAAATATTAAGGACATCTAATTGAGGTTTATTGTAATACCAACAATTATACATTTTTTTTAAAGTATATCAAACTATTTTAGGCTAATAGGCACTTTCAGAAACTAATTTAAGATATCGATGCATTTGAATTGAATTCACTATATTTTTACAACTATTCATTGAATTAATATTGAATTCAAACGGAATACAAGCGTTCAGAGTATAATTTATTACATAATAAGTTATGAATACTAGCAATTACATAAGTATTCACTCATTATTTATTTTATTTGAAGAGAATACAAGTAATTTGACTTTGATCTTGTCTATATGAAGGCATTTTAACATAATTCTCTGATTAAACAACTAGGGTCTGTTTGTTTGTAAGGTTAAATTTAACAAGGTTAAAATTAAACTTAGATAGAGATATTTTTTTTGAAAATTATGAATGATGTGAAATAAAATTAGTTATTATATTGGGATATGTGAGGCATGTGATATAAAGTTAGTTATTATATTGGGATTTTTGAGGGATATGATATAAGTTAGTTATTATTTTAGTAATGTGTGTAAGATGTGAAACAAAGTTAATTTTTAATATTAAATTTTATGTGTGATGTGATATGTCTGGTTAAAATTAAACCAGGTTAATTTTTAACGGCCAAATAAATAGGGTCCTAATGTTTACTATATCGATATATTTCAGCCGAAAACTAATATTTGGCGATTTATTTGGGACATCTGATTGAGTTTTAATGTAATAACGATAATTACACATCTTTCTGACAGTATATCAATCACGTTTAAACGAATAGGCACTTTTAGAGACTAATTTATGGCATATTAATGTATTTGAATTGAATCACTATATTTTAACATCTATTCATTGCAATAATGTCAAATTCATGCGAAAATACAAGCGTTCAGGATACGATTCATTATATAATAAGTTATTTTAACTGAATACGAGCTATTATGGGAGTATTCATTTAGTTTTTATTATATTTGAAGAGAATACAAGTAATTTGACTTTGATCTTGTCTATATCAAGGCAATTTAACAAAATACTTTGTTTAAGCAACAAATATTTGTTATATCGATGTATTTCAGTCGAAAACTAGTATTTGGCGAACTATTACGAACATCTGATTGAGTTTTAATATAATACCGATAATTACACATCTTTGTAATAGTATATCGATCTATTTTATGCGAATAGTCACTTTTAGAGACTAATTTATGATATATCAATGTATTTGAATTGAATAGTAATGTTTTTACTGCTATTCCTTGCATTATGTTGATTTCAAGCGGAATACAAACATTTAAAAAGCGATTAACTACATAATAAGTTATTTTTACTTGATACTAGCAATTATATGAGTATTCAATTACTTTTTATTGTATTTGAAGATAATACAAGTAATTTGACTTTGATCTTATCTATATGAAGGCACTTTAAAATAATACTCTAATTACATAACTAATATTTGCTATATCGATGTATTTCAGCCAAAAATAGATATTTAATGATCTACTAGGGAGATAATATCGATAATCTATTAGGGACAAAAGTTTGAGTTTTAACATAATACCGATAATTACAAATTATTTTGACAGTATATCGATCTCTAGAAACTTTTTAGGTGCTTTTACACACTGATATATGACATATTAATGCATTTGAATTGAATAGTGACGTTTTTATAACTATTCATTACACTAACGTTGAATTCAGGCTAAATACAAGTATTTAGAGAATGATTCATTACATAATATATTATTTTAACTGAATATTAGCAATTATACAAGTATTCGATTATTTTTTATTATATGAAGAGAATACACGTAACTTGACTTTGAACTTGTCTATATTATGACATCTTAACATAATACTCTGTTTAAAATGCTAATATTTACTATATCGATGTATTTTAGCGCAAACAGGTATTTGGCAATTTGTTAGGGACCTCCAATTGAATTCTAATATAATACAAATAATTAGATATCGTTTTGATAGTATATTAATATATTTTATCTTATTAGACACTTTTAGAGGTTGATTTATGATAAATCAATGTATTTAAATTAAATAGTGATATTTTTACAACTATTCATTGCATTAATGTTGAATTCAAGCCGAATACAAGCATTTAGAGAACGATTCACTGCGTAATACGTTGTTTAACTAAATGCTAGCAATTATACGAGCATTCAATTATCTTTTATTATATCTGAAAAAGATACAGGCAATTTGATATTGATCTTATTAATATCAAGGCATTTTAACATCTCTGATTAAACAACTAATATATGCTATATTGATGTATTTTAACCAAAAGAGCTATTTGACGATTTATTAGAGACATTTGATTTAGTTTTAATATAATACCGATAATTATACATCTTTTTGACAGTATATAGATCTCTTTTAATCTATTAGGTACTTTTAGAGATTGATTTATGACATATCAAAGTATTTGAATTGAATAGTGATATTTTTACAACTATTCATAGTGATAATGTTGAATTTAAGCGGAATATAAGCATTTAGAGAATGAATCATTGCATAATAAGTTATGTTAACTGAATACAAGCAATTATACTAGTATTCAATTATTTTTTATTATATTTAAAGAGAATACAAGTAATTTAACTTTGATTTTATCTATATCAAGGTATTTTAAATAACACATTGATTAAACAATTAATATTAGCGATATTAAAGTATTCTAGACGAGAGCAGAAATTTAGTGATCTATTAAATTGAGTTTTAATAGAATTTCGGTAATTACACATCTTTTTGATGGTATATTCTTCTATTTTAAGTTATTAGGCACTTTTAAAGACTGATTTATGACATATCAATATATTTGAATGAAATAGTAATATTTTTACCAATGTTCATTGCATCAACAATGAATTTATGCGGAATTCAAGCATTTAGAGAATGATGCATTGTATAATAAGTTATTTTAACTGAATATAAGTAATTGTACGTATATTCAGTTATATTTTATTACATTTGAAGCGAATAGAAATAATTTGACTTTGATCTTGTCTATATCAATGCATTTTATTATAATAATTTGATTAAACAAGTAATATTTACTATGTCGAAGTATTTTAGCTGAAAATAAATATTTGACAGTTTATTAGAGATATATGACTGAGTTTTAGCATAATACTAGTAATCACATAGTTTTTTGACAGTTGTTCAATCTATTTTAATCTACTAGATACTTTTAGAGACTGATTTTTGACTTGTCAATGTATTTGAATTAAATAGTGATATTGTTACAACTTTTCATTGCAATAACACTGAATTCAAGCAGAATACAAGTATTTAGAGTGATTCATTGAAAATAAGTTATTTTAACTAAATACTAGCAATTAATGAGTATTCAAATATTTTTTATTATATTTGAAGAGAATACAAGTAATTTAACTTTGATCATATCTACATCAAGGCATTTTAATATAATACTAATCAGATTGATGATATTCACTATATTAATATTTTTTAGCAAAAAATAGATATTTAACGATCTATTAGAGATATATGGCTGAGTTTAAAATAATACCAGTAATTACTCCTCTTTTTGATAGTATATCGATCTATTTTTACCTATTAGGCACTTTTAGAGACCGATTTATAACAAATCATTGTATGTCAACTAAATTGTGGTGTTTTTGGAATTTCAAGAATTGTGGTGTTTTTGGAATTTCAAGAATTGTGGTGTTTTTGCTGCTATTCCTTGCATTAACATTGAATTCAAGGTGAATACAAGTGTTTAGAGAATAATTCAAAACATAATAAATTATTCTGACACAATACTCTTAAGTATAAAATTATTCAATGATTTTTAATATTTTAAACTAATAGACACTTTCAGAAACTAATTTATGATATATTTATGTATTTGAATTGAATAGTAATATTTTTACAGCTATTCATTAGATTAACGTTGAATTCAAACAGAATACAAGCGTTCAGAGTACGATTCATTGCATAATAAGTTTTTTTAACTGAATACTAGCAATTATATAAGTATTTACTCATTGATTATTGTATGTGAATAAAATACAAGTAATTTGACCATGATCTTATCTATATGAAGGCATTTTAACATAATACTCTGATTAAACAACTAATGTCTGCTATGTCGATGTATTTTAGCTGAAAACTGATATTTGGTGATTTATTTGGAACATCTGATTGAGTTTTAAGGTAATACTGATAATTACACATCTTTATGATAGTATATCGATCAAGTTTAAATGAATAGGCACTTTTAGAGACTGATTTATGATATATGAATGTATTTAAATTGAATAGTAGTATTTTTACAAATATTCATTACAATAACGTTAAATTTAGTAGAATACAAGCGTTCAGAGTACGATTCATTACATAATCAGTTCTTTTAACTGAATACAAGCAATTATGCGAGTATTTATTTAATTTTTATTGTATTTGGAGAGAATACAAGTAATTTGACTTTTATCTTGTGTATATCAAGGCAATTTAACACAATACTCTAAGCACCAAATATTTGTTATATCAATGTATTTTAGCCGAAAACATGCATTTAGCGAACTAATTTATGACATGTCAATATATTTAAATTTTAATATAATATCGGTAATTACACATCCTTCTAATAGTATATATTTTAAGCGAATAGTCACTTTTAGAGACTAATTTATGACATGTCAATGTATTTGAATTCAACAGTAATATTTTTACAACCTTTTCTTGCATTACATTGAATTAAAGCGGAATACAAGCAATTAGAATATGATTCACTACATAATAAGTTATTTTAACTGGATACTAGCAATTATATGAGTATTCAATCACTTTTTGTTGTATTTATAGATAATACAAGCAATTTGATTTTGATCTTTTCTATACGAAGGCATTTTAAAATAATACTCTGATTACACAACTAATATTTGCAATATCGATGTATTTCAGCCGAAAATAGATATTTGGTGATTTAATATGGACATTTGCTTGCGTTTTAATATAATACCAGCAATTACATATTATTTTAATAGTTTATCGATCTATTTTAAGCGAATATGCGCTTTTAGAGACCGATTTATGATATATCAATATATTTGATTTGAATAGCGACATTTTTATGGATATTTATTGTAATAATGTTGGATTAAAATGGAATACAAGCATTTCGAGTACGATTCGCATAATAAGTTAGTTTAATTTAATATAAGCAATTATGCGTGTATTCAATTAGTTTTTACTGTATTTGATGAGAATAAAAGTAATTAGAGTTTGATCTTGCCTATACCAAGGCATTTTAACACAATACTCTGATTAAGCAACTTATATTTGTCATATCGATGTATTTTAGCCGAAGACAGATATTTAGTGATCTATTAGGATGTCTGATTGAGTTTTTATGTAATACTGGCAATTACACATTTTTTGATAGTATATCGATCTATTTTAAGCGAATAGACACTTTTAGAGACTGATTTGTGACATATCGTTGTATTTGAATTAAATAGTGATATTTTTACACCTATTCATTTTTTACATCTATTTATTGCATTACGTTGAATTCAAGCAGTATACAAGCATTTATAGTACGATTCAATGCATAATAAGTTAATTTAGCTGAATACTATCAATTACATTAGTATTCCATCACTTTTTACTATATTTAAAGAGAATACAGGCAATGTAACGTTGATCTTGTCTATATAAAGGAAGTTTTACATAATACTCTGAATACAAAACTAATGCTTGCTATATCGATGTATTACAGCCGAAAACAAATAATTGACGAGATGTTAGGGACATCTAATTGAGGTTTGATGTAATACCAACAATTACATATTTTTTTGATGGTATATCAAACTATTTTAACCTAATAGGCACTTTCAGAAACTAATTTATGATATATGTATGTATTTGAATTGAATAGTGACATTTTTACAATTATTCATTGGATTAGCTTTGAATTCAAACGGAATACAAGTGTTCAAAGATTAATTTATTGCATAATAAATTATTTTAACTGAATGCAAGCAATTATATAAGTGTTCACTCATTGATTATTGTATGTCGATGTATTTCAGCCGAAAACTGATATTTGGCTATCTATTTGGGACATCTGATTGAGTTTTAATGTAATACCGGCAATTACACATCTTTTTTATAGTATATCAGTCAAGTTTAAATGAATAGGAACTTTTAGAGTCTGATTTATGACATATTAATCTATTTGAATTGAATAGTGATATTTTTACATCTATTCATTGCAATAACGTCAAATTCAAGCGGTATACAAGCATTCAGAGTATGATTCATTACATAATAAGTTATTTTAACTAAATACGAGCAATTATGCGAGTATTCATTTAGTTTTTATTGTATTTGAAGAGAATACAAGTAATATGACTTTGATCTTGTCTATATATAGGTAATTTAACACAATACTCTGTTCAAGCAACAAATATTTATTATATCGATGTATTTTAGCCAAAAATAAGCATTTGATGAACTATTACGGACATCTGATTGAGTTTTAATATAATATCGGTAATTACACATATTTCTATCAGTATATCGATCTATTTTAAACGAATAGTCACTTTTAGAGACTAATTTATAACATGTTAATGTATTTGAATTCAATGGTAACGTTTTTACAGTTTTTCCTTGCATTACGTTGATTACAAGCGGAATACAAGCATTTAGAATACGATTCACTACATAATAAGTTATTTTAACTCGATACTAGCAATTATATGAGTATTCAATCACTTTTTATTGTATTTACAGATAATACAAGCAATTTGACTTTGATTTTTTTATATGAAGGTATTTTAAAATAATACTCTGATTACGCAGCTATTGTTTGCTATATCGATGTATTTCAGCTGAAAATAGATATTTGGTGATCTACTTGGGACATCTGCTTGCGTTTTAATGTAGTAGCAGCAATTACAAATCGTTTTAATAGTATATCGATCTATTTTAATCGAATAAGCACATTTAGAGATCGATTTATGATATATCAATATATTTGAATTAAATAGAGCCATTTTTGTTGATATTCATTGTATTAACGTTCCATTCAAGTGGAATACAAGCATTTCGAGTACGATTTATCCCATTATAAGTTAGTTTAACTGAATTCTAGCAATTATGCGTGTATTCATTTAGTTGTTACTGTATTTGATGAGAGTACAAGTAATTGGACTTTGATCTTGCCTATACCAATGTATTTTCACACAATACTCTGATTAAGCAACTAATATTTGCCATATCGATGTTTTTTAGTCGAAAACAGATATTTAGCGATCTATTTGGGACATCTCATTGAGTTTTTATGTAATACTGGCAATTACACATTTTTTGATAGTATATCGATCTATTTTAAGCGAAATGACACTTTTAGAGATAGATTTGTGACGTATCATTGTATTCAAATTGAATAGCAATATTTTTACAGCTATTCATTGCATTATATTGAATTCAAGCGGTATACAAGATTTTATAGTATGATTTGATGTATAATCAATTAATTTAGCTGAATACTAGAAATTACATTTGTATTCCATCACTTTTTATTGTATTTGAAGAGAATATAAGTAATTTGACGTTGATCTTGTCTATATGAAAGAAGTTTTAAGTAATAATCTGATTACACAACAATACTTGCTATATCGATGTATTTCAGTCGAAAATAGATAACTGGCGAGATATTAGGGACATCTAATTGAGGTTTGATGTAATACCAGCAATTACAAATCTTTTTGATAGTATATAAATATTAGTTATATCGATGTATTTTAGCCGAAAACAAGCATTTGGCGAACTATTACGAACATCTGATTGATTTTTAATATAAAATCGGTAAATACACATCTTTCTAACAGTATATCGATCTATTTTATGCGAATAGTCACTTTTAGAGATTAATTTATAACATGTTAATGTATTTGAATTTAATGATAATGTTTTTACAGCTTTTCCATGCATTACGTTAATTTCAAGCGGAATACAAGCATTTAGAATACGATTCACTACATAATAAGTTATTTTAACTAGATACTAGCAATTATATGAGTATTCGATTACTTTTTATTGTATTTATAGGTAATACAAGCAGTTTGACTTTGAACTTTTCTATATGAAGGCATTTTAAAATAATACTATGATTACACCACTAATGTTTGCTATATCAATATATTTCAGTCGAAAATAGATATTTGATGATCTACTAGGGACATCTGCTCGTGTGTTAATGTAATACCAGCAATTAAATATCGTTTTAATAGTTTATCGATCTATTTTAAGCGAATATACGCTTTCACAAACCGATTTATGATATATCAATATATTTGAATTGAATAGTGATTTGTTTACTAATATTTATTGTAATAATGTTGGATTCAAGTGGAATACAAGCATTTCGAGTACAATTCATTCCATAATAAGTTAGTTTAACTTAATACTAGCAATTATGCGTGTGTTCATTTAGTTTTTACTGTATTTGATGAGAGTACAAGTAATTGGACTTTGATCTTACCTACACCAAGGCATTTTAACACAATACTCTGATTAAGCAACTTATATTTGCCATATCGATGTATTTCAACCGAAAATAGATATTTAGTGATCTATTAAGAATGTCTGATTTAGTTTTTTTGTAATACCGGCAATTACACATTTTTTGATAGTATATCGATCTATTTTAAGCGAATAGGAATTTTTAGCGACAGATTTGTGACATATCGTTGTATTTGAATTAAATCGTGACGTTTTTTTTTTATTTTTATTTTTTTTATAAATCGTGACGTTTTTATAGCTATTCATTGCATTACATAAAATTCAAGCGATATACAAGCATTTATAATACGATTCAATGCATAATAAAGTAAGTTAGCTGACTACTACCAATTACATTCGTATTCCATCACTTTTAGAGACTAATTTATAACATGTTAATGTATTTGAATTCAATGGTATTTTAACTAGATACTAGCAATTATATGTGTATTTGATTACTTTTTATTGTATTTGTAGGTAATACAAATCATTTGACTTTGAACTTTTCTATATGAAGGCATTTTAAAATAATACACTAATTACACCACTAATATTTGCTATATCGATATATTTCAGTCGAAAATAGATATTTGGTGATCTACTAGGGACATCTGCTCGTGTTTTAATGTAATACCAGCAATTACATATCGTTTTAATAGTTTATCGATCTATTTTAAGCGAATAAGCGCTTTTAGAAACCGATTTATGATATATCAATATATTTCAATTGAATAGTGATATGTTTACTGATATTTATTGTAATAACGTTGGATTCAAGTGGAATACAAGCATTTCGAGTACGATTCATTCCATAATAAGTTAGTTTAACTTAATACTAGCAATTATGCGTGTATTCATTTAGTTGTTACTGTATTTGATGAGAGTACAAGTAATTAGACTTTGATCTTGCCTATACCAAGGCATTTTAACACAATACTCTGATTAAGCAACTTATATTTGCCAAATCGATGTATTTCAACCGAAAATAGATATTTAGTGATCTATTAAGGATGTCTGATTCAGTTTTTTTGTAATACCGGCAATTACACATTTTTTGATAGTATATCGATCGATTTTAAGCGAATAAGAATTTTTAGAGACAGATTTGTGACATATCGTTGTATTTGAATTAAATCGTGACGTTTTTATTTCTATTCATTACATTATGTACAATTCAAGCGATATGCAAGCATTTATAATACGATTCAATGCATAATAAAGTAATTTAGCTGACTACTACCAATTACATTTGTATTCCATCACTTTTTATTGTATAAGTAATTTGACGTTGATCTTGTCTATATGATAGGAAGTTTTACATAATACTCTGATTATACAACAATGCTTGCTATATCGATGTATTTCAGCCGAAGACAGATAACTGGCAAGATATTAGGGACATCTAATTGAGGTTTGATGTAATACCAGCAATTACAAATCTTTTTGATAGTATATCGATCTATTTTAAGCTAATAGGCACTTTCAAAAACTAATTTATGATATATTTATGTATTTGAATTGAATAGTGATATTTTTACATCTATTCATTGGATTAGCGTTGAATTTAAATAGATTACAAGCGTTCAGAGTACGATTCATTAGATAATAAGTTATTTTAACTGAATACTAGCAATTATATAAGTATTCACTCATTGATTATTGTATTTGAATAGAATACAAGCAATTTGACCATGATCTTGTTTATATGAAGGCATTTTAACATAATACTCTGATTAAACAATTAAAGTTTGCTATGTCGATGTATTTTAGCCGAAAACTGACATTTGGCTATTTATTTGGGACATATGGTAGAGTTTTAATGTAATACCGGCATTACTCATCTTTTTGACAGTATATCGATCAAGTTTAAATGAATAGGCACTTTTAAACACTGATTTATGACATATTAATGTATTTGAATTAAATAGTGACACTTTTAGATCTAGTCATTGCAATATTGTTAAATTCAAGCGAAATGCTAGCGTTCAGAGTTCGATTCATTACATATTATTTTAACTGAAAATGCGCAATTATGCGAGTATTCATTTAGTTTTTACTGTATTTGATGAGAATACAAGCAATTGGACTTTGATCTGGCCTATACCAAGATATTTTAACGCAAGACTCTGATTAAGCAACTTATAATTGCCATATCAATGTATTTTAGCTGAAAAAAGATATTTAGTGATCTATTAGGGATGCCTGACTTAGTTTTTTGGTAATACCGGTAATTACACATTTGTTCATAGTATATCGATCTATTTTATGTGAATAGTCACTTTTAGAGACTAATTTATAACATGTTAATGTATTTGAATTCAATGGTAACGTTTTTATAGATTTTCCTCGCATTACGTTGATTTCAAGCAGAATACAAGCATTTAGAATACGATTCACTACATAATATGTTATTTTAACTAGATAGTAGCAATTATATGTGTATTCGATTACTTTTTATTGTATTTGTAGGTAATACAAACAGTTTGACTTTGAACTTTTCTATATGAAGGCATTTTAAAATAATACTCTGATTACACCACTAATATTTGCTATATCGATATATTTCAGTCGAAAATAGATATTTGGTGATCTACTAGGGACATCTGCTTGTGTTTTAATGTAATACCAGCAATTACATATCGTTTTAATAGTTTATCGATCTATTTTAAGCGAATATGCGCTTTTAGAAACCGATTTATGATATATCAACATATTTGAATTGAATAGTGATATGTTTACTGATATTTATTGTAATAACATTAGATTCAAGTGGAATACAAGCATTTCGAGTATGATTCATTCCATAATAAGTTAGTTTAACTTAATACTAGCAATTATGCGTGTATTCATTTAGTTGTTACTGTATTTGATGAGAGTACAAGTAATTGGACTTTGATCTTGCCTATACAAAGGCATTTTAACACAATACTCTGATTAAGCAACTTATATTTGCCAAATCGATGTATTTCAACCGAAAATAGATATTTAGTGATCTATTAAGGATGTC
The DNA here is from genome assembly GCA_019297695.1 of Apostasia ramifera. Classification (NCBI taxonomy): domain Eukaryota; kingdom Viridiplantae; phylum Streptophyta; class Magnoliopsida; order Asparagales; family Orchidaceae; genus Apostasia; species Apostasia ramifera. Next base: position 38,602 of record JAEMOT010003055.1, on the reverse strand, counting down.
TGATTTAGTTTTTTTGTAATACCGGCAATTACACATTTTTTGATAGTATATCGATCTATTTTAAGCGAATAAGAATTTTTAGAGACAGATTTGTGACATATCGTTGTATTTGAATTAAATCGTGACATTTTTATTGCTATTCATTGCATTATGTACAATTCAAGCGATATGCAAGCATTTATAATACGATTCAATGCATAATAAAGTAATTTAGCTGACTACTACCAATTACATTTGTATTTCATCACTTTTTATTGTATAAGTAATTTGACGTTGATCTTGTCTATATGATAGGAAGTTTTACATAATACTCTGATTACACAATAATGTTTGCTATATCGATGTATTTTAGCCGAAGACAAATAACTGACAAGATATTAGGGACATCTAATTGAGGTTTGATGTAATACCAGCAATTACAAATCTTTTTGATAGTATATCAAATTATTTTAAGCTAATAGGCACTTTCAGAAACTAATTTATGATATATTTATGTATTTGAATTGAATAGTGATATTTTTACATCTATTCATTGGATTAGCGTTGAATTTAAACAGATTACAAGCGTTCAGAGTATGATTCATTAGATAATAAGTTATTTTAACTGAATACTAGCAATTATATAAGTATTCACTCATTGATTATTGTATTTGAATAGAATACAAGCAATTTGACCATGATCTTGTTTATATGAAGGCATTTTAACATAATATTCTGATTAAACAACTAATGTTTGCTATGTCGATGTATTTCAGCCGAAAATTGATATTTGGCGATTTATTTGGGACATATGGTAGAGTTTTAATATAATACCGGCATTACACATCTTTTTGACATTATATCGATCAAGTTTAAATGAATAGGCACTTTTAGAGACTGATTTATAACATATTAATATATTTGAATTGAATAGTAATATTTTTACATCTATTCATTTCAATAATGTCAAATTCAAGCGGAATACAAGCGTTCAAAGTATTATTTATTACATAATAAGTTATTTTAACTGAATACAAGCAATTATGCGAGTATTCATTTAGTTTTTATTGTATTTGAAAAGAATACAAGTAATTTGACTTTGATCTTGTCTATTCTAGGGCAATTTAAAACAATACTCTGTTTAAGCAACAAATATTTATTATATCGATGTATTTTAGCCGAAAACAAGCATTTGGCGAACTATTACGAACATCTGATTGATTTTTAATATAAAATCGGAAAATACACATCTTTCTAACAGTATATCGATCTATTTTATGCGAATAGTCACTTTTAGAGACTAATTTATAACATATTAATGTATTTGAATTCAATGGTAATGTTTTTACTGCTTTTCCTTGCATTACGTTGATTTCAAGCTGAATACAAGCATTTAGAATACGATTCACTCTAAAATAAGTTATTTTAACTAGATACTAGCAATTATATGAGTATTCAATTACTTTTTATTGTATTTGTAGATAATACAAGCAGTTTGACTTTGAACTTTTCTATATAAAGGTATTTTAAAATAATACTCTGATTACACTACTAATATTTGCTATATCGATATATTTCAGTCAAAAATAGATATTTGGTGATCTACTAGGTATATCTGCTTGTGTTTTAATGTAATACCAGCAATTACATATCATTTTAGTAGTTTATCAATCTATTTTAAGCAAATATGCGCTTTTAGAAACCGATTTATGATATATCTATATATTTAAATTGAATAGTGATATTTTTACTGATATTTATTGTAATAATGTTGAATTCAAGTGAAATACAAGCATTTCGAGTACGATTCATTCCATAATAAGTTAGTTTAACTTAATACTAGTAATTGTGCGTATATTCATTTAGTTTTTACTGTATTTGATGAGAGTACAAGTAATTGGACTTTGATCTTGCCCATACCAAGGCATTTTAACACAATACTCCGATTAAGCAACTTATATTTGTCATATCGATGTATTTCAACTGAAAATAGATATTTATTGATCTATTAAGGATGTCTGATTTAGTTTTTTTATAATACTGGGAATTACACATTTTTTGAAAGTATATCAATATATTTTATGTGAATAGGAATTTTTAGAGACAGATTTGTGACATATCATTGTATTTGAATTAAATCGTGATGTTTTTATAGCTATTCATTGTATTACGTACAATTCAAGCGATATACAAGCATTTATAATATGATTCAATGCATAATAAATTAATTTAGCTGACTACTAGCAATTACATTTGTATTCCATCACTTTTTATTGTATAAGTAATTTGACGTTGATCTTGTCTATATGAAAGGAAGTTTTACGTAATACTATTATTACACAACTAATATTTACTATATCGATGTATTTCAGCCGAAAACAGATAACTGGCGAGATATTAGGGACATCTAATTGAGGTTTGATGTATACCAGCAATTACAAATCTTTTTGATAGAATATCGATCTATTTTAAGCTAATAGACACTTTCAGAAACTAATTTATGATATATTTATGTATTTGAATTGAATAGTGATTTTTTACAGCTATTCATTGGATTAGCATTGAATTAAAACGGATTACAAGCATTCAGAGTACGATTCATTAGATAATAAGTTATTTTAATTAAATACTAGCAATTATATAAGTATTCACTCATTGATTATTGTATTTGAATAGAATACAAGCTATTTGACCATGATCTTGTCTATATGAAGGCATTTTAACATAATAATCTGATTAAACAACTAATGTTTGCTATGTCGATGTATTTCAGCCGAAAACTGATATTTGGCGATTTATTTGAGACATATGGTAGAGTTTTAATGTAATACTGGCATTACACATCTTTTTGACAGTATATCGATCAAGTTTAAATGAATAGGCACTTTTAGAGACTGATTTATGACATATTAATGTATTTGAATTAAATAGTGACACTTTTAGATCTAGTCATTGCAATAATGTTAAATTCAAGCGAAATGCTAGCGTTCAGAGTTCGATTCATTACATAATAAGTTATTTTAACTGAAAATGCGCAATCATGCGAGTATTCATTTAGTTTTTACTGTATTTGATGAGAATAAAAGTAATTTGACTTTGATCTTATCTATTCTAGGGCAATTTAAAACAATACTCTGTTTAAGCAATAAATATTTATTATATATATGTATTTTAGCCGAAAACAAGCATTTGGCGAACTATTACGGACATCTGATTGATTTTTAATATAAAATCGGTAAATACACATCTTTCTAACAGTATATCAATCTATTTTATGTCAATAGTCACTTTTAGAGACTAATTTATACATATTAATGTATTTGAATTTAATGGTAATATTTTTACAGCTTTTCCTTGCATTACGTTGATTTCAAGCGGAATACAAGTATTTAGAATACGATTCACTACATAATAAGTTATTTTAACTAGATACTAGTAATTATATGAGTATTCGATTACTTTTTATTGTATTTGTAGATAATACAAGCAGTTTGACTTTGAACTTTTCTATATGAAGGTATTTTAAAATAATACTCTGATTACACTACTAATATTTGTTATATCGATATATTTCAGTCGAAAATAGATATTTGGTGATCTACTAGGGACATCTGCTCGTGTTTTAATATAATACCAGCAATTACATATCGTTTTAATAATTTATCGATCTATTTTAAGCAAATATGCTCTTTTAGAAACCGATTTATGATATGTCAATATTCATTTCACTACTATTGAATTTAAGCAAAATATAAGCATTAAGTGAATAACACAATGTATAATAAGTTATTTCAACTATATAGTAGCAACTATTGTTGTTTTTAATCATTTTTTATTAAATTTGAAGAGAATACAGGCAATTTGATTTTGATTTTGTCTGTCTTAAGCCATTTTAACATAATACTGAGACTCAACATGTAATATTTATTATATAGATATATTTTAGCAGAAAGCAAATATTTGACGATCTATTAAGGACATACGATTGCGTTTTGACAGAACACCAGTAATTACACATCTTGTTGATAGTATAATTATCTATTTTAACCAATTAGACACTTTTAGAGATTGATTAATAGCAAATCATTATGTTTGAATTTAATAGTGATGTTTTCACAATTATTCATTGCATTAATGATGAATTCAAGCTGAATACTAGCATTCAGAGAAAGATTCATTAAATAATAAGATAATTTAATTAAATACTAGTAATTATACAAGTACTCAATCATATTTTATTGTATTTGAAGGTAATACTAGCAATTTGAATTTGATCTGTTTATATTAAGAAGTTTTAATATAATACTCTCATTAAACAACTAATATTTATTATATCAATATATTTGAAGATAATACACGCTGAATACAATCTTATATTTATTTTAACCTATTAGACACTTTTAAAGATTGATTAATAGCAAATCAATGTATTTGAATTGAATAGAAATGTTTTCACAACTCTTCATTACATTAACGATGAATTCAAGCCAAATACCAGCATTCAGAGAACGATTCATTGTATAATAAGGTAATTTAATAAAATACTAGTAATTATACATATATTCAATCATATTTTATTGTATTTAAAGGTAATACAAGCAATTTGAATTTGATCTATTTATGTTAAGGCATTTTAATATAATACTCTCATTAAACAACTAATATTTATTATATCGATGTGTTTTAGCTGAAAGCAGATATTTCACGATTACTTAGGGATATATGATTGTGTTTTATTATAATATCAATAATTTTACATCTTTTTGACAGTCTATAGGTCTATTTCAACCTATTAGGCACTTTTAGAGATTGATTTATAATATATCAACGTTTTTGAATTGAATATTGATATTTTTACAACTATTCATTGCGTAAATGTTGAATTCAAGCAGAATAGAATGGTTTAGAGAGTGATTCGTTGTACAGTAAGTCATTTTAATTGAATACTAACAATTATACCAGTATTAAATTATTTTTATTATATTTAAAGAGAATACAAGTAATTTGAATAGTTTGATTGAATAAGTAATACTTGTTATATCGATGTATTTTAGCTGAAATTAGATATTTGGTGATCTATTACTATCATATGTTTGAGTTTTAATATAAAACCGATAATTTTACATCTTTTTAGTAGTATATCGATTTTTTTTAACTTATTAGATATTTTTAAAGACTCATTTATGATATATCATTGTATTTGAATTGAATAGTGATATTTTTAGAATAATTCATGGCATTTACGTTGAATACAAGTAGTTTAGGGTTTATGGTTTTGGGTCTTTGTTTTTCGGGTTTAGGATTTAGGTTTTATGGTTTTAGGGTTTTAGGGTTTGGGGCTTACGGTATAGGGCTTAGGGTTTTTTTTATATAAAAGGGGGAGATATTATTCATCGGTCTCCCAACCTGCCAAGTAGGCAAATATTTTTTTGGCTCATACCAATACATGATAAAGAGTGGTCCAAGGCCCAATATATGTAAAATACATCTTACGCAAAGCAAATGCACACAAAATGATAAAGGCCCATGTCCCATTACTTGAGATGGTTCATCATTGTTAAACTTAAAGGCCTAAGCCCAACACAAGATAAAGATCATCAATTAGGCCGAAGACACAATGCAATATATTTCCAAACCTTTCAGCCCAAGTTAATTGTAGGGCCAAGCCCAAGAAGCTATTCCCAATATATGATTTTTCCTTGTTAGGCCCAAAACGAGAGGAATAAGATAAAAGCCCAGACTGGATGGCCCAGTCCGTGAGAAGAAGCCCAGCAGCGCAGAATTGTTTTCAGGAGAGGCACAGCCCGTACAACCCACTTAATGCAGGTCGGCCCAGCCAAAAAGGCCCAGTTTAGGAGCCCGTATGAAGAGGTCTAGGCCCAGTCTGTCAGGCCCCAAGCAAAAGTCCAAATCGAAACCTGCAGCCCATGTGAACCTTAGGCCCAAACAGAGAGAAAGATATGAAGGGCCACTAGTTAACAAGAGGAAGGCCCACTAGCCATAAAAAAGCCCAAAAGGAAAGGGAGAGCAAAGGATCATTCAATTTTTTTCCCTCTTCTTTAGCAAGATCCTCAGCAACCTCTCCCACTTCCTCTGCCCCTGCTTCGGAGATTATAACGGGGCCCACTACTCCTAGGGTCTTCCAGGGTGAGACGGTCATAAGACCAAATCCCCTATAACGAAATCGATCATATATTTCTGATGGAGCCAACTTCCATTTCCCTAAGGAAGTCAGTCTCCTCCCCAAAACAGCACCACTTGAGGAAATCACAGTCCCTATGAAGAAAGGCCCAATTTAAGTGAGGTTGAGGTTGACCATATTCAGTAGTGGTCAAAATGAATTGGCCTAAAGAAGATCTGTCAAATTTTAGCTTATTACTTGACTTGTTCTGGACTAAGGAAATATGGAAAAGGGAGATGCGAGAGAGGAGGCGAGAGCAGAGGACATGGGAGGGGGGCGTTCATGCGGGGATGGGCTTTGAGGAGGTGTGCTTATAGGAGTTTTGGAAGAATCTTGAGAGGTGGGATAAGAAAAAGTTATAGGTGGAGAGGTGACTACAAGACACTTGCAATCCTCAGCTTGGCCTGAAGAGGGTTGGCTCAAGAAGGTATTTTTTTCTTTGCTCCTAGCTTTTTTGTTTTGGACTAAAACTCAAGGGTGGTGTTCATCATCACTAACAAAGAGAGGGGATGAGCTTGGAGGTGGATCAGGTCCAGTGGAAGGAGGAGGCCCAATTGGACTCGCGTTTAATGGGCAAAGGGGGGGGACGGCCTCAGGATCCTTAAGGTCCTCATTAAAGCCCACAGAGGAGGAGGAAGGTGGAGGGAGGGAGGAGGCCCAATTGGGTGTTGGCCCCCCTCAAGGTTTGATGGAAGGGATGGGGTGGTTGGGGAGAGGTGGAGCCTCTTGGTGAGGCGGAGAATTGGGAGGAGGAGCTGGGTGAGCCAAGGTTATTTGATGGGCCCTGGGAGGCCCATCAAGGGAATAAACTTGCAGGGAGGCGTGGGCTAGGGAGTTGGAGTCCAGCTGGGCCTTAAAATTTTGGGTCTCAACATGGTCCACTTGGGTTTGAGGATGGGTGGTTATTGCATACAAATGGACCATAGAAGGCCAATCGAGACTTGGTGCATTTATATGTAGGGGTGGGTTGGTTTAGTATTGACAACCAAATGGGCCATTAGCGGTTCATCTTAATTAGGGCTAGATTGGTGGGAATGGGAGATGGGAGGAGAAGGGGCTTGGGCTTGAGATTTGGAATTAAAAGGATGGGCTTGGGAATAGGCAAGCTGGGCCTCACCACGGCCAAAACTGAGAGGAGTGGGAGGGGTGGTAATCAGAGAATGTGGACTTTGAGGGAGGGTGGACAATATTGGGCTCTTCGGGGAGGGAGGGGCTTGGGGTGCTTGGGCTTCGCATTGAACATTTGGGGAGTGTGAAGCTTTATGGGGGTTTGGAGATGATGGGCCATGAGGTGACATTGAAGGGATGGGGTTTAGATGGGTTTTCTCAGGCCCATTTAAAAATGGGAGGGGGGAATATGTAGAGATTGTTTTCCTCAAGCTAAAATTTTTGAAAAAACAATTTGAATTAAGTGGTCGAGTTTGAAGCAGTGATCGCAGTTATAGGGCTTGTTTTCAATGTAGACATTTTGGGTGAAATAGTTTTTGCCATTAACAGATATGAAAATTTTATCTGAGTACTGCTTTTTAGCATCAAAATTCACTAGAATACGGGCCACATATGGTCTAGAAAAATTAAAGGTGGATTTATCAACTTAGATAAGGTTGCCATAGATAGAAGCAAGAGATTTCAGGCTATCCCAAAATTCTATAGGCAAACCAGGAAAGGACAGTAAGACTGAAGTGAAAGAGGACTCATGACATGGACGAAATCCCACCTCCTGCTTCCAAATCCGAAGAGGGTTCTTAGTCATGAAGTAAGAACCATGAAGACGGACTCTAGCATGGTCTCTTCCATTAGTAAAGTATATCAGGATGTGTTTTTGATCGTATAAACCTACATTTAAGAGAGCTGAAAAAGTTCCGAATCGCCGACATCGATGGTCTAAGGTAGTTAAACTTTCCAAACTGCCATCAAAATTAAGCCCAGAGGAGGAAATCTACCAAACTGGGCCAATTATCAGCATGCAAACCCCCAAGGCCCAGCCCTTGATCCTCTGCTTGGTAAGAGAGTCTAAGGCCCATACTGGATGGCCCAAAAGTTAAGCTCAGCTAGCCCAAAGAAACAGCCCAACTACAACAGGCCAGCAAACAGATTGGGCCCATAAGCAAAGCCTAACTGGATTCTGCAGTTCAAAGCCCAGCTAGCCTGAGAGCCCAATCCAGCAGAATAAAACCTCTTCATGTAGCCCACTAAGAAAAAAGAAAGGGAATGAAATAAAAAAGGCCAAAGACAGAGCCTACGATTGAAGAAAAAGGATTGTCAAAGGGGCCCAGCAAGGAGGAAAAACAAAAGGGAGGCCAAAAAGATTTTTTTTCTCCTCTCATCTCCTCTCCTCCCCCACGCCTCCACCATTTACTAAGAAAGAAGCTACTATTGAATTTCCTGGGGAATGCCACATAGTCCAATAGACGGGTATAAGATAGTGGAGGAAAAATACAAAGATCATTTAAAGGAGGGGGGGGGGGGGGGGTAGGAGGGTTAATAAAAGGCTCAATTATGCGAGGCTTTTCAAGGGTCTTAGTGCAATTGAATGGAGGGGTGGGTGTTGGAGATAATGGGCCTTGGGGTGAAAATGGAGGGATTGAAGAACCATGGGCTTGGATTTGGGGTTGGTTTAAAGGGAGGAAAGATTGATGTGGGCCTCATCTTGGCCCAATGGGGATTGGGGCTTGGCGGAAGAGTTGGCAAGGGGAGGATGATTGGTGGCTTCAAGAATTTTATGGGCCTCATTAAGGCCCAAAGGAGTGTTAAAAACATCATGGCCAACATGGGCCATATCTTGGTGAATGTTGGTTTCAAAATTCTTATGGGCCTGAACTTGGCCTAAATGGGGTAGTGGGGTTAGGATTTTGAGTGGTGGAGCTAAGATGGGCTTCAGAAGGAGGGCCATTAAAAGTCTTGATGGTGGGTTTGTGGACGGGTATTGGAAGGTAGAGTGTAGGTTTGGGATGGCCCATTCTTTCCCATGAGTGAGGTGGACTCCAAAATTTCGAAGGTAGGCTCCATAAATTTGGGAAGGCCCATTCTTTCCCATTCTTTCCCTAAACTTGGGTGGGGGCATGATGGGGAGGCCCATCTAAATTTGGATTGGTGGGACTAGAGGGGCTTGCAGGGGGGGTTGATTTTTGAAGAAACAGTTCTGAATCGCATGCCGGAGTTTATAACAGTGGTTGCAATAATGGGGTTTTTTTTCAACAAAAACTTTTTGGAAGAAACCATTTTGACCATTTACTGAAATATAAATTTCTTCTGCGTATTCTATTTGAGCATCAAAATCCACCAGAATACGAGCAACTGATGGTCTAGAGAAAGTAGTTGTAGAATTATTGTTAACACGTGGTTCCTGCGCTGCATCCTGGCCGAACACGTGGCGCTTGATAGGCCTGTACTTGATTGATTTGCTGACTCAGCTTCAGGTTTTGCAGGACTCTTGACCCAGGTCAAACATCGGGCACGAGAGTTTAGCCAACCATCGTCCACGACGATCCAGGATTAACCCTCGTAACCTCGGGCATGAGGGTACGAGGTAAACGCCTGTCACAATCAACTTCACCTAACCCCGCTGATCTCCATACAGACATTCTTTCCCAGAAGAAGTACCAGTATTTAAAGATGTCACTTTCCCGTACGAACGGCAGATCCCTCCAGTGACAGATAAACGACGCTCGGAGCTCATCCATCACCTTTCCTCCGGAAAATCAGGGTAAAGCTACACATGCCAATGGCTATAAGAATCGTTGAACAGTCCCAGCCAAAAGGGATCGAGGGATCGAGAGATCAGAGATCGGGACCAAGAGACACATACATGAGATAGGAGGCTTTTTCTCATCTTCTGATAGAAAAAGCTCCAACCAAGGAGCTCTTTTCTTTTCTCCTTCTTCTTCCTCTTCTTCTTATTTCCCTTCTTTTTCTAAAAGAAAGCATTGTACAAGTCTTCAGGGCTATCTTTCAATTTTAGTGAAGTATCTTGACTGATCGACCGGTGGACGTAGGGGACTTCCTCCCTGAACCACCTTAAATCTCTGCGTGTTTCTCTAGTTGTTTTCTGAGTTAATCCCCTCCTTGAGCTCTCATTAAACAGATTCACCCCCTCATTGCGCGCCGCCGTCTCCCGGAACTCTTTTTCTTTTGGTGTTTCCTGGGATCCCCACATCCTACGTCAACATCTTCTAGTGCTTTTATTGAGACCTGGGAAGATGGTGGCCAAAACGCGCAAAACCAACTCTGCTGCCCGCAGTGTACATGCAGGAGAACCCTCTGTCCGGGCGCCGGACGACGGAGCCTCAACTTCCACTTCCCGGCGACGCGCCGGATCTGCCTCCTCTTCCAGAGGCACCCGTGTTTCAGAGCTCCAAGGGTTGCTCGCAAACCTCACTGACATGGTCACCGGCCTCACGGCACAACAGGCCGTCATCCTCAGACAAACTCAGTCGGTCTGTGCAGTACTTCCTCTCCCACCGGTAGCGGCGGTCCCTATTCCTGGCCCGCCGGTACCGGTGGTCCCTGCTCCTCCTCCGCCGGTTGCGGCGATTCCAGAGGTGATTCCGCCACCCGCAGCGGCCCCGGCTCCGCTCCTTCCAATTCCCGCGGTGGCCGAAGTCCTTGCACTGGCGCCCCAGGCCGCACCACTCTCCATCCAATCTTCTGGTTCCTCCAGACCACCCATACGTCCTTTCCGTTTCTAGGAGGTTCATCAAAACCCCCTTCCACCTTGTCCACTACCACGACCCGCCTTTCTCCCACCTACTTTCCCTCCATTTCTAGCCGGAAGAGACCCCCTCTTTCCTGGCACTCAGGCTCCTCATCACGGACCTGATCCCTTCTTTGGGCCGATGGACGGAAATGCCCCTTTTTTCGATACCATCCATTTGGCCCCCATCCCAGAAGACTTCCGGCCACCCAGGTTGGAGGTTTACAGAGGCGCAACAGACCCCCGTGAGCATGTGCAGGGGTTTGAGGCCGCCGTCCGATACCGCCGGCTGGACGAAGCCACTAGGTGTCACCTCCTGGCCAACACACTGAAGGGGGCAGCATTCAGCTCGTTCATCAAGCTGGCCCGGGGTCACATCACCTCCTATGAGCATCTGAAGTGGGAGTTGATCGCCCATTTCATAGGGCGGACCCGTATGGTCGTGTCCGACATGGTCCTCGCCAACATCAAGCAAGGCGAGAGAGAGAACCTTCGGGATTACACCAATCGCTTCTTCGCCACTGTAGTAGAAGCCGAAGATGTAGAGCCTGCAGTGGCCATGCATAACTTCTGGAGAGGGCTCAAGGTAGGGGACTTGTCCAAATCCCTACAGTTGGCCAAACCTCGGAGTTACCTTGAGCTGGTGGCTAGGGCCAGTCAGTTCATGCTCCTAGAGGATGCTGAATCCTCCCCCACAGGTGTTTCCTGGGAAAGAAACTAGAGGAAACATCGGGGTATCGAACCCCCAGTCACGAGGATACAAACAGCCAGAACTCGCGATCGAGAAGAGGGGAGGCCCCGGCAAACTCAACCCCCGAAACTTCTTCTATCTAGGCCACTCCCCGAGGTCTATGCGGCAGCTGTCAAGCAAGGCTGGATAAGGCCCACTGGGCCTAAACCGGCGCCGCCACCTAGAGTGGATCCCAACGACTACTGCGAGTTCCACGGGAACTATGGGCATAGGTTTCACCGCTGTCGAGGCCTCAGAATCTTGCTCGAGAAGCTACTGAATCAGGACAAGCTTGAGAAGTTCATGCAGATGGCCCCAACTTTCACAGCAGCCCAGAAAGGAAAAGCCCCCGAGGCTGCTGAAACTCCTACCAAGGCCCTACCACCCGTAGGCCCTAGACAGCAGGGGCGCCCTTATCCTCCGGCCACCAGAACTATCAATGCTATCTTCAGCATTGACCCAACCACTCAGCGCTAAGGAGCAGAGTTGGCGACATCTCTGAGCATCATGCCTCATCCATCCCCCTTATGTTTTGCAGTAAAGATCTCCCCCGGCAGGGCAACTCGCATAACGATCCAATAGTGGTCGTTGCCCGCATCGCTGATTTCGATGTCCGATGGGTACTCCTCGACTCTGGGAGCGCCGCCGACATCTTGTTTGAGTCCGCCTTCCTCCAGATAGGACTCAAAGAGACTAACCTCTTCCACGCTGGGACTACCTTACTAGGTTTCTCCGGTGAAAGGGTCCAACCTCTGGGATTCATTACTCTTCCCGTCTCCTTTGGTGATGACAACGGCCACGCTATGAGCATGCTCAACTTCGCAGTCATCAGAGCTAAATCGGGCTACAGCGCCATCCTGGGGAGGACAACTCTAAACTCCTTCGGGATGGTGATTTCCATGCCCCACCTGTGCGTGAAGTTTCCGACCTCTAGCGGCATTGTTACCATCTGAGGAGACGCAATACAAGCTACCCGCTGCTTTCAGATAGCGGCACAGCTTGTAGTCGATCAAATGGATCCCAGGGAAACCCAACCAGTCACACCGCAGGAAGGGGTCATCAGCGTAGCCTTAGGAGGTGAAGGCTCTTCCAAAATTGTAAATGTCTCATCTTTTCTGAATTAAAAGCAGCAGGCAGAGGTTACTGCCTTGCTTTCGAACTATATCGATGTTTTCGCATGGTCTCCTGAAGATGTTATAGGCATGGACAGGGCTGTTTGCGAACACCACTTGAACGTATCTCAAGCCATCAACCCCGTTGCGCAAAAAAAGAGAGTAATGGCCGGGGAAAGACAGGATGCCATCAAAGAGAAAATCACAAAGCTGCTGGGAGCTGGTTACATCAGGGAAGTACAACATCCCCGATGGCTAACCAACGTTGTAATGGTGAGAAAGGCCAGTGGAAAGTGGAGAATGTGCGTAGACTTCAGGTCACTGAATCAGGCCTGCCCTAAAGACACTTACTCCCTCCCTCGTATCGACACGATGGTAGACCGAACTATCGGGTACGAGGTTATGAGTTTCCTGGATGCCTTCTCCGGGTATCACCAAATCTGGATGGCCAAGAGGGATGAAGAGAAGACAACTTTTATCACTGACTATGACACCTACTGCTACAAAGTCATGCCCTTCGGTCTCAAGAATGCCGGTGCTACCTATCAGCGTATGATTGACGCAGTCTTCGTGAATCAAAGGGGGAGGAATCTCGAAGCTTATGTAGATAACGTCCTGGTCAAAAGCAAAACTTTAACAGAGCACCTTGGTGATCTCCGGGAAACGCTCGACACTCTCCGAAGGTACAACCTCAAGCTCAACCCTGCTAAATGTACCTTCGGCGCTGCTTTAGGAAATTTTTTGGGATATCTAGTCTCTGTCAGAGGGATAGAGGCCAATCCCGATAAAATATCAGCCATTCTGAGCATGCTCTCCCCGAAGACGGCGAAAGAGGTCCAGAAGCTAGCAGGGCAGATCAACAGCTTGGGCAGATTTATCTCAAAAGCCGATGATCGTTGTTCTCCTTTCTTTCGGTGTCTGCGCAACAGTAAGAAAGGACTCTGGGACAGCGGGTGTGAAGCTGCCTTCACCGGACTAAAAAAGTACCTAACCTCGGCCCCGACATTAGTGGCGCCAAAGGAGGGAACGGTCCTATCTCTTTATTTGGGAGTATCCGACACTGCGGTCTCAGCGGTACTCCTAGACAGCGAAAAGGGGGTTCAGCATCCTATTTTTTATACCAGTCACATACTCTTAGACACCGAAAGTCGGTATCCCACTCTGGAGAAGCTCGCTCTGGCCCTTCTTATGACAGCCAGGAAGCTGCGACCTTACTTTCATTCCCATACTATTCAGGTCGTCACGGATCAACCGCTCCTAAAGATATTACATACTCCCGAGGTTTCAGGAAGATTACTCAAGTGGTCTATCGAATTGGGAGAATATGACATCAGATTTGTTCTGCGAACAGCTATCAAGGCTCAGGCCCTGGCCGACTTCGTCGCTGAGTTTTCCACGTCGGAGCCGCCGCCCACCAAAACCTTGGCAAACCTCTGGTCACTTCATGTTGACGGTGCGTCAGGATCACAATCTCAGGGGGCTGGGATCCTCCTAACCAGCCCAATGGGGGCTGTGCTTCATCAGGTTGTGATGCTCCGGTTCAAGGCAACCAACAACCAAGCAGAGTATGAAGCCCTCATTGCAGGATTGAACTTCGCGCTCAGCCTGGCCGTGAAATGCATACAGGTGTTCAGTGATTCCCTACTGGTCGTCAATCAGGTGAACCAGACATTTGAAACAAAGGACAAGGTTTTGAAGAAATATCTGCAACTAGCGAAGTCCCTGATTTCTCTATTCGAAGATTTCTCCTTGATGCATATACCCCGTGAAGAGAACTAGGTGGCAGACCGGCTCGCAAAGGAGGGGCTCCCCGACCTCCACTGGACTCAGGTGTTCGAAAGGCCTAGTTTCGAATGCGCTGAAGTCTCTTCTGAGAAACAACCACCCTGCTGGATGGACGAGATCCTGGATTACTTAAAAAGTGGGACTCAGCTCGATGACAGACGAGAAGCACAGAAACTGAAGCTTGCTTGTGCCAAGTACGCCCTCATCGACGGGGAGCTCTATAGGAGATCCTATACCAAGCCTCTCACCAAATGCTTGAGACCAGAAAAGGCCTTGAAAGTTATGGAAGCAGTGCATCAAGGAGAATGTGGGACACATGCCCGAGGTAGAAGCCTAGTCAAGCGAATCCTGCGCCAGGGTTTTTTCTGGCCCAACATCCGCAAGGACGCTCAGGTATTTGTAGAAAAGTGCCCCCAATGCCAGTACTACGCTGACATGCAGAGGCAGCCCGCGGGATATCTCAAACCCATCAACTCATCTTGGCCCTTCGCCATTTGAGGGCTGGACTTCTTAGGGCCAATGCCTACGGCCATGAAGGGCTACAAGTGGATATTAGTTGCAGTCGACTATTTTACGAAGTGGATTGAGGCTAAGCCACTTACTCAGCCCACTGCTCAAAATGTCGAGAGCTTCCTCTGGGCCAACATCATATGCAGGTATGGCGTACCAATGGTAATTATCAAAGATAACGACACTCCATTCGCCAATCAAAGGATCCATGATTTCTGCCGAGAGCACCAGATCAACCTCAAGTACGCCTCTGTTTGGCATCCACATACCAACGGACAGGCGGAGGCTGCCAACAAAAATATCTTGAACATCTTGAAGAAACGCCTAGATGGCGCGAAAGCCCGCTGGCCGGAAGAGTTACCAGGAGCTCTTTGGGCTTACAACACAGCTCCTTCCGAGGATACCCAAGAGTCCCCCTTCTCCCTCTCATTTGGAATGGATGCTGTCATACCAATCGAGCTGGAGCATCTCTCTCCTAGAGTAGAAGCCGCTGCCAGCTTCGAACCCGAGGCTTTGCAAACTTGGATGGATGAAAACAACGATTCACGAAGAGTCGATCTAGACCTCCTAGAACAAAAAAGGGAGCTGGCCGCAATAAAATGTCTGGAACACAAACGACGGGTAAAGCGATATTATAACCGGAAGGTTAAACCTAGAACTTTCAACAGGAGTGATTTAGTCCTCAAGCGGCGACTTCTCGCCGGCAGCAATTTGGGGGTTCCCAAGCTTGAACCAAATTGGGAAGGTCCTTACATCGTGCGCGAGATTGCTGGACCTAACGCTTACTACCTCATGACTTCTGAAGGTATTCAGATCCCCAGAAGTTGGAGTGGGGACGACCTGAAGAGATTTTACGCATAATCTCCCACTGCAGTTCATCCAGATGCTCTATATTTATTCATTTGTACAAATTCAATCGAAGGACCCGTTTAAGAAGAATTCAAACGCCGAATTCTAGATTTATTCTCAAACAATCTGGGTTTCTCTATATTGTATGGAAGTTTCATATTTCCAGCGCACTCATGACAAGTGGTCCTTATATACGGAGATACATATATATATACTTCGACTATAACGACACTCAGGTATGATCTCAGAACTCAAATCTCAAATCATGGTGCCCGAGGTTCCGGACCTCATACACGATGATACTCGCTAACCTTCACTAATACGGTGATCATCAAGCCTAGTAGTGTCTGGCAGGCGGGGTTTCTTACAAACATCTGGGACCCTTTCATAAGCCCATCCGGCCAGCGGAAGGTCTGAAGGCCTGCTCATAACCTTAGGGCTGTCCCTGTTATCGAATTAAGATACAGGTCCCCCCTAAGCAGGGTGCCTTCGCTTCCCACTAGAATAACTACCATTCCAAGAGGGTCAGCCCTTGCCTTAAGTACAAACATCGTACACGACATTTCAGACAAACAAGTCCTTTTGGCATTGGGTCAGATAACTCCCCCTAGGCAGGATCTCCATTATTATCACTACTTTCTATTGTGCAGGTTGACAAAGGAATATAACTCTGCTAAAGGGGATCCCCAAGGTTAGTCCTTGCCATAAGTACAAACATCGTGCACGATATTTTAGACTCTCAAAGTCCCTGTGACATCGGATCAAAGACACCTTTTGGGCGAGATCCACCCTGACTATCACAATATTCCTCTTCCTCTATGAATTTCGGGAAGTTCCAAACTTAAAGCCAACTACTATGCGGCTCAAAAGCTTCTTATTATCATGATCAGGAAGCTTTTCTTTCTTTACAAGATGTCCCAAATTTGAGCCCATCTATTACAAGATTCAGGAAATCTATTACAAGTTTTTTTTCAGAATCAGTCTGGATATCTCAAATCTTATAAAAAGGTACATATACATACACAACAGAATAAACAGGTATGTGATAAACGAACTTCTTTTTTATTCATTTTTCAAAAATTACAAGAAAGATTACATCATTTTATAAGGAAAGGGATTAACCTTCACTGACTCCATCAAAGAGGTCAAAAAGCTGTTGGATGGTATCGTCGGTCAAGTCAAACCCTTCTTCCTTATAAATTGGATCTACGGCCATACAAGGAAAAGGGTCCAGTTCTCCAAGGTCGGCAGCATTAACCTTGCCTTCTTGGATCAAAGTGGAGGCCAATCCTTCCCAGGCCCGCCTGATCCCGTCTAACCGTTCCTTCCTGCAAGGTAAACTTGTTTTATAGGCCTGAACAGCCGCCGCTGAGCTACTCGCGATTGCAGCCTCCTTATCTCCATCAGCCTTGCTCAGCTTCTCCCGCAAAGCTTTATTGTCTGCTTTCAATGCACTCATCGCAGACTTGTACACTCTGAATTCCTCCTGAAGGGCAATATGTTTAGAAGACTCCATCGCCAGTTGGACCTTCAGGGTTTCAATCTCCGCTTCCTAACGATGCAGCTGGCCAGTCTGATCTATCATCTGCTCCTCCACCCTCAGAGCCCTGTTCAAAGCTAAGGGCAAACGGGCAAGTACCTATAAAGGAAGCAAGATCAGCACCTACAAAAGACTTAGCCAGAGAGATTAGAATGAGTCCTTACCGTCGCCACCCTGTTAGACATCTGGGCAAAGAGATCTACT
>JAEMOT010003055.1:2377-20296 GCA_019297695.1 Apostasia ramifera | reverse complement strand
GCCCGTCGCGCCCGCGTCCGTCGCGCCCGTCGCGCCCGCGCCCGAGCTCGCGTGCGCCTCAGCTGACAGCCCTAATATTTGGAGAAATTACATTGTGGTCCCTGAATTTTCTGGCTCAGGTACGAATTTCAACGAAACCTTTAATCTGGTAAAATCGAATAATCTGAAAATTTTCTACTCGCTAGTGATTTGCTCGAACTTGTTCCGCCTGTGCGACCTTTCATTATTGAGTGATTTTTAATTACTGCTGGTTAAATATTGTGAGAACCATAATCCTGTTCCCTATTTCTAATTTATTGAAAACCGGATTGCGCCCTAATCTGATTTGGTAATTTTTCAATTACCTTCGATCTAATTTATTTAAAATTTTTAAAAGTAATTGGTTTTTGCGGGCTTAATTAATTTCTCAGTTATCACAAAATTATTCTCTGATATTTAGCATTATTTTGTGAATAACCTGCTTTGTCATATTGTTGATCTCTAACTGCATTGTCATTCACCTGTCCCGCATCAAGCGCCCTGGTCGCCAATCCTCCAGCCAGAATCAAGCCCAGATCTCCTCGAACGGGGTTGAATAGATTCGAGGATTGCTCGGAGGTGAGGGTCATTCTCCTTTCCGTTTCTGTCGCACTCACAACAAACTTCGACCCCTCGCCTGCGAATTTTCCGGTGAAGTTGAGACAGAATGGGGGCTCCACGCTTTTCTCCCACTCGCGCCCTTCACCATTTTCCCACTCTCTGGCACTCTTACCCTTCTTCAAAGGGGGTTCCAAGCTGTTCTCTTCAGAAAGGGTCCTTTTTCCTCCGAAGGCTTCAATAGGGACCAAAGCCTGGCTGGGCATAACCACCGCCTCCCTTTCTGGGCAAGGTACCTCCACTATCTCCTTTCCTAGACCACTTTTGGCCTCTTCGTTGCCTCCCTTTCCTCCTATGGTAATCCCCGCGGCCACTTTAGGGATTACCTTAGGTATGGCCAGTGATGCAGGCTCTTTCCCTTTGCCTGCTTCTTCCATCACCTCGGCTAGAGTCTTTCTGTCATCCCCAGAGTCATCCGGCGAGGAAACCACGTCAATAGATACCCCGCCGCAAACAGGCTCTGGGATTCCCACTCTCTCCTCTTCTTCCCCCTCAACGACCTGCCTGCTGAGTTGAGTGGCAGGAGGTTGTCCCTTTCTAGCCCTCCTCATCAGGACTGTTCCAGGAGGGGGAGCAACCTCCTTGAAGATAGTGTATCCCTGTGACTTGGCGTACAGGGACACGTCGTCCTTCACCAACCTAAGGAAGTCCTTCAGGGGCCAGCTCTGCCCTTTTAAAGCTTCCAGGTTCCTCTGGACGGACGTCCCTGCCATCCATTGGGCGTCACCGATGAACTCGGTAGGGCAGACCCCAGGCGTCAAGGGGATCCCCAAATCCCCGCCTACAAAAAAGTAAAAATCCCTCCAATCAGAATGAGAGCTGCTAGCCCCCGAAAACATCGCCTTCCTCGACTTCGACCGCAAGGCCAAACACCCCCCATACCCTGGCACTGCCATCCAGCTAAACAAGTTTCTGAACAATGTCAGACTCCACGCCATCCCCCTGGCCTGCAGAAGTTTCAGAAAGGAATATATGTAGGCAACGACGTTGGGGGAAAGTTGGGCTGGCACAAGTTGGAAGGAGTTCAGAATTTCCTTAAACTCTGGTTGAGGCGGCATCATTAGGCCGTATTCTACCTGGGCCCTGTTTGGCCGGAGGTCGGAGGTAGGCGGGATGACCATCAAGAGAGGGTTCCCCCTGAACCCTCTGGTGGTATTGAGTACCTCATATTCCATCATGAGGGACTCCTGGTAGCTGTTGTCCTTCTGGAACTGCTCGGCCAGATCGGCCCACTCAATTTCTCTCCCTCCCATTTGTTCGATCTTCCCTTTTGAACAGATGGAGCAGGTAATTTTTCTCCGAGACTTAGGGTTTAGAAGGAAGACGAAGCACTCCCTCTAAAGGGGCCATTTATAGGGGACAAATGCGATCTTTTACCTTCCGACCGTCTGATCTTCTGGATCAGCGTGCGAGCATCATCAGACCGCTCATTCCTTCTGACAATCCCAGGAATCAAAGCAGTGCGCAGTTTACGAGGCGTCACTCCTCTCCATCCCGCCATTTTGCCGTCCACGATATTCACATATCGTGCACGAAGGTTCGAGAGATGGCTGTTCTTTTCCTAGTGTTCGATATTCACATATCGTGCACAAAGGTTCGGGGATAGCTATTTCGCCTCTTTTACTTAGTTTTTCTTTACTTTCTTTGAACTGTTTACCTTCACTTATGAATTCATATTTTCTTTTCACCAACTTCGTGGTATCTGTCTCAAGCACGAAAGAAGAAAAGACAAAGAATTCATTCATAACAAGTTTTTGAAAAGAAAAAATATATTTCATTAATGATAGAATTTGTTACAATTTCTCTCTTTGTCCTCACATGTTCCTCTCATGAGTACAGGAAAAACAAAAAAAGATACAAGGCTTCAGAACTTAAACACCTGGTCTGACGAATTCAGACCTCTTAACCAGGGCTCCTCCTCCTCGAGGTCTCCTCTTCTCTGGGTTCTTTTCTGCAGGTTGTCCATCCGAGAAATACATCCTTCAGATGACTCAGAGAGAAAAATCCTCAAGGTCTCCTCCTCTCTGGGTTCTTTCTGCAGGTTGTTCACCCTAAAAATGGATCTTCCAAGTACCTCAGAAGAAGAATCATCTCCTAGCAGGCTAAGAAGCTGGTTGAGGAAGAAGACCCATCACCTCTGACTCAGCTGACGCTCTGCCTGCTGACTTCCAGAGGGATCGCACCGGCCTAGCCACCTGGCTTCAAAAGGAGTCACAGGGCTTTCTCTCGAGTTCCCGCGCAGAGGAGGCCAACTTCCCCAACCCGCGTAGGACCTTAGGGAAGGAGTCTCATCGGGGCGACAACTCCCAGCATCGAAGAACCTGTCTGGCCCCTTAGGACCACAGAAGGAAAGCACCGCTGGGTCCCTGATACTCTCCCGGTTCAAGGTACCTACATCAACCAATGTCTGCAGAAGAGCATCAAAGGCAGCCTGATGCTGCGTATGGCGACCCACCGGCGAGGCACTAACAATTTTCACCGCCCTCTTCACCGCTTCTTCCAGGTCCTCCATACGTCGCCCCCGCCATCCAGAGCTGTTCTCCACCAAGGCCCGCAGAGAGTGGACTTCCGATTTCAGCAACTCCTCCTGGCGACAAGCTTCGGAGGCCGCCTCTTTCGCCCCTGACAAGGCCTCTCTAGCCTTAGTCAGCTCCTCCCTTAACCTCTTTCTCTCCTCCCTCAAAACCTCCCTATCATTGTCCAAATCCTTTATTCTTTTTTGGAGGTCTTTGACGTGGGCGGAGTAGGCCTGATTCACACCCGCCAGATTGCGGTTAAACTCCCCCCTCGCAATCTCACTTTTATTAGCCCACTCCGCATTAATCTGAGTTAGGGAAGCTAACCTATCCTCCAAGTGGTACACCTTCCCCAACTGCTCCCTCTGATCAGTCAGAGAGCGCTTTGTAGCTTCTCAACAAAGCACCCTCCAACTCCCTTACCTCCCGAAGGTAACGGGCCTCCACATCCTCCTTGCCCTTCAGAGTCTTTACCACCTCCAGGGCCTCAGAGGTATTCTCCAAGATCTTCTCCTCTACCCGCCTGATCTCACTCAAACGGTCTCCCAGCGTGCTCCAGATCTCTTCACCAATTTTAGCACTGGGAGCAGCTGGGAGAGCCTCTCCTTTCTCCTTAGTCACCTCCTCCATCTTATCTCCTGGCCCTTCAATGCCAAGAGTACCTGCAGAGGCGGTGAGAAGGGACCCTTCCCCCATCTTGGAACCTTCCTCCTCTTCACCTTTCTTGTCCTTCTCTTCCTTCCCCTCAAGATCCAACGGAGGAAGAGAAAGGAGGAAGGGCTTCTTTTGCTTTTCAGAGGCAGGGATTAATGTACCCAGGGCAGGTCTGCAAATCACCAGGGAGGCCTTCTCCAAGCTTTCGACGGAAGGAATTCCAAATCTGGGCAAGAGCTGCTCAAGCTCTTCGTCTTTTACCAAGACCTTCCCAGGCGCCAGCTTCTCCCCAGTAGCTGTCTCC
The DNA here is from genome assembly GCA_019297695.1 of Apostasia ramifera. Taxonomy (NCBI): domain Eukaryota; kingdom Viridiplantae; phylum Streptophyta; class Magnoliopsida; order Asparagales; family Orchidaceae; genus Apostasia; species Apostasia ramifera. The sequence continues at coordinate 16,186 of JAEMOT010003055.1, read as the reverse complement.
CCCACCAAGACCACCTCCTGCAAATCTTTTGTCTTGGGAGGAGGCTTGACGGGAGAACCAGAGACTTCCACCACTTCCACGCTTGCATGGCTCTGAAGAGACTCCAGCGCCTGCGCTAGAGCAGCGGCAACCCTAGCCATGGGAACTTCTGCCTCCGATGACTTCGGCACCCCTTCGGATACCTCTGGAAGACTCTTCTTCCCTGGAGGGACGTCAACCGGAGGTGCTCCGGCTCTTTTCTTAGAGAAGCCGGACGCGATCTTCCACTTCCTCTCCGCCATCTCTGGAAAAACTCACTCTGGCGGAACTCAACAGGCAAAGGAAGGATAGAATGTGAAGCGGCAGACTCCGCCCCCATCTTATCCTTGCAGGCCTCGGGCAGCGCGTCCACCTTCGCAACGGTTCGCATTCCAGGACCCATATTAATATTCGTGCCCTGACAATGCGGGGGGCTGATGTTAACACGTAGTTCCTGCGCTGCATCCTGGCCGAACACGTGGCGCTTGACAGGCCTGTACTTGATTGATTTGCTGACTCAGCTTCAGGTTTTGCAGGACTCTTGACCCAGGTCAAACATCGGGCACGAGGGTTCAGCCAACCATCATCCACGATGATTCAGGATTAACCCTCGTAACCTCGGGCATGAGGGTACGAGGTAAACGCCTGTCACGATCAACTTCACCTAACCCTGTCGATCTCCGTACAGACGTTCTTTCCTAGAAGAAGTACCAGTATTTAAAGATGTCACTTTCCCGTATGAACGGCAGATCCCTCCAGTGACAGATAAACGACTCTCGGAGCTCATCCATCACCTTTTCTCCGGAAAATCAGGGTAAAGCTACACACGCCAATGGCTATAAGAATCGTTGAACAGTCCCAGCCAAAAGGGATCGAGGGATCGAGAGATCAGAGATCGGGACCAAGAGACACATACAGGAGATAGGAGGCTTTTTCTCATCTTCTGATAGAAAAAGCTCCAACCAAGGAGCTCCTTTCTTTTCTCCTTCTTCTTCCTCTTCTTCTTATTTCCCTTCTTTTTCTAAAAGAAAGCATTGTACAAGTCTTCAGGGCTATCTTTCGATTTTAGTGAAGTATCTTGACTGATCGGTCGGTGGACGTAGGGGACTTCCTCCCTGAACCACCTTAAATCTCTGCGTGTTTCTCTGGTTGTTTTCTGAGTTAATCCCCTCCTTGAGCTCTCATTAAACAGATTCACCCCCTCATTGCGCGCCGCCGTCTCCCGGAACTCTCTTTCTTTTGATGTTTCCTGGGATCCCCACATCCTACGTCAATAATTATCAACTCTGATTGGTTTGCAAAATATAGAAGCCAAAGAGTTTAAGCTTCCCCAAAATTCAATGGGGTGGTCAGGGAGGCTAAGCCAAACAAGAGAATAAGAGGATTCTTCTCCAAAGCGAAATCCTAATTCCCCTTTTGGAGACGGAGGGGGAGTTTATTCACGTAATGGGTTTCTCTTGGTAGAATTCTGGCAAGATCGCATTCTTCACTGAAATGAATAAGGATATGCTTTTGATATATATATTAAGAAATTTTAAATTAATATCGACATTTATACTTCTATTTGATAGTATATCGATTAATTTTAATTGGATACATGCTTTTAAAGACTATATTTTTGCATAACAATGTATTTCAACTAAAAGCGGTGGTTATATAACTATTTGTTGTTATATTGAATACTTGCATTTCGAGGATAATACATTTCATTTTAAGTTTTTTTTTAATTAAATACTAAGAGTTACATAATTATTTGACAATTTCTCAAAGTATTTGAATAGAATATTAACATTTACACTTCAATTTGATACATATTAATATTTTAAATTAATACTCACAATAATATAATTTATATTATATCATCTTATTTTAACTGAATATAAATATTTAGAGACCGTTTCGATACTTATCATGATATTTTAACTTACTAACAGTAATTATAAAATTATTTGATAGTATATCGATATATTTTCGACTGCGGAAGCACAGAATCTCTGACAAAAACGACAATGATGACTAAGCCAGAGAAACTCCGTTGCCCAGTGTACAAATAGACAGTTGTGAGGGAGGCGCCGCTAGGAGCAAAGGCATCGATTGGCTAAAAGCAGCGTCTTGGGTCTCAAATAAGCACATAGAGCAATAGAAATCCAACAGCAAAGCGGTAAACCAGAACTTCGGTGGTAAACCAAAGCTTCTATGACGTTTTTCACCTTCACCGAAGCTAGCCAATGTTCAGGGACTCCCAAAACATGGCAAAAGAGGGGGGAGGGAATGAGAGGAAGATGATGCTCTCCTACCTCGCCGCCAGCAGCCCCAAGAGAGCCGGCAACCCTTCTTCCTCACTAACCTAGAGAGAGGAGCTCTCCCTCTAAAAATTTTAGAGAGAGAAAGGAAAAGAGAGAATGATTTTTGAATTTTGAGTTTAGGGTTTACGGTTTATGAATTTTTTTTTTTAAATTGAGGAAGATATTATTCATCGGGCCGGGGGCCCGCCAAATGAAAGTAAAACTAGGCTCAATCCAATACAAGATAAGATAAAAGGCAAAAGGCCCTACACAAGAAAATCCCATAAGAAATACTAGATTGGCCAAAGCCCAACACTTAAAAGAAAAGGATACCATTACCTGACAATAGAATAGGCCCAGAGATCAAGCCCAGCAGCTTTAAGCCCATAAGGAAGCCAACGTAATTACGAGGCCCAGAGGCCATCACAAACTAAAGCAATGCAAAAAGTCAAAATGAAAGCCTACCAGACGGGCCCACATATATATGATAGAGTTTAGGCCCAAAAAATTAAGAATGGGCCCATTTAGAGCTCTCCAAACCTTGGAAAGAAAACCCAATAATTAGAAAGGCCTAGTCCATGAATCCAGGTGAATTGCTGTAAGGCCCAGCTCATGGTGGTCTAGCCTTAGTAGACCATAAGCCCTAAGCCATAGCAGACCCATATAAAAACCATGCAATAAAGAGCCCAATGTCCTGGGTTGCCCTTTTCCCCCACTCCTTTCCCTCTGTCATCGTCATCTTCTTCTTCTTCCAAACAATGTTCATAGAAAATCAAACCATTCTTCCCTTAACTTTCTCTGTCTAGGTTTTGGTAAGTGAGAGCTTCTCTCTCTAAAACCACAGTTCCTCCCCTCCGGCAATGGCGGAAGCCCGCTGCTCCGGCCACCCTCACCCTCCCTAACCTTTTCCCTCCCCATCTCACCTCCCACCTCCTCTTTCTTTAGTAGGTTTGGCTTGGTTGCTGCTAGCTGCGCTCCGTCTCCTCTGGCGGTCCAGGCGACCGTCGCCTGGACCGGCACCTTCGTCAACCCTCTGTTACTGCTTCCCCCCCGTTCCGCTGCCTGGGATCAGGAGTTCCGCCGCCTGCAGAAGGTTATACTTCATCCACGCTCGCCATTAAAGCTTTTTCCCTTCTCCTCGGCCACCTGGGAGGTGTTCCGCTTTTTTCCGGCGAGGATCGGCCGTCTCCGGTGGGCGCTGTTCGCCGTTTCTCCTTGGTTGCGGGTGGCTTTGCTCGCTTCACAACTGCGGTCGACTAGGAGCTACCGGCTGCCTCGCCGAGCTTTGCGGCGAGGTCCCCCGGGTGGCCGACTGTTTGGTTTTCGAGGAGAGCGGGAGTTTTCCCCAATGGTGTAAAAACCGGACCGAATTAAAAACCGGTTTAACTTCCGGTTCATGATCGAACCGGTCGGACCGGTTGACCCGGTTGAACCGGTAATACAATTATATCATGATTTGAGCATAACAAAACTTGTTTATAATATAAATTTTAAAAAGAAATACTATATATTTTACAGAAATGAAATATTAGTCTAAGCAGTAATAAAATATAAAGAAAAAATTAACACAATTATATTTTTGATTCTTCACAACTTTCAAAAAAATGACAGTTTTTCAAAAAGATTTAGAACATAATGTTTCAACATTCAAAATATTTAAAAATCCATGAAGTCACCCCCCTCATGCTCACGACTATCATAGTTGTCAGTGCTTAAAGTATCCATTCTATCATCACCAAATGATGAAAAATCTAGTCCTTCACATCCTTCAAATCCAACGATGTTGTCAGCATAGTTTGAATCATCACCAAAGTTATCACATTCGTCATCTAATAATTGAAAATAACAACAAAACTTTTTGGTTAATCATATTACAAATATTGGAAACATGAAATTTGTGAACTGAATAACAATATAAATTAAAATTATAAGCAACCTCTTCTTGTTTGGTCTGCATAATTTATCATTTCTTCATATTCTTCATTGCTAATCTCACCCTGAGCCTCTTTTTCAATAATCCAACAGTCAATTTTATCAAGGCAATGATAATCAATCGCATCAAATGGTTTTTTTTTATTATAGAGCCTAGCATTGATGTGAAATAACAATAACAATGTTAAGAAAATTACAAAAGAAATAAAAATATAAAATATCAATAATTTAGTAATTAAAAGATTAAAATGTAAACCTATTTTTTAGGCGAAGGTTATAATGTACATAGACTAAATCATTTAACCTCTCATGCTCCAACTTATTTCTCTTATCAGTGTGAATTCTTTCAAATACACTCCAATTTCTTTCACAACCAGAAGAAGAGGCAGTTTGGCTTAATAAACGAATTGCCAAACTTTGTAAGTTTGGAGCATCATTCCCAAATAGCCTCCACCACTCATCTGCATATTAATATTATTAGCTTTAACATTAATTTGTATAAACGTAATACATAATGAATATAAAAAAAAATATCACTTACCGGGTCTAGTTGTCTTACAAGTGGTTAAGGCTAGTTGACGACCAAAGCCTTTTTCACGTTCTCGAAACATCCTTGTTTCATCTACTAATTTTGTTTTTCCACGAAAACCTTTTGTTTCTATAACTTCAAGAAGACCATTCATGACTTCCGGCTTCCTACAGAAGTTTTGTTGATCATATTGAAATGCAGGATTGAGCCAATATGCTGCAGCATGTATATCTTTTCTTAACAACTTGTCCCATCTTTCCTTGATAATATTAGTATAAGGCCTGTATAAACCTTTTCTTTTTCGAAATAATTCTTTAATTCCTCTTCTAGCTCTGTGCATACCATCATAAACATAACCCAGCGCAGGTCTTTCATCAGAATCAAAAATTCTTAGTAATTTGAGCAAAGGCTCAACAATCTTTATAATCACTAAGCAATCATTCCAAAACTTCTTATCTAAAGTAATCTCCTTGACTTCTTTTCCTCTTTTAGTCTTCGAACCACTCCATATATTAAATTCTTTGCTAGTTACCATAGCTTGTAAATCACAATGGTGATCATAAATACTCTTCAAAGCAATGAATGTAGTAGCAAATCGAGTTGCACCTGGCCTCAATATTTCTGTCCAACTTGATCTTTGTCGTAACCATCCCAAAGTCCACTTATGATTATAAACAAACACAGTAATAGATGAAGCACGATCAGCTAAATTCTCCACATGTGACATACAAGCTATGTCTTTTAATATCAAATTTAAGCAATGAGCCGCACATGGGGACCAACTAATAGTTTGATACTTCTCACAAATTAATTGACCTGCAGCCTTGTAATTGCTCCCATTATTTGTTACTATGTGTACAACATTGTTCGCCCCAACAATCTCTATAATTTCAACAAATAAGTTGCAAAGAGTTTGTGCATCTGTAATAAAATGAGAAGCATTTATTGACTTCATGAAACAAATACCTTTAGGAGAATACACAAGAAAATTAATTAGAGATCTTGATGCATTATCTTTCCATCCATCTCCCATTATGGTACAACCAGTTTCAGCCCAAGTACTTCGATAAGAATCAACTAATAATTTAACTTCATTCTTCATATCATGCAATAGAGTTCCTCGTAGTGAATGGTAGGAAGGCCCTTTATATCCATAGCCTATGGATGCTATAGCATCTATCATCGGTTGATAATAGATAGAATTTGCAAAGTTAAACGGCACACAACGTTCAAATAAACATCTAGCAATGCTCATGTCTGTATCATGCCATTTTTCTTTACTTTGTAAAGCAGCCTTAATTGTTGGTTGGCTTGTAGTTGTGTAGTTTGCTCGACTACCACTTGTAGCATATACATCACTATTGGAAGCTCCTTTTCTCTTCTTTAGTAGCTGATCAATACCTCTAACTTTGGAGGAACAAACTTTCTTATTGTAATTTTCACCTTCACCATCATATTCATTATGTTGTCCAAACTCTTCTTCATAATTTGCTATTTTTTCTTGTTTTTGTTGTTCAACTTCTCTCAAACTTTCTTTTAATTTTAACCGAACATCTTCAGGCACCTTCTTACATATTTCAACATCACCTTTTCTTCTAGCGAGGTGTAATTTAACCCTGTGAATGCCACCACCTTTGAAGATCTTTTGACAAAAATCACATTTAAGCCATTTTTTGCCATCATTGCTTCTTATATCTGTAACATACTTCCAAGATATATCGCTTCTTTGCCGAATAGAAGCTGAAGGTTGAGAAATGTCTATTGAATCTTGAGTTGATGGAACCGATGAAGGACTGGGGACTGACATTTTAATTTTCAATTTCTGCATGTATTAACCAAGAAAATAGCATTTGAATCCCCTATACTCTTGTACACACACATTCATAATAGAAAAGAACAACATACTAATATAACCCTTATGCTATTAAGAGCAAGACAATATGAAAATCATCATTTTTAATAACAACAACAGCAACATTAATAGAAGGGCTAACATTCAAAAAATAATTAGCTATTGCATACGCACATGCACATAACAAAACCTTAAATACCCTGCAAGTCAAGCACATAACATGATCGAGTGATAAGCCACGATAAATCAGTAATTTCTCAAAACTCACAGCTCAAAATCACCTTGATCATCAAAGCCAGATGAACCTGAAAATATCAAAATAGTAGATTTGCATAAAACCATCCATGTAAACCCTAACCGGCCTCTTCCTGCTTTTCCTCTGATAAAAAATTCCAAAATCCGGCCAAAACCAAGGAAAAGACTCTGCGGAACCCCATCCCAAATCCCGTTGTATTTCTCAAAATCCACGGAACCCATTGCTCCAATGCTAATTAGCAATTCTATAAAGTAAACAGAATGAAAATCTCCTGCAAGTCATACTATCATAGAACTAGAGCTATTAGAAACAACAAAATTTTCCAAAGCCCTAAACCCAATTCAACAAATGATCCTGAAAATCCAAAGAACCAATTCACACCAAAAGGAAAGAAAATCCTCAACAACATCCACTAAAGGAAACTCGCCTCGACGAACACACGCGGATTTCAACCTTCAATACCTGGGTGGGATGCTGAGGCGGCCCGGCCCTTCACAGCTCCGCCTCCGGCCCTCCGCTTTGAAGGTCCAGCTCCGCCTCTGCAGCTCTGCGGCGTCTGCGCAGTGCGCACGGCTCGATGGCTCTGCCCGATTAGGGTTTGAACAGCGAACGCCGAATGCTCGATGGGATCAGCGATGACAGCGACAGAGCAACTCAGATTTTAGTTTTATGAGGCAGAGCGACTGAACCGCGGTTTTCACGGTTCCGCCGGTTCGAGCGGTTTTGCCGGTTCACACCGGTTTAACCCAGTTCAAACTCTATTCCGGGTTTATTGAAAAACCGGACCGGGCTACCAACCGGTTCCCGGTCCAACCGGTCGAACCGGCCGGTCCGGTCCGGTTTTTACACCATTGGTTTTCCCTTGCCTGCCACATGGATTCCACTCCTGCGATGTACCCGTGGTCCCTCTAGGCGTGCCAGCTCAGCCCCGCTATTGGGTGTGCTAGGCGGGCCGATTGCTGTCCAAGGAGGCCCCTCCGGGCCTCCGGCCTCCCCTCAGCCCGTCATCTCCCGGGCTGGGCTGCCTGGGCCTCAGTCTGTTGTGGTTTTTGGGCCTTCTCCTCTTCTTGGGCCTGTTAGTTCTTCCAGGTCTCCTTTTGTTGATGCTATCAAGGGAGGGTCTTCCCAGCAATCTGGCAGCAGCAAGAAAGCAGATGGTCCAGGAGGCGTTGGGGGGGTCCCGGGGTGTCAGTTTTTTTTTTTTGTTTTAGGGTTTTAGGATTTAAGGTTGGCGGTTTGATAATTTTCGTGTTCTATAGCTCAAATATGGTACATATTCAATCATAAGATTAATAAATATTGAATACATTAGCTAATAAAATCTTAAAATATAAATTAAAATCATGCGCATTATTTAATACGTAGGTTAATGTTAGAAGTAGTATGTAACAATTTAGATAGCCTAGTGTACATTAATTGTGAAGCATCTCCATCATATCTCACTTTGCAAATAAGTTCAAGGATGAAGTTAGGCTGACCAAAGTTTTATCGTTACCATCAATAACTCTATTTTCAATATTATAATGATAAAATGTACAGTAAGAAAACCATCTTCTCCGAGTTATTACTGATATTGTTATCTGTGGTTGGGATGGAGTGGTGGCCATGGTATCTTCCATATAAACTTGTTGAGCATTTGGGGGCTCAACAACTACAGGTGATTTGTGTTCTTCTTGCTGCTCAAACTTTATTCGAGTTAACTTATTTTTTTTGTTATCTGCTGTTCTGATCGATATAATAGTTTGAAAATGCGTTAGTATATATGCACATATGAAGCTAAATAAATAATGAAAAAAAATTATACTTAATTGCTGCGATTTAAATATGAACAGAAATTATTATTTTTTTAAATTTCATCTTTTTTTTACTGGCAAGATTATATATTTACATTGAATAAAATGGTGTTTGGTGCTCTATTTTAAGGGTTATAGTGTGTTTTATTCTCTATATTTAGAAATTATTAGTGTTTGGTCCTTCACTAATGAAATAATCATACTTTTCTATTAATTGAACTGGAATCATTCTTTTATTGGACATGGATTTAACTGATATTAAAGAAAGGATAATTTTGAAATATTTTTAAATTTTGCAGATGTTAGAATTTAGGAAAGAAAATAAACAAAATTGAACGGACAATTTCGTAAAATATTTTCTTCAAAACTATTCTGTAAAAAATACTTTTTTTTTAAGAACTTCGTCCCATTTATTAAATTCTAAAGTTTAACATACTGTTTGTGAAATCCTGATTTACGTTTTAATGGGAGAAAATTTTGATAGAAGTGAAAGAAAAGGAAAATTATTATATCCAATGAGTGGAATGCGTCATCTATTTGCCTATCAACGATGCTACACAACACGAGTTTGCTTGCCAAACAACAATAACAACACAAACAGCATCAAGACATCAATTGATAATTAGACAACTTAATTTCTCAATGAGCAGTCTGTCGAGGGAGATCGAACACTTTGTATTGACGTAAGAAGGAGGAGTTCCAGGAGATAGTTCTTGAAGGGTAATGGATGATTAGATTAGTCAATCCTTATGCTCGATGGTATTAAACCTCGTCATCGATGACAGGTGAGCATAATTAGAGAGCCTCTTAGGGTGACACGTGTATAGCTGAGATGCAGCGCTAGAGCCATGTGTTAACATCAGCCCCCCGTATGATAGGGCGCGAATATTTATATGAATTCTGGCAAGCGAACCATCATAGTGGTGGATGCGCTGCCCGAGGCCTACAAGCATAAAGCTGGGCGGCACCTTACCGATTCGCATTCCACCCGCCTTGCCCCTTGAATTTCTGGACGGAAGGGAGAAATGAAAAGTTAGAGAGATGGCAGAGCAAAAGAACTGGGCTGGCCTGTCAGCCCTAATAGGAAAAAGAAAAGGGTGAGTAGCTCTTCGGCAAATGTTCCTCCCCCTGAGAAGAAGAGGGCCTTAAGCCGTCCTCAGAAGTTGAAGCGTCGCTGGGACCGATAGCTACAAAGACGATCCTGGCGCTCCCGAAGGATGGAGCGGTGGTCCTGGTCACTGAGGTGGATGCAAAATTGCTGACATTTTTTAGTAGTATATCGATTTATTTAAATTTATTAAGCATTTTAGAGACTGATTTATAATATATCAATATATTTAAATTAAATAATAATATTTTTAGAATAATTCATTGCATTAACGCTGAATACAAATATTTAGAAAACTATTTATTACATAATAAGTAATTTTAACTTAATATTTATAATTATACAAGTATTCAATTATTTTTTTATAGTTGAAGTAAATATAAGAAAATGGATTTTAATTTCAACTATATTAAGGCATTTTAACATAATACTCTGATTAAATAACTATTATTTACTATATCGATGAATTTTAACCTAAAGCCGATATTTGACAATCTATTAGGAACATATGATTGAGTTTTAATATAATACCGGTAATTACACATTTTATTAAATATATTTCAATTTATTTTAACATTTTTTTTTGCTGGGGGAATTGGGAGCTCAGACTTACTGCTTTTATGATAATGCAAATCATGCTTTTTAATTAATTCATGTATTGAGTTTTGGGTCAGTGGTACCTAAACCAGTTGGCTTTAGGGCACTAGATGAAAAAATATCCCTTGGACTTTAGGGTTTAGGGTTTAGGTTTTAAGGTTTTAGAGTTTAAGAGTTAGGGTTCTAGGGTTTTATGGTTTATGGTTTTAGGGTTTAGGGTTTAGATTTTAAGTTTTTTTTTTTAATATAAAAAGGGAGAGATATTATTCATCGGCCCCCAACCTGCCAAGTAAGCAAATTTTTTTTGACTCATGCCAAAACTTGATAAAGAGTGGGGCCAAGGCCCAATATAAGAGGATACATTATAAAAAATGTAAAATCATAAAAGCCCATATTAAGATACAGAAGATGTTCATCAAAATTAAACAAAAAGGCCTAAGGCCCAACAATCAATCTCTAGATCCAAGCATAGAGTTGATGGCCCAAAGAGAGCCCAACTTCATTAAGGGGTTTAAAGTTTAGAGTTTAGGTTTAGATTTTTTATTTTATTTTTAATAATAATAAGAGGATGATATTATTCATAAGGCCCCCCACCTGCCAAAAAGGCCACCACTAGTGGCTCATGCCAATACATGCTAAGAACTAAGGCCCAAGGCCCAATATATGAGAAAACCTAGAGCTATCCTAATTTGGTAAGCAAAGACCTGCCCAAAATAGGAGCCCAAAACAAAGAAAAAGGCCCCATGGCCCATTACATGATAAGAAGAGACTTAGAGCAATTTAAGTTGGCTGATTCAAGGTCACCCAAATGTGAAAGCCCAATACACTAGATTTTAAACGAAGAAGGTCCCAAGGACCAAATGACAATATAAAACCCATGTCAAGACATTGGAAGATGTACTAAGGCCCATGGCCCAATAAGGCCCATCCAGAATACCAGAGCCTAACCAAACCTGCAAAGGCCCAGATTTCTTCATAATAAGGCCCAAAAGGCCCAATAAGTGATTGTATGTAGGGTAAGACTCTACTAACCACAGATGGCCCAGACTGAGAAGCCTATGCAGGATGAAGCCCAATTAGAGTTAAATTTAGTAGTCCTTTGAAGGAGGGGGTGAGCCAAGGCCCACTGCAAACACAACAAATTTTAAATGGGCCAAAAACGAGCTTATTCAAGTCCTGTAGTCTGGAGAAGCCTTTGGCAGCCCAGGAGATCCCAGAGCCTCCGTTTGCTGGCCCAGGTGAAGCCCAGGGCCTGAACTTTCATGATTAGTCCGAACAAAGGCCCATGGAGGAAAGAGGATAATATTGGGCCCACTAAGAGGCCCAGCTGCGGACTTTTCAAGTGGGCCACCAGGCTGAAGCTGCCTTGGCTCACGCTGCATGTTTAGGCCAAGGCCCATTAAGAAAGGCTCAGATCTCAATTTGGTGACATGTCCGCGCGGGAAAGAATCCACCAAATCTGAGGCTACTGTCGGCCACGCGGCACGCGATCGAATACCTTTGAGACTGTAGGCCACACAGGGAGGTGAGCGCCTAGGGACGGGTGCACACTTTCGGCTTTCAGAGACGACGCGTTTGCGAGGCGGTTTTGACCCGGCATTGATTGCAGCGGCGGAATAGGAAACTCCGGCCGCCGGATAGGGATTTTCGGCGAGCTAGCCTGGGAAAAGCCAGTATCTTCCGGCGAAAAACGGCTGCACTTTTTCACGAAAGAATGCAGTAAAGTCAGCAGCAATGGCGAAGGGGTTGCAGCGAAGACGATTCAACACGCCAAGACGGCCCACTGAGGGGACGAAGGCGGGGCCCTCCCACTCGGATTCCCGCCAAACCCACGCCTGCCCCAACTGGCATGGTCGGCCATGCATGGGGCATGGCGCCTAGGGGCCTGAACGATTCTCGCTGCTGACGGGAGTTCCCAGCGGCGACGCAATCCTGCGAAACGGCCGCGGATTTGCTCGCGTGACCGCGAGAACGTGACGGGAATGGCTAAGAGTTTCCAGAGATGTGCTGACTTGGGCGATCAGGATCCGCCGAGGTGAGGCACCAGGCCTCTGCTGTATGGGCGCCAGCGGCCATCGCAGCCTCACCCCTTCCCGTATGGCCGTCCTGGGCCGGCCTTTCTCTGTGGGTCGCCTATCTACTCAAGCAAACCTGAGCCTTTCTTAATAGGCCTTGGCCTAAACATCCAGCGTGGGCCAGGGCAGCTTCGGCCTGGTGGCCCGCTTGGACTAGTCCGTAGCTGGGCCTCATAGTGGGCCAAATAATATCCTCTTCCTCCATGGGCCTTTCTTCGGCCTAATCAACAAAGTGCAGGCCCTGGGCTTCTCCTGGGTCAGTAAACGGCGGGCTCTGGGCTTCTCCTGGGCCGCCAAAGGCTTTCTCTCAGCTAGACTACAGGACTTGAATACGCTCGTTTTGGGCCCATTTAAAACTTTGGTGTGTTTGCGGTGGCCGTTGGCTGACCCCCTTCTTCAAAGGACTTCTTCTAAATTTAACTCTAATTGGGCTTCATCCTGCATAGGCTTTTCAGTCTGGGCAATCTGTGATGGGCTCTATGTCTTACCCTACATATAATCACTTATTGGGCCTTCTGGGACTTATTATGAAGAAATCTGGGCCTTTGAAGGTTTGGCTTAGGCTTTTGTATTCTGCATGGGCCTTATAGGGCGTTAGTTTTCCCACCCATGTCTTGCACATCGGTTTACATTGCAGATTGAGCCTTGGGCCTTAGTACATCTTCCAATGACTTGACGTGGGTTTTTATATTATCATTTGGGCCTTGGGCCCTTCTTGGTTTGAAATAAAGTGTATTGGGCTTTCACATTGGGTTGACCTTGGATCACCCAACTTGAATTGCTCTAAGTCTCTTCTTAACATGTAATGGGCCATGGGGCCTTTTTCTTTGTTTTGGCCTCCTATTTTGGGTGGGTCTTTGCTTACCAAATTAGGATAGCTCTAGGTTTGCTCATGTATTGGGCCTAGGGCCTTAGTTCTTAGCATGTATTGGCATGAGCCACTAGTGTTTGCCTTTTTGGCGAGTAAGGAGCCCGATGAATAATATCATCCCCTTCTTATTATTAAAAAATAAATAAAAAATTTAATCCTAAACTCTAAATCCTAAACCCTGAACCCTTTAATGAAGTTGGGCTCTCTTTAGGCCCTCAACTCTATGCTTAGATCTAGAGCTTGATTGTTGGGCGTTAGGCTTTTTTGTTTAATTTTGATGATCCAACTCCTTTAATGGGCCACGGGACATTATGATTTTGGTTTTCTTATGATGTATCCTCCTGTATTGGGCCTTGGCTCCACTTTTTATCATGGATTGGCATGAGCCAACAAATGTTTGCCTACTTGGCGGGTTGAAGGCCCGATGAAAAAAATCTGCCCCTTTTTATATTTAAAAAAAAAATCTATAAATCCTAAACTCTAAAATCCTAAA
>JAEMOT010003054.1:97343-163336 GCA_019297695.1 Apostasia ramifera | reverse complement strand
TTAACACAATGAGTAATTGTTTTCTTCTCTTTTTCGCTGATCTCTGGTATCTCTTCTCTTTTCTCTCCGTCTATCCCCCTCTTTTTGGCTGGAACTGTTCAGTGGTTTTTATAGCTGTGTGGCGTGCGCAGCTCCACCCTGGTTTTCCAGAGAAAAGGTGATGGGCAAGCTCTGCTCGCAGTTTATCTGTCACCGGAGGGATTTGCCATTCGTACGAAAAGATGACATCTTTTAATGCTGGTACTTCCTCTGGGAAAGAGCGTCTGTACGGAGAGCGGCGGGGTTAGGTGAAGCTGATCGTGACAGGCGTTACCTCGTACCCTCGTGCCCGAGATTACGAAGGTTGATCCTGGATCATCGTGGGGACGATGGTTGGCTGAACCCTCTTGGCCGATGTTTTGACCTGGGTCAAGGGTCCTGTAAAACCGAAAGCTGAGTCAGCAAATTAAATCAATCAAGTACAAACCTGACAGGCGCCACGTGTTCGGCCAGGATGCAGCGCAGGAACCACGTGTTAACAATGAGTAATCATTATTTTTTAATAACTTAATTATAGTTAGGTTACAAAAAATCTAAGCCCTATTAAGGGTAAAAATATAATTTTAATGATTTTTTAATGAAATATTTTTTTTTCAAATAGATTTTGACTGAATTTTAACTCAAATATATGAATGTAAGATTTTGTAATATTTTAAGTGTGCATAGTATAATTAATTAAGAATGGATTAATAATGCATAAATAAAGCTAAATGGTGTGGCGTGTAGGTAATTATCCTTAATTAATATTCTTCATCTTCACCTAATCATAATATTTATTTTAAATAACAATATTTGGTAAGTATATATTCCGATTTTTTCATATATATATATATATATATATCATAAAATACGATAACTTTTCCTATCCCCTAAAAAATTATAATGACTCAAACTTGAAATCCTCTGACTTAAGACCTAAGTAAACTCCTCGATTAAGCTAGGAGAAAGCCATGATCGTAATTATATTTATCATTATCTTCATGAAATTTTTAAGGGGCATTTACCTGCATGCCACACAAACTTTTTAAAATTACACCACACTTTCTTCACAAAATTTATACTATGGATTATGAATAAAATATGTGTGGTGTAATACATGAAATTTAATGTGGCATATGAGTAATTATCCCAATTTTTAATTTCATCTAAGAAGATATACATAATAGGAATATTAATGAAAATAGTTATATTAAATAAAGTAACAATATTGATTACTAGTATATTAAAAAGAGGGCTTTAATTAGTGTAAAGCAATTAAGTTCCATATATATAGAGTAAGTAGGCTTTCATCTTGGAACCTTGCTTGATTGATCTTAATGCTCAATTTTAAGCCAACATGGTTTCAATATCAAAATAGTTAATAAGCCCCGAAATAAAATTCAACTATTAAAATTTGCGTCGAGTTTAATTCAAATAAACTTATATTTTTTTTCTTATAATTTGTAATTAGTTGATTTGAGTTGAGCTAACATGATATTTAATGTAAAGTTGATGATGCTGATGTGGGCTTTGCAGTCCATGCACAAAAAACATATATAATTTAAAAGGTGATGGGAAGGTAAACCAAATATTCAATCTCATGATTCCATGTATGTATTTTGCTCACTAGAGATGAATTGCATGGGCTGAGCTGGTGGTGCTGATGTGGGCTTTAAAGGCAGTGCTGCATTAAATTAGAAAAGTTGAGAACTTTTTTTTTTTTTTTTTGGTGATCATGAAAGAAAAGCTAAGAGCTTTGGGAGAAAGGCAGTGGATAATCTCAGGTTCCTTGTGGAGAATCACAAATCCTAAAAGGTTCCAAATTTGGATCAGCAATTAATTATTTTTTGTAATTGTGAGATTCAATCAGATTTTTATCACTTAATTGAATATCTCTTGAATGTTTAGATGATAATCATTAAAATTTGGATGACTTTAGTTGGATTAGAGTTCTCAAATCTACAATATCATAACATGTATTTTAATTATGTTAGAGCTTGCTAAGATATTATTTCATACTAACCTTTCGTTTAACTCTGATCTTTTTTTTTTATATTATTCATTCTATGAATATAGCACCACTTTAGGTAAATCTTAGTACATCGCCTTTTTACATATGCAGTATTATATAACGGGTGAGTCTCGACAAATCTTACTTTTATGTATATATAGATAGAGATATAAATGAACTGAATTGAGCTGAGCAGTAGTTTATTAATTAAGTCAATGTCATTTGCGAATGAGCTCATTATATATATTTGAGTTCACAAACATGAAAATTATATATAAACAAGTATATATCAAAGGCACAATTAATATGTTGAAAAAAAGAATAATTTATCATTGATAAATAATATATTAAGACCTTTAAATGAGCAATTAACTGACCTCTAGAGGAGCATCATATATTCAAGCATATTCACAAGCTTCATATAAATTATTTAAGAACATTAATGAATCAAATGTTGGTACGCTTAGATTCATTTATTTACCAATAGTGCTTCAAAATTACATTAGGTTTGTTCATTAATATTGACGGACCGGAATATGAACGAGCTCTTATCAAACTAAATATCGAGTTGTTCATCGAACGCTACACTCGAGCATTATCCATTTGCAAATATCTTCCAACAAATTAATAAATGAATTTGGACTAATGATGGTCTCCACTCTAATTATCCCTAAATAAAAAATGTTAAACCTCTTGTTTATCTAATCTTTAGGGATTTGTCTTTTCTGGTTATTGATATATCATGTATGTAATTAAGAGTGATGAATTAGTTTTTTCTTAATGTTCCACTAATTAATGGCACTAAAAACTTTTTCATTGTTAGACTATATTATTGTCATGAGGACATGTGCGCATCCCAATATCTATCTTCTCTTAATATATAATATAAAAAATCTAATGAAAGCATTTATACTAATATAATCACTTACATTAATATTAATCTCTTTGGACCACCATTAATGATCACATACCCCTTCTCTTTTTCTACTAATTTGTTCATTCTAAAAAGTCCCACGAGATTCCTAGGATCACATTATTTGCTAATAACCTCATGGCATGTGTTTATATTTTTGAATTTTATTTTTCATGTTAATGATTGGCAACATAAGAAATTGTTAAGTTCTTTATTGTAGTTCATGCATGATCCGTTTCTCTTAAGTACGTATCTTTTAGAGATCAATAAATACGTAACGTGTAGATATGTGGAAATCAATAATAGAATTAACAACATTAATGCTCATTATTCATAGCACCATCATATCTTATACATAATATTATAAGCTTATACATGTATATATACTATTTTGTTTAGCTAGTTAAGTTGACCTTGATGGTGCTTTAACCTAGCATATTGTATATATATTAAAATAAAAAGTTAAATTTATTTCACATTCTTTCACGTATACTAAAATAATAATTAACTATAGTATCACGTTCCACTCATATTTCAATATAATAATAAATTTTATTTTATATTTTTACATAACTTTCAATAAAAAAATATTCTTATCTATGTTTTACAAACAATCACTAATTATTAATATGTTTATACATAATATTATCTTGATAGCTAATGTGAATTATCATTTTTATGTGTATATATTGCACCATCATACTATACTTATTTTGTAACGAAATCTTACTAACATGTACGTAGTACTAACATCGTCCATTTCTATTTTTACTAAGGCTCTATTTGGATAAAAGGATAAAAAGATGATTTGAATCATTTTTTTTATTGTAAGATATAAAATAAAGTGAGCTGATCGTATTAAAAATTATATTGAATGTAAAATAAAGTTAATTAATTTATTGAGAATTGTATTAAATGTGAAATATGTAAAGCGAATGTTTAATATTAAAATTTGTATAGTATGAGATACAAAATAGTTTTTTAATTTTTTTAAAAATAAATTAAAAATTTTAGTTATAGCTATTTAAGCTATGTTTTTTTTCTGCAAACCAAATAGGTCTCCCCTGTTTAGTTCATGCTCAAGTTAGGCATAAATATTTTTAAAAAAAAATAAAATAGCTTATACAATTTTTAATATATCAACCAATTTTATTTAATATTCTCATAATTAACTAGCTTTATTTCTCATCATATATATATCTCAAAAAAATATTTAATTTTTTTTATAAAAAAATTAAAAAATAACTATGCCTAACTTGGGCATGAACCAAACAGGAGCGTCTCACATATACACGCGTCGGGTATTTATTGATACTCAGAAAGATAATCCATTACCCATCCTGAAACTCAATAATTTCTCATATCAGATGATGCCAATTTTGTCTCAAAGCTGGAATTTAATCAGCTTGATGGGTCCTTGGGACAAAAGCAAGAGAATCAAATTCTACGATGCGTAGCAGTTTCATGGAATAGATGTGAATTCAGATGGGACAAATATGGGTTTTCATCACTCATATAACACTTTAAATTCTCCTAACAAAAATAAATCTTTTCATATAATTTTTATTTCAGTTCTAATTTATTGACACTCCAATAATTACTGATTAATGTTTGACTAAAAATGTAATTAATTAATTCTCCTATTCGTTGTCGGCCATCCGGTAGACTGATTAACATTTCATTTTGTAAATATGGCAGTGTCTTATCTTCATATATAATATCCAGAATTCTTGTTTGAAGATCTTCTGGTAGTAGTGTTTTTACTTTCTTCAAACATTCTTTTCGTTTTGCTCTTTTCATATGTGGAGAGTTGATATTTTTATAGTTATATATCACTTCTAATATAGGATATAGTTCTTCATATTATTGAGGATGAAAATCCTCACATTTTTGAAGTAAATATTTTAAAAATTCTTCTTCATGCTGGACCTTCTGTATCATATTATTTAGAGAGAGCTCCATATTATAAATATGAGAAATAATTTCTAAGATATTATATAGGAGAGAAGTATTATGCTGTAGGCCTCCGATTAATTTCCAGAGACTATTGATAATATTATATATCTTGGGAGACATTGGAATAGCTGACTTATAATTGATGGTAGTTGCTTCTCCTAACAAAAATAAATCTTTTCATATAATTTTTATTTCAGTTCTAATTTATTGACACTCCAATAATTACTGATTAATGTTTGACTAAAAATTAATGTAATTAATTAATTCTCCTATTTAGATTATTTTTTGCATGTATTCTAGGGATGTTAGAGCAATTAGTTTGCGTTTGGGGGTTAATTCTGTCACTAATATGGATGATTATGATGTTTTTTTTTTGCGAAATGTGATTGATTATGATGTCGACACATATACAATTAATAAAGTGGGTTAAAGGTTGGTAAACCAACTCAAATAAATGAGTTAATTATGAGTTGAGTTAGTTTATGCTTCATCTAAAGTCGACTTAATATTCTATCTTTTTGGGTTAAGTTCCAACAGGATAACTTCGAGCATTAATTGTCGAAAAATAAATAAAGAATTCAAAGATACATATAAAATTGTGCAGTAAGCAGCGGTTTGCTTAGGATCGATTTACTATATACGTAAAATGATTTCTTTATCACTTATCGTTTTATACATGATACATTGGTAATCGATTTTTTATATGGAATCGAACCCAAACTCCGGGTTTCAATTTTTTTCAGTTGTATCCATCAAACCAAACCTAACTTAATACTTAAATGAGTTGGTCTAAACTTAGAATGTTAGGTTGGATCAGATCATGTTATCATTCATCAGAATCTAATATTGGCACTCCCCCCAAAACCGTATCAATTGCCATCCCTAAAATGTCATCCTCCTACAAATAAAACAGTGGAAGAACGTGCCAAATACCTTAGAATTATACTTTTTATTTCCTAGTTCATGGACTAATTATAATGCTAGTTAATCATCAAAATTGTTGATATAGGAATCCATCAACCTCGATGGATTGCAATTCTCTCGAGAATGGTTGAAGATATGGCCAAAAATCATACTGAAGTTAATAATTATTTTATCTTCTCCTCTCCAATCCAAATTAAGAATGTTGCTGAGTTTCATTAAGGTACTTGAAGTATTCCGTGAGGACGGGACTACTCCATGCACGGCATGCTTCTTTTTGAATTTTGGCTATTTAGTTCTATTTGAAGATCTTGTGATGTACCTCTATAAGTTGTACCTGTTCTGTTCAACCCAGATAATAATAGTCTTAAGTCTATGATTTATCCCATAAGTTATTGTAATATCTTATAACTGAAATATAGAGATATTATTTACTTTGATATTAGAAAATTATATGACTTAAAGGTGCTCCTAGAAGAATTACTTAGCCTAGTGTTACTCCAAATCAAGTAAATTTAATTATGAAATTTTTGTTATTAGCCACACAATTTTACCTTGAAAAGATGCTTCTATAAGTTGGGATTACACTATTACTTATATAGATCAAGATCCCTCTTTTCTTTTTCTATACGAGACAATTTATTTTTATGCTCCTCTCTCTTTAACATAGAAGCTGGCCTGCAAAGAGTCATCATCCATCTGACATTATGTTTGTCTACCAAGAGTCCCGCCGCTACTTCTCACCCGCTTCAAATTGGATTGTTATAGGCTACTGTTCCCCATCTTCTATTATGACCTGTGAGTGTCACAGGATATTACATCAACATTTAAAGCACATCTTTTAAAACCTAGTATATTATTTGAGTAGAAGTCATTTTGACTTGAAGACCAATTGAGTTGATTCAAACTCAATTTGTGAAGGCTAAATTTACGTTGAAATGTCGAGTTTTTGAAACATAAAAATATCAAGTTTTCAAAATTATTGAATCCCACTTTTCAAATAAAAAAGCTTTTCCAAAAAATTGACTTCACTCATTAAGGAACAAGACATTCCTCAAAGCTATTAATATTTTGGTTGAAAGAAGGGAAAAGCATGAGATATTTTAGCATTTTGTTCTAAATTTGTCAAAAGTGTAGAAAAACTATGACTTTTATATATAAGAGAATGGAAATAAAATTTGACAAAATCTCCTTAGCCTTTTCCTGTAACACGGGTCATTTTCTGATTTAGATATTACTTCTTGTGGTTTAATTACTTTAAAGCTTTAATGAAGGAGAGGGAGGCTTGCTAGAAGCATATATGAGCCAGTACAAGAGCTCACAAGGAGTATTGAAGTCAGTGATTCTGTTGATTCCTGACAAATTACCTTCTTTCTCTCTCTCTCTCTCTGTTCAGCTCTCTCTCTCTCTCTCTCTCTCTCATTTCAGCTCTCTCTCTCTCTCTCTGTGTGCTTCAAGTATGAATTCAAAATATAGGTATTATTACTGAGTGTGACAAGAACTATGAATGGTCAAGGTCCAATCAGTTGATTCAGAGGATATAAAAAGTGCTCTCTTTTCCTTTGGGCCATGCTTGAAGCAGACTGTTCACATCTCTACTTGCCTAGTTAGGGTTCCGGTCCCCCACAGAACTTCCCCTGTTCTCCAACACTGTTCATTTGGAGGTGTAGTGAAGCTGATAGAGTTCTTCGACTGTAATCCCTCTTACCGCTTGATGAACTGGGTGATGTTTGGGTCTTCTTCCTTTATTTTATTTCTCCTCTTCGTTTTCTCTCTCTAAGCGCAGGAAGTGGAAAGGTTGATGAAGGGTTCGAGAAGAAGCAAGCTTGGAAAGCCATGAAGAAGAATGCTGGGATGGCCAATCACATGGTAGGAGAAACTGGCCTCTCGGATTTAGGGTCTTCAAGTCTGCCGCTGGCTTATGGACTCCACGGAATATCTGCAACTCCCACTAATTTTTTGTAATGTTCCTCAAGTTCCCTTCCTCTTCTTCTTCTTCCTTTTTATCTTCTGTGCCTTTCCTTTACATTTTCTCTGCTACCCAATGGCATTTATCCACTATACAAGATGGGCTTAGAGCACTTCGCACTATTTTTCAGGATTGAGCTTACCAATTTATGAATATTTATCATTTCGCTCGGGTTGCTGTGTTCTGTTTTGTCATTTATGTTGATCTTCTCTACGATTGCTCTGTTTCCTGGTTTTCTGAAACCGATTCTTATCCCATCTACTGAATGAGATGGACCTCGTTCGATCCCCTGTTCAGCGATCAGGAAGGAGCTGCTTATTTCGGAGAGCTGGAGAAGGCACTCATGCAGGGAGTTGCTGGAATTAAAAGTGATGGTGACAGGAAGCGTAAGCCCATCTCTCTCTTTCCTTCTCTGATTCTTTCTCACTATCTCTCTTTCGCATCTTTTCTAAAGAAAAGCCGCAGGTTTGAAATGGTCTTCAAACGAAGATCACATGATGGAGAGAGATCAACCAACCACTCCTTTTACTAACTCTCTGCAGGTCTTTCGGGGAAAGGGAATAAGCCCCTTTCGAAGACCTGACACCTGATCCTTTACTTCTTCCCATTAAACACAACCTTTATCTGATCCTCTGCACCTCCATTTCTTGCAGCCTTCACTCTCGAGATTTTCCCATCATGGCCGATGAGATATCAGCACTACACTGTGGTACTGCTACAGCCTTGCTTTCTTTCTTTCTTTCTTTTTTTTCTGGAGGGAGAGAAAACAGAGTTTTTATTTCACAGTCAACAGAGAGCACTGATTCCGGATCGGCCCAGAACACGATATCTCAGCCTGAATCAGAGTCCCCAGCGAGCAGAAAGGACTGCTGCTCCTCAGAGCAGGTGATGGCCATTGATGACTCTAAAGCAGGAACAGGAACAGCAGCCAATGATCAGCCCAAACTCCAAGGGAAGGTACTGTTCTTCAGCTTGTTATCTTCTTCTACATTATTAGAAGGTGGAGATTCTCCACACTGATCAGATCTCACAAACATAATATCCAAAGTATTTGATTAAAATTATTTTAAACAGATCCCAACGGAAGAAAGCAATTATTTTTAAACTTCTTTTTACTATTTCCAGTCTAGCCCGCACCTGCAGCTACTTGAGTTTGAGTGAATTTATCTCACATCAAAATCACCCTTTTGTTTTTTTATCATTTTTTTAATCCCTTGCTCTATTTTTAAAGTTGAATACGCATATGCATATTATACCTATTATTATTTTTTAACCATATACTTTAATTTGAACTTTTATTTTGTTAAATACGAAGATATTTGACTAAAATTACACAGTTTTTTGTCACCACAGATCCCAATGGAAGAGAGCAAATTGTGTTTTTTCACAGATTTTTGAGCCCCACCAGGGCATAAAAAGAACCATTGCTTCTACCTTTCTGCAGACAGCTCTGTATCAGCTCTCTTTGATAGCTTGCTTCCGAACTCACCACTGCTGCAAACCATTTTTTTGTTTCTTTTTTTCCTTTTTCATACTCTCCAGATACTATTTTATTTCTACTTTACCCACAAATTACAATGAGAAACTTCACTGCAATCTTGAATTTACACTATGGCCCCTTCCTAGGGAATTGAACCCATAATAAACCGTGGGATATTTTGGTCAGGTGCATTAAACAAATATGTGAGAAATATATATATTGACGTATACTTAAAAAGTAATGTAACTCTATGCCTATTATTATATTATGCAAGCATTTCCTTTTCTATTATTCACTATTTTTTTCTTAAAATCACTTTATTTCATGTATTCATTTCTTATGCATTTCATTTGCTTCAGAGGAGACTGACAGCAGAAAAGGACAAGAAAACTCTGGATGCAAAGGTGAAGCAACCCTCCCCTTCACATATTATACGCATATTATATATAATCACATAAATATAATAGTTTTATTTAATTTTTCTTAATCTACCTCTTTAATCCAGACATTAAGAAGATTGGCTCAAAATAGAGAAGCAGCTAGAAAGAGCAGATTGAGAAAGAAGGTCTGTTTAATATATTGATAAGAGCATATAAATAGACATATATAGATATATATTCGAATAGTTTTAATCAATTCCTTTATACTGTTATTCTTTGTTTTGGGGGATTGACAACAGGCATACGTTCAGCAGCTTGAAACCAGCAGATTGAAGCTAGCACAGCTAGAACAAGATATGCAAAGAGTAAGATCATCACAGGTTCGACAAAAAAATTAACGATGCAAATAAAGCTTTGGTCGCCTTTCTTTCAAAAAATTCAGTAAAATTTACAGCAAATGACCGTCTTTATAGGGTCTTGTCTTACCAGGTGTCAATGCAAATGCAAGTATCAGTACTGGTAATAAACATAATCTTTAGTTACTTAAATTCTTTACTTTTATGATATATCTATGAATGGATAGATATTGAAAGAGAATTCAGGAGCTGTGATCTTCGACATGGAATATGCACGGTGGCTCGACGAGAACTTTAAGCACATGATGGAGCTCCGAGGGGGATTGCAAGCTCAGCTCCCTGATGGAAACCTACGGATAATTGTCGACGAATGCCTCTCCCACTACGATGCGATTTTCCGGTTGAAAGGTGCTGCCGCCAAGTCTGATGTCTTCCATCTCATCACTGGAATGTGGACTACTCCGGCAGAGCGGTGCTTCCTCTGGATGGGCGGATTCCGGCCATCCGAACTCCTCAAGGTCTCAAAGATGGCAATTTTATGTAATGAAGTTGTCATAGCTTAACTATAGTTTATACATATAGGTTGTTATGCCTCATTTGGATCCATTGACGGAGCCACAGCTAGTTGGCCTGTGCAACCTTCAGCAGTCGTCGCAGCAGGCAGAGGATGCGCTTTCGCAGGGGCTTGAGCAGCTTCAGCAGTCATTGGCAAACTCGGTGGCGAATGGGTTTGTAAGTGAAGGTTGTGATCATGTTGGGAATTATATGGGGCATATGGCAATGGCATTGGGGAAGTTAGCTAACCTTGAAGGATTTGTTAGACAGGTCCTTCCTCTACTCATTCCATCTACAACATGATCACCATCATCTTCAATATAATTATCATTAGTCGTCTCAGTTAGCTACATGGAAAAATACACGAGTCCCTAATTAGGTGGAGGGTATATCACATCTAGCTAGGCGTGTTTTTCTTTTCTATGATTTTCATTTTTGTGTTAGGTCCTTTTGCCTAGTTTATATATATATATATATATATATATATATATATATATGTCACCCTTGACATACATCAAGTGACACTATAAAAAATATTAATTCCAGTGTTTGATATTTAGTGATAAAAAAAATTCCATCAGTCAATAACAGTCAAATTTAATTAGATACCAAATTGAAAATATGCTCAATTAAATCTTCTAAATTGACAAACGTTTGAACTTTTGTTATAAATCATTATTGTATTAGTATATGGTATTATCATCACTTAGTTTGGCACCATTTTGGCAACCAATGCAAAATTGATGCTGACAATATTAGCGTCGGCTTTGTGGGAGACCATCATCGATTTTGTTGTAGTGAGTGGAACATTTATAATGCCTAAATTATAGCTACAATATATGCAAACAGAAAAGGAAGAATTAGGAGGATAAATGAGAATGAGAGAAAAAAAAAAGAATATTAAAAAACTAGAGAAAATTAAAGTAGTGTGATAAATTAAGTTAAATTTGTAAAATTATGCATTCCATGTATGTTTTTTTCTTAGTGATAGATAAGAGTTAACTGAAAGAAAAGAAAAAGAATTTATATAATGAATTATTTATCACTTGATTAATAAACATTATGTATATATATATATGTAAATACACAAAATAAAGTTAACATGATCTATTCTCCATGTGTCTGCATTGTGGTTTTTTATTTGATTTCTTATGCTATAAGATTAACAAATTAAAGAGATAATATTGAAAAAACATGAAGATTAATTAGCCTTTAAATTAAAGTATTGCACCTGTCAATTTTGTATTAGTTAGGTCAAGCACATATAGCTGATATTTGATTAATGCCCTGCACAATTAAATTAATTATTCCCTTGTCATTTCTCTCCTTTGTGATGTTTACTAATTAATTAATAGTATATTAATGTGTATAGTATCTTTATTTGCTACTACTTGCTCCACAAACACATCAAATGAGAACCTTTTTTCTTTAATATTCCATCTTTCTCCTCATTAAAAGTTGATGGTGTTGCTTTCCATGTATTGAGCCAAAGAAAGGGACATTACAACCTAATCACCTAAACCTTGGATAAGGCCAATCATCCACTAGCCTATATATAAATGCATATATATTCATTTATATTATCAATTAATTTTTAATTACAAATCAATCATCTTTTCTAGCTGCATGATATTTCCATGATATATCTGATCAAGGGATGGATGAATTTTGTGTATATATATACATTCATGGCTACTCTGAGAATTTTCATATAACCTAGTGAATGTAAATACAATATATATAGAGGACTATCAAAATCATTATCAAATTAATCTTAATTCGTAAAAAAAATTAAAAGTGTGGCCTAAGCTTTTAGATTATCACTATATATATAAAGTTACTTCTTCTTTGAAGATTTTACAAAATTCTATGAGAAGAAGCATCCTCATTTCTTAACAAAAACTCTCTTAATGTTGCAATATGTATCAAATATTCAGCTATTCTATTTATATTTCCTTATGTGCATGTGAATTTACAAAAATAGAATGACACAATGATCTTTATGAATTATACTATTGTTACAGTACTAGGTCTGCACTAATATCATCTTTCAGTCTAAGCTTCTTGCTTATTAAATTTCTATACATCAAGATCATTGTATAACGTACAATAGAATAGCTGAATATGTGATACATATTGCATGTTGTATAGAATGACACAAAAATTAGGTTCTTAAAAAAAAGCTTAATGGATTCATTAGTTGAGAAAAAGTTGATAACTAACAAAATAAAAGACAATGAATGATCAAACATAAAAGTATATATATATATATATATATGCATGTTGCATGCATAATAAGAACTATTTATCACATAATGTCTTTCAAGTAAGTAATCAACATAGGTGGTTAAATTTTTGTTGTAAATTTTGCAGGCTGATAATCTGAGGCAGCAGACCCTCCACCAGCTCCGGCGAATATTAACAATCCGGCAAGCCGCAAGATGCTTCCTCGCGATAGGGGAGTACAGAGGCCGGCTGCAAGCCCTCAGCTCCCTTTGGGCTTCTCGCCCTCGACAGTAAGTTTTAGTTGAGATTTGAGCAGCCGAATTGTAATCTCCTCCTGCAAGCGCTCCTCTTTGCGGTGAAGATCTTCATCGCTCTTAATTCCCACATGATTTAATTCTCTTTCTAGCTAGCTTAGCTAGGTTTCCCCACACATGCATGATTGGACGTTTGCAGTCATAAAATGCCAAGTTTTATATTATAATCATTAGTATTAATTACTGAAAGTTTTTATAATTAACTCATAATTATTATTTGCTCCATAATTTTTAAAAAATCACACTTAAAAATTCCTGCAGTTTACCCAATATTACATTTAAAGTACCCTAGCTATTAAATTTAACATATTTTCAATTTTACCTTTAACACTTCTTCAAATTTTCATACTTTCGCTATTACAAATTCTATGTTACTTGTCGCCACCACTTTGTCAATCTCGCCTCGCCACCGCTACCACCTTGCTGGGAGTAAGCGAGAGAGAGGGAGGGAGAGGACTGGGGCCAGCGGCTTGCCACCCATTGTGCAGGTGTGTGTGCCTGCGAAGGGGAAGAGAGAGTGGGCGGGAGCTGGCAGCTCACTACCCTCATGTGCGCCTGCATGAGGGGGGGGAGAGAGAGAGGGAGAGGGGGCAAGGGCAAGCGTCAACGGTTTGTCACCCTCCGTGCAGATGTGTGCGCGAGAGAGAGGGGGGAGAGAGAGAGGATAAAAATAGAATTTTTAAAATTTAGAATAGAATATTTTTTAGATGCTGATGAAAATCATCAATAAAGATCTGCTATGTAATGATCATAATTTATAGGGAACTCTAGTGTTATAATAATTTCAAAATATAAACTTTTAAGCATGTGTTTGAAAATTATAGGCTGAAAAGTAATTATAAGTTAATTATATGAATCTTGCACTGATTAATCCTAATCTTAATATAGCATAAATGAATTGCTACGTAAAAAAAAGAAACAAGCAGTGAGGAACGACGCATTTATTAACGGATACATGATCTGGGCCAATATTTTCCTACTTGCGATGTTAATTTTAATTAGCTTATCTAGTCTTTAATTTTTTATTACATCAATTTCTAACTAGCTATTCCTCTATCTTCCCGTCATTAATGGATCCTAGCTTAATTCTCACCAACTTGAGGTTGTAGGTGGAAGGACCACTGTTTTCATGAAGAAGAAAAACAGAATATGAAAGCTACTTGGGCCGAAGAAGTTTACTGTCAGGCTAGGCTCAGCTCTCTCTTGCAGTAGGCCAGCTACTCAAATTATAGCTAAAACTTATATTTGGCAGGCTTAGGTTTACAGTTGTTGTCGTGCCAGAGTTCGAGCAAGTCGAGCTTAAATATCGATCAACTTAAAATCAATGCACAAATATCTGATAATATATTAATTAGTCGTGTAAATTTTTATATAATTTTGTATGTTTGCTGGTATTTAGTTTATTCTAGATGTTTATTTATTCAAAAGACTATATTTTTTGTGGTGTTCAACAGATATGACGAATATATATGATATTTTACACTTTTATTTTGCAGGAACTCGATAGCCAACGAGACTGCCTGTCCTGCGACAGCAGCAAACCTTCAAATTGTTCAGCAAACAGTTGATCCTCGTTTTTCAGCCTTCTAACTGCACGAGAGAGAGAGAGAGAGAGAGAGAGAGAGAGAGGGATGCATGCCATGATATTTCCTTCCACATTGATCAGATTGAATTTTGCTTGCAAGAGAAAAAAATATTGGGAGGACTCAAAGGAAGCGCATGAATTAAAGAGCAAGAGACCACAGGTAGTAGATCACTAAGAAAATGTGAGTTCATATTCTAGAGAATTGCAATATTAAGGCTGAACAGTACTATATCTGTCCACTGTAAATACGTAGGCATGAGGTTTTTCAAAATATTTTATTAAAAGAGCATTTGCATATATAATTTTTTGAAAATTTATATTTATTTATACAGTATTTGAACTTTTTTAATTTACTTATATAATTTTTTTCCTTAATTTTTTACTAGCATGCATACCATTTAAATAATAAAATATTCATAAAATTATAATTTGAGTTAAAAATGTTAAAGTAAAAAATAAGAAAAATGATACATAACTAAAATAAAAAATTTTAATGATATACATGTAAATGTAATTTTTTTAATTAAATATATGTAAAAAAATCTTTATTAAAATTAAATCAGTGTACAGATATAATTAAAGAAAAATCAAAATAAAGGGATCAATTCCATTCTGGCCGCCAGCTAGGGTTGTCATATTTGGTTAACCACTGTTTAATATAAAAATTGAACTTAATTGAAATTATCAATTTTTTAATGCAAAAAACTTAAACTAAAACTGATCTAACAGTTATTCGATCAGTTAATCGTAACTATATATTTTTTAAATATACATTTGATATCTCTAAATATGTTAAATATGTTAGGTAAATAATATTATGAATTTTAGAAATTATTTAAAAATTTTAATTTATTATAAAAAAATTTACATTAATCTATTAAAAATATTTAAAGTATTACTAAATAAAAATATTTTCAATAATATTAATAAAATAATCCAAATGATATCTAAATTATAAAAATATAGGTATATCTAAATTATGAAAATAATAACATTCTTCACATCAAATAATAAATATTTATCATTAAATTTATAAATTAACTAATGTATTATATTTATTAAAATATTTCAATGCTAACACCAAATATATATAAAGAAATTAAAGGTGAATAGCCAGCCGATTGCTAACACTTTTATATATGTGTGATTGATACGAATGAATACAAAAGAGATATACTTTGCACGTTGACTTTAAAAAAATATTTTTATTAATATTTTATATTTATTTTATATCATACACAAATATTAAAGTTTAATTTTTTTCACATTCTACATATATTTAAATTATGAAAATTAATTTTATTTTACACTTTTCACATACTTTAATAAAAAAATTAAATTATTTTATATTCAACATCATTTTTAATAATAAAATAATTGTTTTATAATATTAAAATAATTTTCTTTTTTTGCAAAAAAATTTAATACATCTTTAGGTTAGAATTTGGTTCTAAAGAATTTCGTGTTGGCTTCCGTGTGCCAAAGCTAAATTTCATCTTGTTTTAAGTTAAATTAAACTTGCTCAATAAGTATTACATACTATATTTTAATTCAATATGTATCGCTTAAGTGTTTATATATCCTAAGTTTTTCATAACATATCCTCCACTACAATTGTATACACATGATTAAAGATTTTCACAAAGAAAGAGGTTGCAACTTTAAATGGATTGGATTCTTTAAGGATTAATTTGTTTTTATATATTTTATTTTATTTTTCTTATTTTTTTCTCTTTTATTATAATTTCCTTGATCTCATGCATTTATCTAGATAAGTTTTTTTTTAATGGAATTTATCTAGATAAGTCTTATATGGCTCGTGGCTTGCTAAAAGACGAGTACTATGTATTATAATATAGATGGTGATGATGCGATCTTTGGAAGAAATTTTGGGGTATTGTATATATTGATAATTGGTGTATTGTATATTGGCATAAAGACTTGAGATATATTAAAGAAGAGACAAAGGAAAGCAAGTTTTTGAGGGCATTTCTTCTCCCCAAAGGCTTCAAACTTGGATTCTCTTGTCCCTTTTTGAAGCCAAGGGTCTCCTCCATCATTGATTGAACAAGTGATTAATATTGGTGAATGGCTGCATGTTTCATTTATGTTTATTTCTTTTCATTATTTTTTCGTGATAAAGTAGGTTTGGGGCTCTTTTCAGAGTTCTGTTTTGTAAGCCAACTAAAAGCGCTCCACTTACTTGCTGTCGAGTTATCTTTTAAAAAAAATATACGATCATTTGTTATATAATCGTCAATGTATCACATTCAAAAAGTCCTCAAAAATATGATTCTTAGCTTTAGTACATCTGTTTTTAGAGAATGTATATTTACATAATATACTGCTTCTATAATGTGCATTGAAATTCGTATAGGTGTTATTATTACTAATTATCTGTATGAAGATGTATGATAATATAATGGCCCTGTTTGGCGTNGAATAATTAAAATAATTTATTTATTATTATTATTATTATTTTTTAAACTAGTATTATTTTGGTTCTGTTTTGGACCTCGCGCCAGGTCTTAAGTTCAGAAATTGTTGGTGGAAGTTCACCAAATCAAACCTACTGGATCATGAACAGGAACTTGAAGAAAATTGAACAACCTGAACAATGATGTAAAATAAAGTACTCATATTTGTTTAAAAAAATTACTTTTAACAGAATTAAAATTAAATTTAAATAAAAATATTTTTTTTATTAAAAATTATAAATAATGTGAAATAAAATTACTAATTATGTTGAGAAGCCAGACAAATATAATATTAGGTAGTTAATATTTTAATATGCGGATATAAAATAAATTAAAATTTTTATTTTAGATTAGGTGTATAATATGAAATATATTTAATTGTAATATTAAATTTTATATATAATTTAATATATTTAGTTAAAATTAATGAGATTAATTTTAATTTAACTAAATAAATAAAAATTTTGGATTGAACGGGGCCTGAAAACTTCAGTTCAACTACTAGATAATTGAAAATCAAATGAAAAAAAAAAAAAAAAATACTATCAACTTGTATTTAAAAAATGAAAATAAATAATAGCATATAAGCTGCTGGATTTTTTGTTTCCAGATCAAATATTATACTAACACTGTTGAGTTTAGAAAATTCTAAATTTCATATTCATTAAAAAAACTGTAGCCAGACGACTGCTATATTTAACTACTATTTATATTAAAAAAAAATCGTCAGAATATTAGGTGATTCCATTCAAATTATTTTTCTAGTTTGCAATTTAAATCGGGCAACTCTAATTTTGGGAGGCCCATTATTTAATTTAAATTTTTTTCTTTTTTTGGAATTGGCTTCTTTTTTAGTTATCCAAGATCCTAAAGTAAATTTCTGATTTAAAAATTAAAAACATATCTTCTAGATCCTTCCCGTACAGTATGTTTTCTATGTAAGTCAATTTAACAAATTTCGTCAAATTTAATAATTATATTAATATTTTAAAAAAATTTAAAATATATATCTAAGCATAATAATTACTATATATTGTAAGTTACAATACTGAGAAAAAAGTATTTTAAATTATAATAGCAATTAAAATTTTTGAAATATATTTTAAATTTTTAAATATGTATTTATAATTTTTTAAAATAATAAGTTAATCATCAAGTTTAAAAGAATCCACTAAAAAGGATTCACTTAAAAAAAAAATTGGTAGGAAAAACTTATACAATATATTTTTATTTTTATGAATTTGTAATCGTGCATCTAACTTAATAACCGAGATGGAATTATACAAAATGAAAATCAAGGAAACTTCATATTAATAAATAGGGTAAATTGCATATGAGTCTTCAAGTTTGAAAAAAAATGTAAAATAATTCAAATTTTAAAAATTTTATAAGACAAATCTTTCATGTATAACTTATACGAGCACATAAATTCCTTAAATATAATTTACATAAATACACAGGCTCTTTAATTTATTTCTCACCGATTAACATAATCTCTATTAACATAAAATATCAATATTAACAAAATATAGTCGGTAATTTTTTCTTTATATATAAAAATTATATGTATTAGCATGCTAAACAATTGAAAACAAAAAAAAATGAAATTATAATGTTAAGATGAATGAATAATAAGATTAAGAAAATGAATGTTGTAAGAAATAAGATAGTAAAATTAAATTTAGATGATGTATTGATATAAATATGTACAACATACAGAATCAGAGGTTCAATTAAGACAAATAAATAATATTTGTGCTAAAGAAATAAAAGAAAAAATAGGTAACTCAGAAGCAACTAGTTAAACATTATGCAAAAAATTTTAGAAATTGAAGTTCGCACCACAAATTATGTTAGACATGATTATCGATGAAATACAGTTCATAACAAGATACCGAAAAGAAAGCACATTTGACATTTTTGCAAAAAGAAAAAAAAGCTTTGGCAAGTCACAAAACATTAATAAAATAATAATAATAATAATAATAATAATAGCCAATAATCAAAAGAGAAAAAAAAATTTAGTTTCGCATGAGCATTAATTTTCTTGATGCTAAGCAGTAACATTAGACCAGACTTTACAAATGATTGTTGCTTGGAGGATCATGATATTTCCCTTGCCGACGTACGCCGATTCTTGGACCACTCCTCCAAATGCTTCCGATGAAGAGCATTCATCCGAATCTTAGGCCGCTTTTCTCGAACAATCTTCTCAGCATCCTTCCAGTTATCAGCTAGGCCGAGAGCAACCAGAACAGCACACATCACACAGACGCTTCTCCCATGGCCTGTTCATAGACAGTACTGTTCATAAGAAAACAACAATAACATTTCAAAAAGTTCTCTCATACTCTTAGCGGGCTCACTGCTCTACATTAGATCATCACTTTCTTCGTTAACAAGTTAATAACAATTATAGAGCTTAACTCCAATTATTGGGTTTGAGTACATAAATTTCTCCTCTCTACATTTCTCTTCTCTCTATTCAACTCTATATAAACCAACATTCTTCATCAAGTAATTCAATTTTCAAAGTCAGCTTTTATGAATATATTCCCAAAAAGTGATTCAAAATCACTTTTTTTGTCTAACACTTCAATAGTATTTTAAAATATTAATAACATAGTGATGCGAGACTGGTTAATAGCATTAATTTTTAGAGATCAGCAAATTCTATTTAGCAGAATAATCACAAATTAATGCAAAATTTCAATGTTCAATTTTATGATGACTAAAAAATGTATCAAACCCGCAAAAAAAGCTCATTCTTTCAAATTTTTAAATAAATTGGATAAA
Organism: Apostasia ramifera; assembly: GCA_019297695.1. Lineage (NCBI taxonomy): Eukaryota > Viridiplantae > Streptophyta > Magnoliopsida > Asparagales > Orchidaceae > Apostasia > Apostasia ramifera. The sequence continues at coordinate 143,379 of JAEMOT010003054.1, read as the reverse complement.
AGGTAATTAAAGAAATTACCCATTCAGATTAGAGCTCAATCTAGTTTTCAATAAATCAAAAACGGAGAACAGAATTACAGGTTCTCACAATATTTAACCAACAGTAATTAAATTTACACTTAATAATGACAGGTGACATAGATGGAACAAATTCAAACAAATCTCAAGCTAGCAAAAAATTTCATGGTATTCGACTCAACTAGATTGAATGGTTTATTAGAATTCGTACTTGAGTCACAGAGTTAAATGACCACTTTGCAATTTCTCCTAAATTAGGGCTGAGATTGGCGTGTAAACTCATGAAAGGTTCGGTCAGTGCAGGCATGACTCAGTCAGGCGCAGCGAGGATACACAGGCCCGACAAGCTTCTTGTGGGCGGAGGTGCGCATATCAAGCCTATCGGACGTGAGCAAGTTGCGGACACTGGCAAAGGCTCCGTGACTTGCAATCGCACGCGTATGAGTGAATATACAGATTGGTTTGAGCCACAAAAAAATTCTACCTTGAACTTTGAGCATATTGTTGAAAACTTTGGATTATCTTGCAACTCAATCTGCTTGTTTTAATTTTATTGAAAGCAATGATTCATCATCTTGCAATAGCTATTCAAATTCTATAACCCCCTGAATGATGAAGACGAAAAAAAAAAGGCTTGAATGACATAGACAAGGAAGTTGAAGAAGAGGCGATTAAAGAACTAGTTAGAGTGTTTTCGGAGCTAGTGATGCAAACATGGAATCTAGTGAGGATTTAAATGAACACAAGTTCACCGCTTTTCATGTAGTAAGACTATTTAGCAAAAAAAATTCATTACCCAAGAAACTTAACATCTGTTGTTAACATTATGGTCGATACATTTTTTCTTCTAGTTTAAATATAATTAAACTGAGAATGACCTCTTACCTTTTAGAATAAAATCACAGAAGGCGTACGTAACAAAATTTTCTAAATTTGTTCATTATGCTCTCTAAGTTTTATGTCTACAGACAGTAGTAAGCAAGCAATGGCACCATAATAATTTTCTTAAGCGAGTATAGGTTACCAAAATCTATTCTCAAAATAAGCTTATTCGTATATTGAGGATATGATGTAGCTTTTTTTAACCATAACCTAATTTTGTCTCCTTTTAAGCCCTCCCGTGCCCCTCCCAACTCTCCTTTCTGAATATCTGTTTATCAGATTGAACAAGATAAGAAAATGTGTTTATTCAAATTGGCTTTACTCTCAAATTTCAAGTCCTTTAGGAGGAAAACTAAAAAATGTGTACTAACCGAATGCACAGTGGACATAAATTGGCTTCTTTTGAGCCCGCATAGGGCATGCCCAGTGAACAGCAGCTTCTATTTGTGTTGGATGTGGTGCTCTCGTATCCCAAGTTGGCAGACATAGATATGCATCCTTCGAGACAAAAGAACTTCGAGGCAATTCACATGTGCAATCAATTACTGCAGGGTTCCCAGGTGGCAAATGCTTTTTAGAATAAGGCCACCCTCCAACAAACAAGCCTTCTGAAATTTCATTATATATAGGCTCTCTGCTTTTCATCCTCCTAAATAACACATATAGTCTAACAAGGAACAGGAAGGGAAAAAACAGAATTTTTGACCATAATGGAAATGTCCCATCAGAACGCTTACCAAAAATTGAAGGAAAATTTATGACCGGGATAGAAGCAATGGCTACAAGAAAGGCTATTAATGAGTTGAGAAGAAGTGATATAGGAATTAGCTTTATGTTTGAGCCTTTCAGGTCAACAGCTGCCAAGAAGAAAGCAAATCCAACCACTCCCACCGCTTTAGATATTCCCATAATAGCTGATAGCCACTCTTTGTTAAGCTATTACCTTTCAGAGAATATAGGTGCAAAAGAGTTACTTAGGATAGTAAAGCAAGCCATTGAATGAGACATAGATCAACTATAAATCAAACAAAAACGAAAAAGATGCACAGGCAAAGATAAAGAAAAGGAAAGACACATTCTATTTTTTTCACCAAACCGAAACTGGACAAACAAATACTGCAGCTAGACCTACAAAGACAGTTCTATGGGATACTTTGATATAAATTACATGAAACAGTTTCAAACAACTACGGGTGAGAAGAGTTTCTCATAAATTGTGAACCAGGGGACATGATTTCCGCTTCTTGAGCAGGAAACATGAAACAGTTGGTATTACACAAGAAAATACGAAGACGCTTAACAGAATATCTGGGCAGGTAACAAGACACATACAGAAACCAATATGGATGAGTGAAGCATGAAGAAAGGAATTAAGAAATAATTCTTTCAGAGAACAACTATCCAAAAAAGCGTTAGCAACTACCTAAATGGTTACAAAAAACACAATTTCAGCTGGCTAAGGTGAAATCAGCTAAAATAGAGAAAACCTATGACTAATGGACCAAGTTGCTTGGCATCAACCCTAAGTTAAGCGCCATATTACTGCCAAGGTGCAGTAACATCGCCACAAATGCACGGTTCTGCATCACGGGATAATTTTAGCATTGAGAAAAAAAAACGAATCTTGACCTAAGAAATTATCCCATCCGACAGGTAAACAACACCCAATTATCCGAAGCAAAATCAATAGAGGGAACGTCAAGTACGCATTTTATGAGCGCAGAAATGGGAAAATTTCTGTAGTTCGAAAACGTAACTCTAGCAACGAAGCGTTCGATATCAACCCAGATTTCTGAAATAGGAATCGAAAGGGTTCTCAACGGTATACACAATTGAATGAATATAATCCAGATAAAAGTATAAGCTGAACCAAATTCAAAACTAACAGATCTGCATGGATACCTGGTAAATCGATCGTCGTAGTTCTGCTCCAGGATCGAATAAAGATTTTAAGGAAGAGCTGCACCGAGGACGCGCATCAGGAACCAGACTGAGGAGTGGGTTGCATAAATCCTTGAAGATGGGAAGAAGGTGTGAGCTCGCAACGACGGCTGACCGCACAGCCTCGCCGTCAGTAGGATCCCCACGAGCTTCTCCTCCCTCTAGAATCGTTCACCATTACGCCCCAGCAAAAAGGGAACAGCCGCAGCATTTGTTTTTTTCATTTTTTTCGGTTTATAATTTTGGGTAAATGGCAACTGAGTGCCTCTAATTTGAGCCAATGAATATCTAGGGGAGGTGATCCAGGTGGAGGGGTAAAAATATTTTTTAGTTAATGTTATTATGATAAAAGAACATATTTACATATTATATTAAATAAGAGGATAATTTTATTAATTCAAAAATTAGACTGACCCAGGTAAATATTAACTTAATTAACTATAGTGATGCAATTGCTATTTATTTATTTTTATCTTTTTATTTGTTTGATTCTTCGTTCAAAATAAATTTTTACCTGGAGAGAGAGAGAGAGAGAGAGGAGGTGATCAGGTGGAGGAGCAAAAATATTTTTTAATTTTTTTTAATTAATGTTATTATGATAAAAGAACATATTTACATATTATATTAAATAAGAGGATAATTTTATTAATTCAAAAATTAGACTGACCCAGGTAAATATTAACTTAATTAACTATAGTGATGCAATTGCTATTTATTTATTTTTATCTTTTTATTTGTTTGATTCTTCGTTCAAAATAAATTTTTACCTGGAGAGAGAGAGAGAGAGAGAGGAGGTGATCAGGTGGAGGAGCAAAAATATTTTTTAATTTTTTTTAATTAATGTTATTATGATAAAAGAACATATTTACATATTATATTAAATAAGAGGATAATTTTATTAATTCAAAAATTAGAATGACCCACATAAATATTAACTTAAACTATAGTGATGCAATTGCTATTTATTCTTTTTATCCTTTCACTTGTTTGATTCTACGTTCAAAATAATTTTTTAAAAATTATGCATGTCTAATTCTCTACCTGCAGTTATGAAAAATAATTTCAAAAAAAATTAGACAAATGAAATAGATATTTTTCTGTTGGCATGAACGTGAGGTGTTGGTTTGATGGCGATGAAAGACAGGCGCAGCTGAACCGGCAGTTTTAATTTTTTTTTAATTAATTTTTTTGTTAACGCAATTGTCAATTGATTAAAATATCAGAAGTTGCATAGATTTATGTAATAATAGTGAATACTCATCGTTGTGAACTAAGCTAGGAAATAGATAAGCATGATAACACAACGTGATTAAATATCTTAATATTTGTTAATGAGATTATTAAGCTGACCGTGCGGGTGCCGCACAGTGCAATTTACAAAAGAGGACAAACGTGTGAAATCAGTCTCCGTGGTCACACATGTGCGCTCACGAGAGCGGCTCCCTTCCGATTGGACAACGTAACAGAACGAAGAGCCTAATCCGCCAAACGCACGACGGCACAGGAGAGAGTGAGTCGACGCGCATTTTCAGATCTGCAGATTCCTCGAAAACATAAATAATATTCTCTTTTCCCACAGATTCATTATATATAGCGCTCTTCGGTCCGGCATTCATCAGCCCTGAGCTCATCGATCCCTCGTCCTCTTCGCCTTTTTCCTTTAGCTGGGTATCGACGGCCATGGCCTCGCATCCGTTTCCTCACCTTCTAGCCCTAGCCCTCGTTTCAGCACTGTCATTGACGTGTTTCGCCGCCTTAGCGGCCGCCGGTGACGCCTACGTCCGGCCGAAGCCCAGGAATGCCCTCTTTGTTCCCGCGGACGACGACGCCGACGGCGTCACTCCCCAGCAGGTAAACAACCTCAACCCCCGCCGGATGCTTCGCCGGCAGCTCAACTAACCGGGAGAAATTAGTGTCCGCAAATTTGGGGATGATGAGGTCGAATTTTAAAATATTTTTGGATTCAAATTAACTAATTTTTAGTTACTTTAAATTTTATTTTTGTATTAAATTAGTTTATATTGTAAGGCATTAGTAGGTGTGAGAGTTTGGCAGGAGATTGTGTATTATTTATTAAGTTAAGTTTTATTGGCCTAAATCGAAATCAATTTAAATTGAACTTATTTAATTATTATTTTTTAAATAAAAATAATATTTTATTTATATAACATATATATTTATCTAAAAAAAAAACTTTACAATGTACTAGTTATGTTGGGCAAGTCGATATAATTATTATTGACTTATACTTAAAATTCAATGAAAAGTATTTAATTTTTTTCATAATAATTCACAATTCATTAGAGTATTGGAATTGGCTCGATCAATTAAGATTCGAGCAAGTTCTAAATCAAATGCTAATCATGTCGAGCTTAAACTCGAAGAGGTGAGCCAAGCTTGATTCGTGCTTGGCTCAATCCAAAATTGGATTGTTTTTACCCCTAGCCATAAACACTTCAAAGAGGGATGATATTCCATAAAGGTAGTCCAGCTAGCTGTATATTTTCAATAACTGATCAATAAATAGATCAATTATGATTTAAAAATTTAATATATCAAATTATTTAATGAATTAAAATTTAATTTACTGAATAATAAATTAAATTTTAATTGTGATAATTTATTAATTATTATGAAAGTTGGAAACATTTTAAAAAAAAATGATAGGTACGTATTCTTTTAAAAAATTGTAAGATTAAGTAGGTAAGAAAAATTGAGCACGCGGCTAAAAAGAAAAATACATAAAATTGAGATATATGGCAAAGCAAGAGACTTAGTCAACCTTTGGATCTTCTCAACAGCTAAATTTGAAAATCTAATTACTTAATTAATACGATACGATGATAGAGATGTCTTTATAAGATATTTTCTTATAGTAGCAGACAAAAATGTCCACATGACCTAATCTTTAATTGTAGAGGTGCAGCTTGATCTCTTCATAAAAGAGGAAGTTCAAAACCTAATAAATAGTAATTTTTTATATATGATACATATAATGAATAGAATCAAACTGAACTTGGATCAAATGTAGTACTCCAGTTCCGAATTTTAAACATGTGTCTCCATATTCAATAAAATAGATTAACTTTTGTGAATGCCAAAATAGGTGCACTTGTCGATGGTGGGTGGTGACAAGATGAGAGTGACATGGATAACAGAGGAAGATGCACCAGCAACAGTGGAATACGGGATTGAGTCAGGAAAATACGATGCAAGCAGCATGGGATCCACATCATCTTATCAGTTTGGAGCCTTTGGGCTCGGCTATACATCAGGCAACATACATGAGACCGTGATCGGACCACTAGAGCCTGGAATTGTGTATTACTATCGGTGTAGCGGTAGCCCAATCCGCGAGTACACCGTAAAGACCCCGCCAGCAGCCCTTCCCATCAAGTTTGTTGTTATCGGTAATCTTACCTTTGATATTTTAAATAAGTATTTTTTTCAACAAATATTTAAAATAAGTTTATTTTATAGATTTTTTGTCATAATTTCAAGGCCACTATGGCTGGCATTGGCAATTATGATTGCATTCAAAATTTGCTCAAATTTTTATTCAAATCATGGTATATTGGTATAATTTTAAGTTATTTTATAGTGTGACATTAAAAATTTTAGATCAATTTCAAATTAGGAGTGAATCACTTGAATTTATTACTAATTGGATCAAAATTATATATATGTATATATAAACCTTATTATAATTAGTCCTATAATTTAGAGAAAATTATTCTCATATTTAATCTTGAGTTTGACTTTTTGTTTTTGTTTCAATAATTTAAACCAACTTGAATAATGTTTCAATTTGAATCAAACTTAAACTCTAGTATGACCTTATGTGTATGCAGACAGAATTCACATTTTCAAAATAATCAAGTGAGTTCCTTTAATTTATGAAGAGACTTAAATTGGTACTAATTTCTGTAGGAGAACCATTAAAGATTATCTTTTTTTGATATTATTTATGATATTTTGCCAAATTAAATGGGCTTCTAACAGTTTCTCTTGTTTGAGTAAAAATTTTATAATAGCTAGAAATTATAAGAGAATTAATGAAAATGATTTGTAAGAGAATTAAAAAATGATGGTGAAGATAGATGGAGAGGAGAAGGGACTTCCTTAGGGCTACCCTAGAATGGGAGAAGGACAATTGAGGAGAACAACTGATTATTTTAAGGAAACTCTATTAGAACGGGTTAGCCGAACAAACCTAGAGTATCACAGTCGAATAATGGGTGAACAATGTTTAGTTAGCTTGAGAACTTCAAATCTAGAGATGAGAACTCCCATTCTTATCATAAATGAGAACAATTATAATAAGAAAAAAATGAATCAAATTAGGTGTTTTAGGTAACTCTTATTAATGATGTAACGGATAGGCGGTGTGAGCAGTGATAGGGTCTGCTCGCACCGCCCGGCAATTTAAATGTTAATGACAAATACCTCTCATTTGTTCCTATAGAGTAGTCACATCATAGGACGAGACTATGATATGATATGAATTTACTGGCTAGTTATTTGTTCACGCTTTTTGTTCGATTAGCTCTAAACTATTTGCGTCACATCCTATGATCTGATCAATATAAAAGTATTGTCTGCTTTGGCTTTAGAAAAACTGCATGACTCAAGCACTTTCCAGGAGGTCACCCATTTCAGTGCTACTTCAGATCAATAATGCTTAACTACGGAGTTTCTTATCATTAACCTTACGATTTTGCCCCAAAAGACATCTCTACTATTTGAGATCACGTTATCTATTTCTGCAGTTCAGGATCTCCCTCTCTTTTCGATGTGAAATAATTTATTCTTGTACCTCTTTCACCACTCATTATTCAGCCTAAAAGTCTGCTAGGAGCCGCACTTTATACCAGTGATTCCTTTCTATTAGGACATCACTTGACGATCACTCTCTGCCCTCCTCGGTCACGTGCATTACAATTCGGCTATTGGACCCCTCGAGTTTGTTCACAGAAGCTGTTCGAATGACCTATCAAGGGTTAAGCCAAATCTTATCTACGTGTTATAGCTGGGTGATGTGGCATTTTTGTATCTAAACATCTCTAATTTCTTAACTGCTCCACTTAAAACCCACTTAAAGCCACGTAGGTTCACCAATTTTGTGAATAAAATTATTAAGAAAGCTTTAATTTATTAGAGTTTAGAGAGAGAGAGTTTAGAGACGAGCAATTATTGGAATACAACTAACCCGTAAGTATCAATAATATCAAAACAGCATCATCTTAAATAATATAATCAAAGAAAAGAAAAAACTAGATTAACCTTGGTTCATGATTATCTCAAATCTGAGTCAGCTCACTTTTAAAAGTTATCAAGATATATGTTAATTGTCCGGTGACGTTATGCTATCAATATGCATGTATTATATATATATATATAGTAAATTTATTATTTAGAGATCATTTAATTTAATATTAATTTAATTTTATATTATATTATTTATATATTATAATATTTGTATTATAGTTTTTAATAAAAATTTATTTATAAATATTATTAAATTAAATAATTATTTTTTAAAGTAATATATAATATAAAATAAATATGTCATATAATTTTATTTTATTAACTATTGTCAAAAGTTATTGTAAAATAAAATTACTGGATACATTAAAAAAAAATTATCTGATTAAAATTACTGCATTGCATAACTGGAAAACTGAAAATTTTTATTATTTTTTTTTGCCAACAGGTGATTTGGGTCAAACTGATTGGACCGCATCTACGCTTGATCATGTCGCTAACTCTAACTACGACATGCTGCTCCTCCCCGGCGATCTCTCATACGCCGACTTGGATCAGCCTCTCTGGGACTCCTTTGGCCGCCTCGTCGAGCCACTAGCCTCGAGCCGGCCGTGGATGGTGACCGAAGGAAACCATGAGATCGAGACGATACCCATCATCGAGCCCAAGCCCTTCAAGTCCTACAACGCTCGCTGGCACATGCCCTTTGAGGAGAGCTCCTCCCCGTCCAATCTCTTCTACTCATTCGACGCTGCCGGCGGCTCCATTCATGTTATAATGCTCGGCTCCTACACCGACTTCGGCGGCGGGTCCGACCAGTACAAGTGGCTGCAGGCAGATCTCGCCAAGGTTGATCGGAGCAGGACTCCGTGGCTGTTCGTGCTGATCCATGCGCCGTGGTACAACACGAACGAGGCGCACCAGGGGGAGGGCGAGGACATGAGGAAGGCAATGGAGGAGGTGCTCTACGCAGCTCGCGTCGACGCCATCTTCGCTGGCCATGTGCACGCCTACGAGCGATTTGTAAGTTTTGATTTTAATAAGGGTTAATTACATCAAGTTCCTTATAATTATTTTTAATTATTTTTTGACCTATAATTTTTATAAATTTATTAAAAAATTTCTACAGTTTACTTAATATGATAAATAATGAAAAATTTAAGGGATTAAATTATAAAATTGACTTATAGTATCAATTGAATGGTGCAGACGCGGGTGTATGACAACAAAGAGGACCAGTGTGGGCCCGTGCACATCACCATTGGAGACGGAGGCAACAAGGAAGGGTTGGCCAGCAAGTACATAACACCGCAGCCGAGCATCTCCCTGTTCAGAGAAGCGAGCTTCGGCCATGGCGAGCTTGACGTCCTCAACTCCACCCATGCCCTCTGGACCTGGCACCGCAACGACGACGACCAGGCCGTCATCGCTGATACTCTCTGGATCACCACCCTCGCCGCTAATCAGGCTTGCAGACAATAATTAATTTCATGCTCATCAAAATTTATCCCCAAAAGCTAGCGGAGATGTAATTATATATGCTTCAAATAAAGTTACAAGATAATATCACTGGGAATTGTGATTTTAAAAACTTTTCATTTGAGTTTTAAATCTCAAAATTATTTTCAATTAATTAAGTTCTTAAAATTAACATAAATATTTTGTATGAGTTCTATCATCTTTTTGTTAGTAGATGATAGAAATATAAATTTTAGTAAAAGATTACAAAAAATGTTTTAAGTTTATTCGATTAATTTTTTAATAAAAAGATCAATAAGAAACCTAAATGAAATATTTTTAAAATGATAGACATACCTATGTATTTAAACTCAGAAAAATAGATGATATTTATTTTTAATAAAAATATTTTGGTAAAGTATAATTGCATTCTCAAGGCTTGAAGATAATTTATTAATACTTCTAAATTTATGTTGCTTTTTGTCTTTTCCAATACATGATAGTTTATCATGGTAATTGATCTATAATTACATGTTAATTTATATTTTTTTAAGCTAGAATTAATTTACTTTTCCAAGTCTCTAAATTTCTTTTTTATAAGAATGCAAAGAATCTATTCTGTTTTAATTCTTCATAATTAATATGACCTCACAAGGAATTCTTTGTTTTTAATTTAAAATAATTACGATACATTTACTTAAATAAATAACTATTCCATTCTACCTTTAGTTTTTATAAACTAAGCTATTCTCATATTTATTTAAATAGAATAGCTATTTCATAAAAATATCTTTTGAACAATTTATGGAATAATTATTCCTTCCACTAACTTAAGGAATAATTATTTCTTGTAGGTTAAAAATATTACTCTAAAATTACTTTTATTTATACACATATATACATATATATATATATATATATGTAAATATACTAATGCATATACATATATGCATCTTTATATATATTACTATACATATATACTTATATAATTATATTAATTTAATTATTTGTATAAAATTAAATTTAATAATAGTAAATAACATAAAATTTCATTATATTATACTCATTAGTATTTTAATATTTTTTTTATTCACTTGATTCCATTTCATCAAAGTAAGCAAATAAATTATTATTCTATACCTCTACTTTACACTGTTGGGAATAAGGATGAACAGAATCAGATGGTTAATTTGTCATCACTTCCTCCTCTGATCCTTGTTTCTTCCCAAGGTAGGGTGGGATTCGATCCTGCTTATGGAGAGATTATTGGGTTGCCCCATCATTTGTCAAGCACCCAATAAGATGGCGCTATACAAGCAAGCAATCCCCGATCGCAGTGCCACATGCGCAACAGCGAGAAAATATTCTTTTGTGTCTTTTTTATCGTTTCATGCTATTATTCCATCTTTTTACAAAAAAATTTTGTTGTATAATATTTTGAACAATGCTACATAGTCCCCACAACTAGCTCTCAAAAGTTCTAAGACTGTTGGATATTAGCTTTATACATTAATTTAGAGGATAGTATATTATATCATCACTTCAACTATTGGTTAAAACTAATACCCAAAGATCCTAGAACTTTTGAGGGTTAAGTATAAGGGCTTCATATTATTTTTCTAACATTTTTTTACTTTATTTATATTCATATACAAAATTTAAAAAGTAAATAAAAAGCAAAACAAGATTCATACAAAATTAAAGTATCTATATAAAGAAAAAAAATTTATATGAATATTTTTAATTTTGTATGGACCTTATTTTGCTTGTTATTTACTTTTTGAATTTTATATATGAATGTAAATCAAGTAAAAAAATTTATGAAAAGATAAAAAATGATACAAAACAGTAAAAATACATGTGAAACGGTGTTTTCTCGCTATTGCGCTTAGTACTGTGTGCAGGGGCCGCTTACTTGAGTGATGCCGTGTCATTGAGATTGTTGATATGACGTGCCAATCTAAGAAAATAATTTTTTTAATTTTGGTGCTCTTTTTAATCCTATTAATTTGAGCTTTTGGTATTGTTGACCAACACTATTGATCAAACTGCTCTTCAGAATTCAATCTGTTAAGAAATAATAATAATAATAATAATAATAATAATAATAATAATAAGAATAATAATAATAATAAGAAGAAGAAGAATAATAATAATAATAGGAAAAGCAATACTCATGGCACTAAATAAAGCTTTATAAAAGGGTATTGTTATGATTTTCACTCCAAATTAAAATAAATGAACACTTTGGACATTTATAAAACAATGCCCGAGGCAGTATGGGTATAATATTGAAGTCCAATGGAAAATGGATTAATGATGGGTTAATACGTGAAATTTCGCAAAAATTTCCATAATACTGCGATATTATTTACAAGTTATACACAAGACTGTCAATTTAAAAGTTCATATATATATTTGAATTCAAGGCTAAAAACTATAAACAAACTTTTTTATATCTAGGATATTAATGTGTTCATGAACAGACTCATTATCATAATTCATAATTTTTTTTTTATTTAATAAAGAAAATATACTAAAATAGCTATAATATTAATTGTGCTCTAAAAAGGTATTATATTGAGCATATTTATGAATTTAACATGAGTAATTTATAAACAGTAATAAATTTAATGCTAGTATATTTAAACTTGTTTACTTACCTATCGAGTTTCTAAAATTTTGTTCAAGTAATGTTATGGCAAATTAAAATTTATGACATAGTAGGTTGGAGTCTTAATTTTATTTATATATACATGGTGAATTTTCTTAAAATTAAAATTTATGTTTTGTGAACTAAATTTATTTTTTTATTAAAATTTATATTGAATATAAAATAAATTATTTTGAATATTTTATTTTATAAAAAATAAAGTAAAATTGATTTTCTAATTGCTGGGTTAGATGCAAAGTAGTGATCTCTTTGTGAAAATTTTATTTTTTATGCTACGACGTTTAGCTATCCGACATTCAATTTATGCACAATATAGATGATATGAGATATATCGTACATGGAATAATAAAAAAATACTGTTTTATATTATTTTTTCATCATTTTTTATAAATTATTTAAGAATATATATTTTTTGTTTTTGATAAAATTTTTGAAAATTATATATATTTATGAAAACAAAGTAGAAATCATACAATATAAGTTGATATAAAATAATATATATTTTTAAAAATATATAAATATTATATTTGGTATGACTATTTTTATAATATATATAATTGTTTTTAATTTATATAAATTTTTTATGTTATATATATATATATATATAAATCAAATAAGTTTTCAAAATAAATCATATAAAATATCTATATCAAATAAAACAATATCATATAAAAAATTACGTGCACGGGCCAGCACGCTGGATGGGGGCGGGAATAATTTCTCCTTCTCTTGGAAGCTTTCTGGTATTTTGTGTGTATGTGCTTGCGTCAAACAGTCGAGCCAAAAATTGGCGGCTTGTAGAGGGAAAAGAAAATGGCGGCGAAGATCAAGCGCTGGGCAGTCGACAGGGCTATCCATGCTCCTCCTTCCCTTTTTCTTCCTCGGATCCTTCATTGCTTCTCTTTTAGTTACCATTCGTTCATCCTCTTTCGATTCTTTTATAATATAATGTTCCAACAAATAATCATTTTGTTTGCTATTTTAGATATCCCATTGATTCTATGTGTATTCTTCAAGAGAAACATCCGAATATGTACACAATAATTTGATTTCTGACATGGCGACGGACAACCCCATCAATGGAGCCGATGAATCTGGTTTTATTCCTTCCTGTTCCTCGAAACGGACTATTCCTTCTTCCAGCATGGGATTTTGCTACCTCCGTCCCCTCGGCAGCGGCGCTGGTGAGTGTCAGCAGCTTACCTGCCTCATATCAGACCGTCTTTATACCGTCGGCCGAAAGAGGAGGCATTGCCAGATTACGTTCAATCACTGCTGCGTTAGCCGGAGTCACTGCCAAATCTTTCTTGACGGCGATGACCGGAAGCTCAGATTGGTTGATGGATTCCTCTTTTCCCGCGCGTCTCGCCTTGAAGAGGTGAGGCGTACCTTCCGTTCCGAGAGCGAATGTTTAGGGTTTAAGGTTTCTCAGAATGGCGTCTACCTCAATGGGCAAAGGCTTCGAAGGGGTATCGTTGCAGATTTGTCGGAGGGAGACGAGGTTGCCTTTGGCTGTGGCGGCCTTGGATCGGCCCCTTGTTGCAAGATGAGATGTGGATTTGTTGTGAGGAGCATTGTTCTGTCGGATTTTGCTAGAATCCCTGATGCCAGTGAACGAGCTATTGCCAGAGCTGATCTCCTTCTAAACCTCTGTAAAAGGGTTTTAAGAACGGGAGACCCTATAAAATATCTACGTAGGTCATTACGATTCAATTTTGAACAGCAAAGCGGATTGAATGGAGTCAAACGTCATGGCTCAGTTGCCTCATTTCCTGTTCTGGCTTCTGAGAACTGCTCCATAATGGCTGCTAAGGCAGTCGGTTGTACTAACAGTGTAATTGGTTCCATGAAAATTGCAGAAGGTATTGCCGCCAATGTAGAAGTTGAGCCGAAGTCAGTGAACGTTTTTAAAAAGAGTGGCTATCATCCACGTTCAGAGAAAGAAACAAATCTTGATCTTTACTCTGATGGCAAGACCTTCTTTCTTAATCGCCTTGAGTATACGGGTCATCTCACCTCTTATCACCATAGAGAAGTTACCTTGAAGGAGCTTCTTCATCCTGTTGAAAACCTCAAGCAAGTTTTTATAGCAACTTTCACATGCGATGTTTCTTGGTATGTTACTTGCAATGCTTATGCCTTAATTTTTACTGTTTATTATGACGGTAACACAAATAAGGATTTTAAAGGTTCTTGCAATGCTGTCAAATTCCCAAGCATCTGCCAGTAACAATTGCTTGCCATAGTACTGAAAAGTGCTGGAATTCTGACTGCCATGTCAGGTCACGGGTTCCATGTTCAAATTATCCTAATCTGTTGCTAATGTAAGTATGCTAATGTTAAATTCGTAATCTTTTATTACATGATATTGATTCAATGGATATTTTTCTGTTTCTTATAATTAATTTGTAGCTATCCGCCATTTCCTGATGAAATAGCATTTGGTAAAGAGCATAAAAAGAAAGGTGTTGCGTGCCATCATCCCAAATTGTTTGTTTTGCAAAGGGAGGAGAGTGTTCGTATTATCATCACTTCAGCTAACTTAACTGCAAAGCAGGTTTCTTCATCTTATAAGTGTAATTGTATATTTTTAAGTACTTATCTATTTCTTTGAGTTGATACAGTAGCTCTTGCAGAAATTATACTCAATATTCTATGATATTTACTATTATGAGCTCTTTTTTTTAAAGACATTATGAGCTTTTTCACCTGATTATGTCTCCCCTTCTAATTTGCTTGCTGTAGTCGTTGTTTTAACTTGCAAACTTTATGCTAGAAGTCTTGCATGATGTAAATGTGATAGAATGAGTGAAATTATAGGTAAATATGAAGAAAAGGCATTGATCTTCTTGTGCTTACTCCTTCGAGGGAAGGTATTTAAACTCCTCTAATTCCCTTTTTTTATTTATGAGGTTACATGAATACAAAGGCTTGCAAAGAAAAATGGCGGAGAAAAGTTCAAATGTATTTGGCTGCTTAACGCACCACTATATTCTCCTATACTTTATCCGGAAAAGTCTCCAAAAAAAAACTGTACTGAACATAATGGATCTAGCACTACTAAAATTGTTTAATTAAGCTAAGAAGTTTGATTTTAATTTTTTCAGTAGGGTTACTATTGGACAGATTTCGAGCTAGCCGAAGGCAACTCAAAATCTAGAATATTGAGCTCAATTCAGCTTGAAATTAGTTTGAGATTAGAATCTGACATGATTCATGCTTACTTGGGGAGAACAAGCTTTAAATATCATTTATTTTCTCCACTGAACCAATATGCCAACTTGTATAAAAACACACTACATATGAATGTTATATATATACATATATATAAAAATTAACTTGTATAAAAACACACTTCATTATATTATACGTGCAAGTTTGAGTTAAATCATATTTCGAGTGTGCCATGCACAATTTGGAATTGACGCAAAATCAACTGTAAGTCAGATTCTTTGCAAAGATTTTGAACTGATGTCGAAAGCAAGTTCTGATTTTTGTAACTAACATCTCTAGTTTGAAAGCATGCCTTGTTAATGGAGCAAGGTGGTTAACCTTTAAACCCCTTGTTAACTGAGCAATTATGTTTGAACCAATGATTTCAAAGTAAATAGTGGGTCACCAATTAAAGATACTTGTTATCCATTAACTTAAAATTAGTCTGTGAGAAAAAATTCAAACGTCATAATGTTCTTCTCAGTTATTATGATATAAATAACGCTAATAAAAATTGGAGTATTAAGAAGTGTCATTTTATATTCAGCCATCACTTGGATTATGATCTATCTTGTTACTGTTCTTAATGAGTATGATCACTAAATTGCTGAAGTTATTTGGCTATTTATTTTTCTTGAAACTTGAATTTGACTTATCTTTGTAACATTGTTATTTTGCTTTTTTTTAAAAAACTTTATATAGCATTACTGGCATGTGATAAAGGTGGGCTAGCCTTCGTGGTCAAGTATTTAAGCACAATTGTTGACAATTTAGTTTAATAACTACAACGCATTTATAGATATCAACTTATATAAATGAGAGCAGGTTGTCAACAAAACAAAATCTACTGTTAAATAATGGGTTAACAGCTACTAGGTTTCTTTAATTTAGATTTGTGTACAATTAAATCCTTGTAGTTTTCAAATTAGTCCAACCGAGCCTCTTTTTTGAGATACTATGCAAATGAGACTTTTGGCATTAATGGAAGGACTCAATGGAAGACGTCATTTGTAATTACCAGACTAATTTGGTCATCATCAAAATCCAAAGTTTTGACCTTGTTTTTAATTTGGCCAAATTGGTCCATTAGTTAGAGAAAATGTTCTGAGTCCTCCTTTTATTAATGCCAAAGGACCTTTTTACAAGTTATTTCAAACCAATTTAGTTAATTTAAAAATTAATGAGACTTAATTGTGCATAGACCTAAAGTAGAGGGACATAGTTGCTATTAACCCTAAATAGATTTAGGGTTAAATTATACTTAGGTTCCTAGTTTAAGGCCTCGCTTAGTTGGAGTATAATTATGAAATATTTTAACTTTTTTAGATAGAAAAATAAAAAAATTATTTTAATGATATGATGTAAAATAAATATTTTTTATTATTGAAGATTGTGTTGTCTGTAAAATAAAATTAATTTTTTTTAGTGAAGTATGTGTTGGATGTGAAGTAAAGTTAATTTTTAAAGTTGAAATTTGTGTAGGATATGAAATAGTGTTAACTTTTTATATTTAATAATATATATCGTGTAAAATAAATATAAAATATTGATGAATGTATTTTTTGAGAAATTTGAAGGATTTTTGACCCCAACCAAACAAGGCCTTAGGCTTAAAATTAAGTAGGTTTATGATTTCGGAAAATTAACATTTGGATTCTTGAATTTACAAAAATAATCAAATGAGTTCTTTTTTATTTTTTATTTTCACTTTTTAAAAAAATGATCAAATTGCCCTTCCTCTCTCCTTTGTCTCTCCCTTATTTGCAAATCTAGAGAGAGAGAGGAAGAGGAGGAGGAGGGCGCCGGTGGCAACTTCATTGCCACTCCATTGGCAATCGGCTTATCTATCGTTACTGCTGGTGGCGGTAGCAGATGGGAAGGAGGGAGAGGGGATAGAGGGAGGGCAATTTGGTTATTTTTTAAAAAATTAATAATTAAAAAGGACCTATTTGATAATTTTTGTAAATTTAGTGACTCAGATGTTAATTTTTTTGAAATCATGGTCCTGTATGATATTAAATTTTAAACTAGGGATCTAGGTGTGGTTTACTCAGATTTATTAGCAAGGTTATTGTAAAAAGTGCAATTACCCAAACTGGCAATTTATGCTCTATAAATAATGCAATGTAGAAAGGGTTTTGCTATTTTTTAGGACTAAATGAATCTACTGTACTTGTTTGGACCAGACCACCAGTTTTCTCATTTGACTTTTTTCATCTAATTTTTGTACAAATGAAAATAGTTTATTATCTATGTGATGCATGGCAAGATTATTGATTTGATCTAGTTGGAAAAATATATGTTCTTTAAAGAAAGTTTCTTTTTCTTTGCTTTTGTGGAGCATTTATCTAACATTCATATACTTGTCTATGAAAATATTTGATAATTATTTTTTCTTAAAAATTGTTTCAGACTTGTTGGTCTAGTTATGGTTTATGATTTGTTGTCCTCAAGTATAATTGAAATATGAATACTGTTTTTATTTTTTTGCGTGTGGACATAGTTGAAGTGGCTATCGATCTCAGCATTTCATTTTGCAACCGACATAAACCTTTATACACCTTTATATGGTTATTTGTGTTATATGGTTCATGGTTTCTTGTTTTATAATTTTTTCCAACGAAGCAAAGTTAATAATTATTTATGAAAAATGTAAAATTCTGAAACATAAAAGTAGTTTTCCTTATCTCAGCTGAGTTTCATTAGTAAAGAGAACAATGCTGTATTTTTGCAGTGGAATCAAATCACAAATACTGTTTGGTGGCAAGATTTTCCTTGTAGAGATGGTCCTGATTATACTTCTTTTTTTGGTATCGCTGAAGATTCAAGATCTGATTTTGCTGCTCATTTAGCTGGTTTTATTGCTTCTCTTGTTGTTGGTGTTCCTAGCCAAGCACACTGGATCAAGGAGCTTGCCAAATATGACTTTGCAAGGGCTACAGCACATCTGATTGCTTCTATACCTGGCGTGCATTCACCAAACAACAATTTCTCCGGAATTGATTGCTTTGTGTCAGTAAGTTATCAATGCAAATATTGCTCTAGGGTGCATTCAAATGGTAGTTCTATAATGTCCAGGTCGCTGCTCTGCTGGATAAGTATGATTTCGTTACTTTTTAAAAGAATATATGATTGAGTACACTTTTTGCAAGACCAAAATACTGATGCTTGGCTGAGCTGCTGATTTCTTGTTGTTCGTGTAGATGTAAAGTAGCATGTACATTGGTGCTCTTAGAATTAATGATTACATTGAACTTCTCTGCTTTTTCATGCGCTTATGGATTGTTAATAGCTCCTCTGTATTAACACGTTTGCTTGTGTTTTTTTGATTAATTGTTTCTATCTTCTTTCATATATGTAATTAAATCTTCCGCTTAACAAATCCCTACTGAAAATATTAAGCAGCACATATGCATTTTCAGCATCTTGAGGTCATGGGCATATAGCATATATTTCATTCTTCAATTACATGTTATCCTTGATTATATCTAGTTCCTACTACTTTTGGCGATTCACTCCCCTTTTATTTGTTATTGATTTTCCTCCTTTGCTGTCTTATACTTGTGGCTACTTTGCTCTTTGCAATTAATTAGTTGTTCTCTGAGGAAGCATAACATATTTTACCCGCTTAATGCTTGCATTCAACTTTACGTTGATACAGTTTAAACAAGTTATTCGTTCAAAGCCTGCTACAGCAAAATGTCTTGGTTTTGTTCAAGCATCTGTGGTTGGTTTAAGCCATAGATTTAATGACATAACTAAATCAAGTGGCACAGAATTGAGAAAGCTAGCTTCTTGTCTTGGAATGTTTCAAGATAGTTCACTTGGACTTGTGGAGGTAATTCTGAAGAGAAACCATAATATTCCTGCAGATGCTAATGCCATAAGCGTTATTGTGGGCAATGTTGATAAGCAAGCTGATGTAGGTATACATTTATAAACTTGTCATACATCTTGGTCTAAGGAAACGTTGCATAATATCTGTTTTCATTTACACGATTCTTTTGTGAGATATAAC
This sequence comes from Apostasia ramifera, assembly GCA_019297695.1. Taxonomy (NCBI): domain Eukaryota; kingdom Viridiplantae; phylum Streptophyta; class Magnoliopsida; order Asparagales; family Orchidaceae; genus Apostasia; species Apostasia ramifera. The sequence goes on along the minus strand of JAEMOT010003054.1, from coordinate 123,910 downwards.
ATGTTATCATCTTTTGTGGTATAACTATGTACTACATACTACCAAGGTAGAATTCATGTATCATCTTTGAAAATAGAACAAAGCTTTACATGATTATTTTTCAAAATCAAACATGTATCATCTTTTATGTTATTACGTCACGGCCACCTACATGCCATGAAGATAGAATTCATGTATCATCTATATCAAAACTTTACATGATTAGTTTGTCAAATTTAACATGTTTCATCTTTGGTGTTATTATGGCATAGCTACAAACTACCTGCTTTAAAGATAGAACTCATGCATCATCTTTGAAAATTGAACAAAGCTTTAATAGTAGATAAATTTCGTATTTACAAAATAATTATCGATTTTGTAAATTAGTGAGCTGGCATTCTGCAAATTGTCTTTTCAAACCATAAGGATTAAGTACTTGTGTTACTTTTGTCCTTCATGCACCATGTGGATGAGTTATCTATGAAAAGATTTTGTGCAAAAAGTTAAGAGATGGTGTAAACTTGGTTGATTTGAAAACCTAGTGATTTTTTGAGAGGATTTGAAAACCTTGCTGGAGTCATGATATAATAAAAGCCAGCACATATATCAAGTATATAAATATGCAAATGCAAATTACATGAGAGGGAGAGAGAGAAAGAGAAAGAGAGAGGGAGAACAATAAAGTATGCAATCCTGTTAGCAAACCCTTTGATATGCACTCTTCAAGCTCTTATATTTGCAATGTAACCACTAATGTTTGCAAATCATCAGAGGCAATGCCAATACAGTTCTTCCTTTTCGCTAACTAGGCGAAACCCACTACAATTTCTCCTTAACCCATGAATAACTCTTTTTTTGGCCACTTTGCCAATATGACGTGATCAAGTGGAGTGTTGATGGATAGCAACTGTGATCAGCTAGGGCGGTGGAGTAAGAGTGCAACTTGAGGGAGCAAATTAGGAGTGATAATGCAAAAAGAAAAGATAGTAATCAGAATTCGAAAATAATTTGCTACGTCCATGCGCCGTGCTGGAGAGCAAAAGTTCCACTAAACTAATATAATTACTTGGAGGTGAGGACAATCAGTGGTTCGAGTAGAATAGTATGAGGGAGCAAAGTGTTGACCAAAGAACACTGACATTTCCAGGGATTACCGAGGATGATCGACATCCTAGGAAGGAGACAAAAGGGGACGTTGAGGGAGCCTAAGAATAGAATAGTGAGGACAGAGCATAGTAAAAAGTCCTTTTGAATCTTGTGATGCATTATTTATGGCCATCGAGGGAGACTCTTAGCTATAAATCTCTTGTAGGTGGGCTAATAGTAGTGGCTGGGATGTTGACATATGGCCCAGAATTCTGGTAAGCGTTGGTGGTGTTAGGGATGCGATCGTCTTAAGGGGAGAGAGTGCATTCCCTGTCTCTTTGTTCTTTAGCGTTGCTAATTCATACTTGGGCACGGAGGCAACACAACACGTTCTTCTTGAGATGTGGCTGAGTGGCATCCATCTGAAGTGGCTGAGTGCTAGAGCTTCCCTGAGCTTGAGGTTGCGTAGATCAGGTTTTAAAGGTTTCTAAAGGATTCAGCTTCCTCCCAAGCACCCGGGATTGTTGACCATTGTTTCCCCTGCCTAACATAGCCATGCTTTATTGGAGGTCTATAAGTGGCGGTGCTTAGGAGCCCAAGCAGTCTGGTTTGTGGGTCTAGACTGGTCTAGTTGGTTTACCCAAGTGCAACGTGGATGATTGCGATTGGTGTAGTGAGCCCGTGTGTAGATATGGGGTTATACTATTTGGGATGAAATACAACCTATTTCAATTGAAGTTGTACAAACATACAAGGAGAAGCAAGATACAAAGTACATAAAAAGGTTGGCTCAAGCTTGAAAGAAATCTCTATAAAAAGCAGAAACATATACTCAGATGTATAAGCTTTTAAAAGACCTAGATAAAAGATTTGAGAGGGTTCTTCTTTCTCCATTTGAAAAAGTACCTTAAAGTATTGATTGTACTTTACGGAGTACTATAGTTTCATTCTAATATCTAGTTCTCTATCTATAATGGATAATTGTTGGTATTGGCATTGTTTGTCGACATCCCCCTAAGCTGACCTTAAATTCTCTACCTTGTTCCAGCTTTAGGTGGTATAGCAAGGTATAGCAACCATCGGTGATACTCTTTATTTTGCCAACAAATACAGGACTCTTTATTTTGTCCACCAATGTATGACTTAAGTTAGGGTTTGAAACTATAGTTTTTACTCTTTAAGAACCCTTGAACAAATATAAGCTCAGCTCATAAAAATGTGAAATTGTGTAACAAGTTCCAACACATTTTAGCACAGATTGTGAAGAAATTGGAAGTTCATAAATATGAATGGTTTTTCAAATGAATTAAAGATCAACTATGAACATATTTTTACCACTAAACATGTTGAATATATATATATATTTATATTATTGTTCTTTTCATCTTTTTGGATAAATTTGTCAATTAAGTACACTAACAGGGAAGAGTTCTTCTATTTTCCTTAGACTTGAATAACTTGTTTATATGAATTCAAGATGAGTCTTCGAAGTTAAGGAGCTTATTTAAAACACTGAACCCAAATTTCACTATAAAAATAAACTACTTACAAAATAAAAACTATAGCAAATGGATATGAAGAATCAATGGAGAAGCTTATTTGGGCTAAAACTAATCTTATGTGGTTGATGATTATTAATTTCATTCGTAAGGTAACGCAGGATTTGTTAGGAGAATAAAGAAAGATTGCAAATAATAAAAAATATTTGATGATGGAAACAAGATATACAAGATATGATTAAAAGTGGAGAAGATTTATTATAAAGATTGATTTAAATGTAAAAACAAAAAGATTAAGAAAATTATATAGCGGCCCAACAAGAGTTTAAGAAAGTAGTTTGTAATAGAAAGAATGTGATTTTTGAGAGTATACATAAGAACTTCGATACTAAAGAATGAGAAAAACACATGTATAAGCTTTCCAAGGTAAGAGATAAAAATTTAAGATTTGACTTAAGTAAAATATATTAAGGATAGAAATCAAAAGGTACTTTCAAGAAATAAGATATTTAATATAGATGAATATGTTTTTTTCAAAAGCTTTTCAACGATAGTTGCAGCAGTATGATTAAGATTTTCACATTGTAGAGTTTAGAGATTTGCAGCTTGAAGAATGACTTCAATTAGTTCTGTTGTATATGGATTGAATCAACTAAAAGCATTGGCAAGAAATCTTTGAGAGAATTTTGAATTCTTAAGCTTAGAAAATTATATTAATTTTTAAAACGTGTAAAATAGTATTTGTAAGGTTTCTTGAGATGCTTAAATTCAAATATCTAGTTGGGGAAATATTGTTCCACATCGTCTTGATGGAATTGGAATCAGTGTTTTATTATGGATTAGAGTGTATGATTATTTCAAATTGAGACAGGCAGCAACACCATAAGCCTTTTGTCTTTGGATCAAACATTCCAATTAGTACATTTGAATTGTTCTTTGAACAAGTCAGCGTCAGATAAGTGAAACTAAATGGGGTTGCAAGAGTAGTAGCAGTAGCCAAAGATCACAATGGCAATCTCCTCTTGGTGGTTTGCATCAAGCAATATATTCACTAGGGTGGTGGCTTCGCTTGTTGAGTCCAGAGCTGCATAGGAGGCGCCTCGTCCAAGATTGCTAGAGACTGGGTAGATACTGCAAAGGGCATCTGGCTTGAGGGAGACTCGTCCATAATCATAGCTGATGTTTTACAGGCTATTAAAGGAGCTTCTATTCATCACTCTTTTGATGTATTTTGTGACTTTAAGACGTATAGAGTAACACGTGTGTATAGATCAGCCTCTACCATGGCCAATTTTGTTGCTTCATTTTGCTACATGTGATGATGCAGTGTGGAGAAGGGGCATGTTCGTCTTACAAGATTTTTCTCAATTCTTGCAGAGGATCTAAAGTTTTTTTGTATACTTGATGTTCTTATTTCTTTCTTTTGAGTAATAGATAGGCTAAGACCAACTTTTGAACAAGCCACTATCATCACTATATATGAATCGGAATTCCAATCAGATGGATCAAACCGTCCTATTAGTTTAAACCTATCATATGGACAAAGCAGACTATTGACTATTTGCTCTCTTTTAATTCGATTGGACCAAATTAATAGTTCCAGAATTCAGATCTGAACTTGCAATTTTTACTTAGAATTTTTTTGAAACTTGTTCAATATTGTCCAGTGTGTGAAATTAAGTGTTGAGTATTTTTAAGATTTAAATTAATTCTCCAATTAATACTCAAGATATATATGTATTTATATGTATTATTGTTAGTATACTTAAAATATATATTTGTTAAAATCAATTGCACTCAGAGACCTCGTAAACTAATTAAATTTTATAGATTATCACAAGTATGTTATAAGCTTGATCTTTCATTTCAACTCATCTTTCTGAGATCTTCACGCATCCTGATCCAAAGTGTATTTATCTTCAAGCTTTACTTCCATCTACATGTCGGCCTTCTAATCTGACTTAACATTATACTCAATAAACATGATTAGACAACACTATTGAAGAATGCTTTGATTTTAAGGATTTCACAAGATGCTGATTTAAACTTTTCCTCGTTTTTCAATTAATGTCAATATACTTTCCAAAATGTTCTTGAAGTTTCAGGTGGTATCTATATGTGTTTTATATTACTGAGTTACAGACATACGGACATTAGGTCATAGCTACTGGTAGCAATATATGAGTTACTAGGTTTTAGTCTTTCCCGAGCTTTGAAATTGGAACACCTTTCTGTATTTGTCCATGCTCCTTTATTGCTGCCTGAGATGTTGGACCAGCCTAGTTAGTAGTTGTTAGTGCTTTCTTAATTGATGACGTTAATGTGATCTGCTTTTTGCTGAAGCCTTCATATGCCTTTTTAGAGGATCAACCTCATAGAGTGAACATGAATTGAAAATCATTCTCTTATCATTTTTCTTTTTCCCCCGTTCATTGGATACTTCCAGTGATGAACGGCTGCCAATTTACTTTGTTTTTATTTATGTTCACTTTTCAAACCTCATTAGATTAGCTTTACCAGGTATGCCACTGGGTAGGCTTGACTAATGTCAAGTTAGGCTTCGGTCAGGTCTAGGTTTATGAAGCTGTTGTGGGATAGACCAAAGTTTTAGCCCAAAGTTGAGGCTTGTAGTGCTAGGTTCATGTTCATTCACCAAAAAATACCTTGTCCTCTACTCTGAAGCTTCTGAGCCGGAAAGGAAGATTTTGTAGACCATATTGTTGTCATGGAGACATAATTGGCGTACTGCTTTTTTGTTGGATTTTGGCATTGACAGTGGAGTGGTTGGATGTTGGAGATGGCCATCCAAAAATTGAATCAAGGAAAATGATTGCAGCCACCCACATTCCATATCATAATGAGTGCTGCTTTTTGATAAAACTAGGTCATCTCCCACCTGCTGCCCCACTTCCAACTTTTTATTTTTTATTTTTAAATGACTTGGGGAGCTGAAGTTTAGTGTCAGATTGAAGGTTTTGGGTACTTGCTTATTTATATTTGTGCACATTTTGCTTTATGTCCATATTTGGGATGAGCAATCCTTTAACTATTCTGCTTGATATATTAACGTGTTCATTTATTTATCATCAACATGCTTTTCTTGGTCAATATCAAAGAAAAGAACGAGCTTTTCTTGGAGGATTTTTTCCTATCTTTAGCCATGTTAGTAGTTCACACATCCATGTTTACTTTTTATGATGCAGTATCGAAGAATCCTGCAGCATGCGTTCTACTTCATTCAACTATGTCTAAAGCTTTTTATTTCAGTTTCACCTGATATCATTAGTATTTCTCCAATAATCCTTTGGCCAATTAGTCGTACCTTTTTATGGAACATATGCACATTGCTTGGCTGCTTTTTCTAATTATCTCTTTTATGTTCTATAAATCCATTATTGCCCTTTCTTTTATCAGACTGCGTTCAACTAGGTTTCCTTCCTAGAGATGTTGCAAAGTGGGTGTCCCCTCTTCTTGACAACAGCTTTTTGGAGCTTTCTGCATTTATTCATCCTAAAGAAGCCCTTGCAGCTGCATTAGATGGGAAACATGCAAAAGTACAGTGCTTACTGTGCGTTATTGAGGCATGTTTCTTTTGAACTTCTTTTATTATTCGAGATCCAGATAATTTGTTTTGTTTCTAGGAAGAGTTATACTGACTAGGCATGTCAGTGTTGCTCTTGGCTACAGATCCAGATATTACCTACATAACCCAGAAAGTTAATGTAATGTAGGGACCAAATTTCTCAAAAATATCAAGATTAATTCTACCTGAGCACCTCTCTGCTTTATGTTCATTTATTGCTTCCATCCAACGATGTCTTGGCCTTTGGCGCCTGCAAGAGGTATGCACAAGATGCTTTATAGTACTATTTTATACGGAGTTACAATCTTACACTTTTTTGTTCGAGTAAAAGTTACATTCTTATACTTGACCATCATTCTTGAGGATGATTTCTGCTTTAACCTTAGGTTGCATGTATCTTAGATTCTTAGTGAATTTTATACATAGCTAACTTCATTTTGAGATCTTTTTAAGTAAATTTGAGATGTTTAGTTCATGCCTTCATGGGTATGTGATAACAGCAATCTTGCAGAGCAAAAGTTCAGGAAGTATCTCAAATGGACAAGTGCATTGTTCCAAAAATGTTGTCCCGGTTTGTTAAGTATTCAACTTTCTTTATATAACGTGGCCTTGTCAAAATTATTCAGGCTGTCAGCAAAGACTGTGGCTTGTAGTTGTTTCTCTAAAATCTGTAAATATGCATGTCAGGTTTTCTTAACCCCTTCAGATTTTTTGCATTATCCTAAAGCTAGTGATATACCATTAAATGGTTTAGGAGGGAGCCAAACTAGTTTTTATCGTGAAAATTCCTACTACTGGCTCATTAGCATGGTAGCACTAAATTTCTAACTGCTATTCTTCTCTCTTTCTTTACCCTGTCATCAGTTGAAGATGTCTAACAGTAACACCTTTCTTACATCTTGTTTCTTTGCATAGACCTTATCGTTCTTATGAATTTCAAATTAGGTAATTTCGCAATATAAGTGGCCGGAATCACTGGAGACAGATTTTGTGTATGGTAAGATTTCATAATTAATTTATTGAAATTCTTTAAATGTTAAGGCAGTTTGCCTTATAGCTAAGAACTTTATTTTGCTCCTTTTATTCAAATGCAAGCATCTTCCTCCATTGGAACGTCAGTGAACCTAGAATTTTTAGCTGCATTCTCAGCAGCGGCTGGGAAAAAGCCATCTCAATTATCGGAGTCAGAAGAATCTGACCCAGAGGTAACTATGCTAAGAAGTATTGCACCTGAGGTTTTCCTGAAAAACTTTTTTGGCAAGGTTTAGCTAATATCTATTCTTCTTCAAATATGTGTTACCTTTTTGTTTTTGTTTTCCAGTGGGGGTGCTGGAATACTCATCATGAGTTGAGGCACACTTCTATAAAGATTTTATTTCCTACCCTAGAAAGAGTGAAAGCTAGTGTTAACGGTATTCATTCTTCAAAATGTTTGCTTTCGTTTTCAGAGGTAATGTCCATGCCTTGTAGTGCTATCTATATTACTTTCAACAACTGCAATGACTCTGCAATCTGAATAGCTATAGCTTTTATTTTATTCCTGACAACTAATTATATATTACTACTCACAAGTTCTTCATCCCTCTTGAGTAGGATTCATCAAACCCGTTCTTCTGTCTCAGAGGCCAATGTCTTTGTACGCATCCTCCATTTAAATGTCAATAGGCATGAAAGTCTCATTATTTAGCTTGAATTTCAGGGTAGTTGAAAAGTACTGTTTAGAACCTTGAGGGCCCAATATGTGATGTGTCTTGCAAATGACTAGATGCTAATAAAATTACTTAGTTTCTAGAATTTATATAGAAAAGTTAAATTCTTGGCTCAAGATTTTGAGTGGAGTAGGCGTGGGAACAATCTTTGTTTAATTCGAACCAACACATTCAAGCTTGGCTTATTGATTTATAGATCGATTCTTGCAGGTAACAATTTCGAATTCAAACTAGCTCAACTTGACTAGCATTTGATTTTAAATTGACGTAAACTTTAATTAGGCTAACTCAAATCCTTGTGAATTGAGAATTATATTAGAAAAAAAATTAAGTAGCTTTTTTAAGTTTTAAATATGAGTCAATTATACCCTTTAATTTAACTAACACACCCTATTCATTTCATCTTACATTCTATTTATAAAAGTATTAAATAACTATATTATATAAATAAATTATATTATTTTTATTTAAGAAAATAATATTTGAGCCAAGTTCTATTTGAATTGATAGGAGCCGAATTCAGCTTGATATAATTAAGAGCTACAAATATGGCTTGTGGTTTAGTTTAATAAAGTCGAATTGGGCTTGATTCTGGCAAAATATTTCTCCAAATATCAAGCGATCTTCGAACCGAACTCGGTGCTTTTGGCTCATTGTTTGAGCTGTTGTTTTATATGACAAAATAGTGCATGACGTATATGATTCTGGCCTTTGGGAATTAATTAGTATTTGCTTATTTCTGGCAGAAAACTTGGGAAAGGTTAAGAACTTTCGGCATATTTCATGATGCAATTCCTAACCCAGCTTACAGAATTGGATATCCAATGCATGTGAAGGTAATTTTTATGATGTCCACTTTACTCCTCCACAAACACACAAACACAGATACAAATGGTGCTCTAACGGCATTAAGGTGTTTTCTTATTCGTATTTGAATACGATTTTGGCTCTGCTCGCAGTTGCTAATATTGAAGTCGTATTTGAATATGATTTTAACTTAGAAGCATGGTGTAGCTGTTGAAATTATATTTGAATATAAATCTAGTGTTGCACGCAACTATAACAATTTAAAATTGTATTTGAATACAATTTCGGCATCACGATGCACCACGAAGTTGTTTAAATCATCTTCGAATGTGATTCAATTATAGTTTTGTTTGGATATAATTTTCGTTATTTTTTTGGCCTATCAAATGAACTTGAAATTATTGTAATGTAATCTAATGAAGCTTTCAGGTAACTTTGTTACTGAGTCAATATGATATTAAAGTTACTTGAGTCAATATGATATTTTATTGGTTAATAATGTATTAACATTTGATTGAGTCAAATTAATATCAAAATTGTTGAATTTAACTGTTAAATTGAAAATGATTTAGCTAACTTGTTGAACATAGTGAAAAAAATGGTTGCTTAGATCCTCGGTTCAATCCCTGAATGCTGTAGAAAAGTATTTTTTAAAAAATGAATTTTATGTATTTATTATATTTGAATTTTCATATAAAATATGATATAGTTTTCTCTATTTTTTTGGCCTACCCAATGGAGACATAAGTTATTGTGATCTATTCTATAAAAGAAAAAGTTATGGTGATCTAATAAAATTTGCAAGTAATTTTATTTCTAGGTTAGTTAATTATATATTAATAATTTAATTGAATTAATATTAAAATGGTAACTGATAGAGCGCAATGGAAACAAAGGATTCATGTAGCCGACCCCACCTAGTGGGATTAAGGCTTGGTTGTTGTTGTTGTTGTTGTTAATATTAAAATGGTTGAATTAGATTATCAAATTAAAATATTATATAGCTAGTGTGTTGAAAATGATAAAAAAAAATTAGCTTGATTTGCTATTATCTGATGTTGAATGCTACTAAAAGAAAATACTTTATTTATTATTTTTAAAAAAATCTTTTTTATATATTAACAAATTATGATTTGTACTATTTTTTGACCTATTAAATAAATTTAGAATTAGCTAAAGTTTTGACACATGAACTATTGCAACATAATCTAACAAAGCTTTTGAGTAATTTTATTTTTTGAATTAATTTGGTTTTTTTTAGCTAATAATACATTAATTGTTGATGAGTGGAATTAATATTAAAATGATTAAAATAGAATATTAAATTGAAATTGAAATATTATGACTTAGCTATTGAACATAAAAAAATTGGGTCAATAGGGTCTCTAGTTCGATGCCTAATACTGTTGAATGAAATTTCATTTGTCTATATTATTTTTTTTAAAAAAATAATTATAGGCTATAATTTCAGTATTTTTTAATTACAAATAAACTGTGAATATTCATGATTTTGTAAATATAATTTCAGTATATCTATATTACTTGTATAAATGCTGAAAAGTTATTAAATATGTGATTGAATAGAAGGAGCCAGCAGAAACAGTTTATGGTATTCAAATAATTTTCTGCACACAGACTCTATTAACGGAGCCGTTTACAATGTGTGCCACCCACTATGCCACATGGTGGAATCCTATTTGGCCTGCACAAAATTGCGTATCAGTATATTTGTGCATGAAAGAATTTGACTTTTTGTATAACAGGTTGCCCGAAGGTGCTTCCAGTCTCAGAGTGGTCACTCGGCATTTGGTTGGATATATTGTGGATCCCATAACTTCAGCCCAGCTGCTTGGGGACGCATTGTTCTCCCTTATAGTAAAGGAGGCTCTGGAGCTCTTGCTAGCATTGTTTCTGTGAATAAACTGCATATTTGCAATTATGAGCTTGGTGTAATCTTAATTGTTCCACCACCTGATACAACAAAAGGGCATATTGGAACTACATCAAATCTGGATGATGTCACCATGCCATTTCTCATGTCTGCACCAAGATACTCTTTCAATGATAGGCCTGCTACTCATGGCGCCATGCAGGAAGCTATAGCAGAGTGCTCTATCTCTAAACAAGTTGCTTTTGCAGACTTGGAAGATGAAGAAGAGATGGATGAAGATCCTGAGGAAGCAGAAGGATCCTCTGATTTTGTTACAGAGGAAAGTGAGGATGACAAAATCTATGCAGAAATGCTTTGGAGCCAAGTTGATTATTCTGAGAGATTTTGATTCTATTTAAACCCCTTTAAGTTTTCTGCTGATTTATTTTTTATTTTGGTGATTGTTGTGCTAGATAAGTGAGCTGTCGGAGAAATTATTGGATTTAAATGGAATTTCATGTCATATTTTTGTAACTATTGCCATGCGACGCTTGCGCATGACCCCACATGCTAACAGAAGAGCAGAATAAAGTGTAGCCGCTGCTTATTTTATGACTATGTAAAGACATTTTGTAGCATGTACAATATTGTGAGTTACATGAGGCTCTGCATAGCTACAAAATCCTCCTATTGGCATTATCAATGTTACATTATAATAAGCCATATTCCTTTTGCTTTTAGTCATTTAAATATTTTGTGGCTGCATAAGGTCTTGCTATCCATTATCAACAACGCATGATAATGATTTATAAATCTTTCAGTCTTTGTGTAACCAACAAAATGCTTTTATGGCAAAAATCTAAGCTAAATGGCAAGATAATGCGCCATTCTACTCTTGAAGCGCTACGACCTATGCATGTATTACTGCAGTATTGGATTCCAAAATTGTGATGTGGAACTCCCGTCTGAACCTTAATAATGTCTCCAAAATGACGAAAAATACTTGGGTTCGGACGTCCGCACGTCCGGACCCCCAATCAGTGGGCGTCACGTGTGCCGAACCCACCTGTATGGCACACGTGGCGCCCACTGATTGGGGGTCCGGACGTGCGGACGTCCGAACCCAAGTGCAGCTCCAAAATGACAGTCCCTTGCTGTTTGACAAGCGGGAATTCATGAAATTCCCTTGATTATTTTGTAGGTTTTCCTGCACTGAATTTCATAGTGATTGTTACTAGCTGGCCATAGGCTTGTATTGCATTTTTTTTTGCAGGAAATTTTCAATCCCGGAACTGACTGCATATTGTTTGTATTGTAAGTTGTAACTGGTCTAGTATTGCAGTTGAAATGTGCTCCTGTTCTTGTTTTAATAAATTTTTATATGAGCTTTCTCACGACATCTTGTAATATAGCATTAGTCAAAAATTAATTAATTATTTTTTTGAAGAAACTTTAATATATTTACATTCATGGAAGTTTTTTTTTTTGAAGAAACCCATTGAAGTTTGATTTAAATAAATGTGTGAGCTTAATTATTTTTTTGAAGAAAATTGAATTTATACACATTGTGCTTAAAATTTTTTAGCTTGGTTGTGAGAGATATTTAGTTGCCATTGTGATTAAAGATGTTGAAATGCGATAGTTATTTGGTTCTTAATGAGATTAAGTTCGGATTAAGCTTCATTAAACTCATCATTTTATTGCCCAAGCAGTCATATGATCAACCACATTTTTTAACTGGTTCGTTAATTAACCACCACAAATTTAATGGCACTGTAGTCACAAGAGTTGCAAAACGTGAATCATGAAATCAACGGTACGTGACGTTCGGCCAAAAAAGTTAGAGTGTTAAAGGGGCAGAATGACATTCGGAGTAACACACAGAAATTTAAGGTGGTTCAGGGAGAAGATCCCCTACTAGGGTCCACCGGGCATCAACGAAGAGATTTTACTAAAGAAGAGAGGGTCCGGTCAGAGAGACCAGTACAAGAAAGGTTACAAGCAATATCTCTTCTCTTTTGCAGGGAGATTTACAAGTATCTCAGAGTGTATCCTGGGTGATTGTGATGACTTCGTCTGGTCCGTCCCCTTCTCCTTCCTCCTTTCTTCCCCTTGGCATGGCTCATCGGGGAGTATTTATAGGAAAGTTGTAGTGGAGTCTGGCGGATTCACCGGAATGGGTGTTGGATGCTTGTCTGTTGAGTTCATATTGGCGGTGCCGCTTTTGTCGGCTTTTGAAGGGACCTATAGTAGTGGATGGAACAAGTGGCTTCTTGGTCTTCGTGTCTTATGAAAACTCACAGCGGTTTGAAGCATGCGAGTACTTGATCTTCGAGCCTCATGGGGACTTGTGCTGAGCATGCAAGCTCTTGGTGGAAGTCCGCGCTGGCAAAAACTGGTGTTGTAGTGGTGTTCTGACAGTCGCAGGTGGGGCCCGGAGAAACATCGTGCCCGATGTTATGCTGAGGTTGAACCATCATGTCCAATGGTACGCAGGTTGGTGGCTCAAATATCGTGGCCGATGGTATGAAGGGTAGCAGCACCATCATCGTGGCCGATGTTTTTGGAGATGCTGTAGCTGGGGAGTCGCCTTCGGAAGGTGCGGAGGCCAATCATCATTCTGCAAAGCTAGAGATCTGCAAAGCAGAGGTTAAGTATAGCATCTTTAAGGAGCAATGTGAATGGCTGGGATTCAACGTTGAATCCTGGTGTTAACCATCGGCCCCCCTCTTGAATGCACGCACATTCATGTTGGCTGTTGTGCACCAATACAAAATGGAAAAGTTTGTACAGCGGTCTGGGACTTTGGGAAGGCGGTTGGCCTTGAGTCACTGAGGCGGTGAGAGTTTGAGCATGAAAATATTTGATGATCGCCAAAATAGCAAGAAAATATTGTTTACGGAAGAAACGTCGATCACGATGTTTGATCTTACAATGGTCACCGAGCCCGGGACTTGGAAGGGATTTGCCTTTGACCGCCAATCGCCGAGGTGTCATGTATGAGCGACCTGGGACTTCGAGAAGGGATTTGCCCTTGACTGCCAGTTGCCGAGGCATCATTATTGAGCAACCTGAGACTTTGGGAAGGCGTTTGGCCTTGAGTCGGTGAGAGCGTGCAAGAAAACATTGATAATCATCAAAGTAGCGAGGAAACCTCGATCACGATGTTTCTATCGTGCAATGATCACTCAGCTCAGGACTTGGAGAAGGGGTTTGCCCTTCACTGCAAGTTGCCGAGGTGATGAGTGCGCCAATATTTCGAATAATAAGAATAGATATTGTTAACGGCGTTTATGAGTAGAACTTTCTGAGGTCGTTCCCACTCCAAGTTCTGGGGAGGAGGGTGCCATCTTGACGCACCAACTTGTAGGTGTTTGGGCCCAATATGTCGCAGATGATGAAGAGGCCTTCCCAGTTGGGGTCGAGCTTGCCCGGTGCCATATCTCTTTCAGCGATGTTTTTCAACTTCAAGACAAGGTCGCCTTCCTGGGATGGTCTTTTTGATATATGCTTGTTGTAGTATCGTGCGATCCGCCGTTTATGTTTGGCTTACCGGAGCGCGGCAGTCTCCCTGCTTTTTTCAAGGAGGTCGAGCTCAAGCCTCCTTGCATCGCTGTTTTGCTGTTGCCATTCAAGGAGGGCCGATGGATTGAAACTGCTAGCATGTTTGACGTGAGGGGAGTAAACCTCCAGCTCCACTGGGATGAGTGCTTCTATGCCGAAGACGAGTGAGAATGGTGTTTAACCTGTAGCCGCTGTGGGTGTGCAGTTGAGTCCCCAGATTACGCCTGGTAGCTCGGCGGGTCATGACGAGCCGACTTTTTCGATCTGCCTCTTCAACGCTTTGAGGAAGTTCTTGTTCGCTGCCTCAGCCTATCCGTTAGACTAGGGGTGACGAACTGACGCGAAGTTTAGATTGATGCTATTTTCGGAGCACAAATTTCGGACGGAGCACAGGTTGTCCAGTTGTCGCAGACCAGAGAGAGCAGGATGCTGAACCTACATATGAGCCGTGTCTACATGAAGATTTTGACATTTGTGCCCGTTGGCTGTGCCATCGCCTTGGCCTCGACCCATTTGGAGAAGTAATCTGTTGCCAACAGTATGTGGTGCAGATTCCTCCCAGATTTAAGGAAAGGCCCCAAAAAGTCGAGTCCCCACATTGAAAAAGGCCAAGAGCTTGCCATGGGTTGTAGCTGTGCCACTGGTTGCTGTGGAATGTTGGAAAAGATTTGGCACTAGGGGTATTTTCGGCTGAACTCCATAGCGTTTTTGTGGATGTTAGGCCAATAGTATCCCTGCCGCAGGACTTGTAGTACGAGATTCCATCCGGCCGCGTGAGTGCTGCAGTTGCCGGAGTGGATCTGCTCGAGGACGGTGTTTGAGTCCTCCTCGCAAATGCACTTTGCCAGTGGTAAAGAGTAGCACCATCTGTACAATTGTCCCTGTGATAGGACATACCTGGCGGCCTTTACCTGGAGCTTACGGGCTTGATGTTTGTCATTTGGGAGTTCTCCTGTCTAGAGATAATGCTGGATTTCGTCCGTCCAGCTTCCGGAGTTTGTGCTAACATCGCAAACTTCAGAGTCGTGGTAAGATGGGGCCAAGATGTTTTGTGCGTCGCCATATTCCTCTTTGGCCAACTGATCAGCTAGTGAATTCATTTTGCGGGGATGTGGAATAGGAGAGCCTGGGCGAAATGTTGCAGGAGATTTCTGGCCAGCTGCAGGTATTTTTTAAGCACTTCATATTTTGTGTGATAAACTCCCCTCAACTGGTTCACCATAAGTTTCGAGTCACTGTAGATGTGGAGGAGTTGTGCTCCGAGGCCCTTGGTGAATTTGAGCCCAACGATGAGGGTTTCATACTCGGCCTGATTGTTCGTCACGGGGAATTGTATCCTACTTGTTCTCTGGAGTTCAATACCCCAAGGGCTAGTGAGGACGATGCCTACCCCAGGATGTGTTCGCCAGAGGCGCCGTCTACATGGAGGGTCCAGGGCAGCTGTTTCTCTGGGAGCTCCGGTTGCTCAGTTGTCAGTTCGGCCATGAAATTGGTGAGTGTCTGGCTCTTCGACGACGACCTGGGGAGAAAATCGACGTTGAACTCGGAGAGTTCGACGGCCCACTTCTGCAGCCTTTTGGAGACTTCAGGGGAATGGAGCACTCTTCGGAGAGGTTGATCCGTGACCACCTTGACGGAGTGAGCTTGAAAATAGTGGCGCAACCTGCGAGCAGCAGAAATTAGCGCAAAAAAGAGTTTCTCGAGAGGAGGCTATGTAACATCCCGAAAATTTAGATTTGCTGTGCATTATAAATTGAAATTGTATGTACAAATTTGGGCGATAAATGATATTTATGGTATTTTGGTATAGAAAATATAAAATTTTTTTTGGGTAATTTCTTTGATTTATTTGATCTCCAAATGATATTCATTGACGAGCGCTCGAAAGGAGCGACACTCGTGAATGAGGTGACAGTAGCGTTGGTGGAACTTGCAGAACTTCGTGGGGTCCTCGCCAAGCTGAGGTAGTTGGCGCTTACTGTGGTTGTGGATGAAACCCTTGTCCCTGAGGATCGAAAAAATCTCGTCGGTAATGCGAGCCGGCGTCGGAGTGCGAGGAGGGTCATCGTCGAACTTGCGCTTCCAGTACGACGCAGTGAACTTTCTATCCCGATAGGTGCGGCTGGGAGTGCCTGGCTCTATCTTCGTGGTGTCGCCCATGAGGTGGATGCACCTTTTGGCTCGGGACCTCACTTCCATGAGCGTCTTTGGCATGTCATCCACGAAGGAGTCATACAGCTTACCGGGCAGTGTGCTATGGACGAAGATCATGGTCGACCTATCATCCGTCGTGTCCTTTGTCTCTGCATTCATCTTGGAGAAACGATCCATGTACTTGCACAGGGATTCGTTGGGCCTGCTTTATTTGCCACAGTTCATGGATCGTGCGGGAGGTGGTTTTTGAGGTGCCGAACCTAGTGCGAAACTGTTCGGAGAACTGCTGGAAGCTTTGGATGGATCCCCGAGGAATTTCGTCGAGCCAGTCCAGCGCTAGTCCCGTCAAGGTGTTTCGGAAGAGGGCATTTGTATGCGTCGGAGATGGGGTCGCCCGTCACCAGGGCGTTCTCGAAGCGCTTCACATGCTGCGTCGGATCAGTGAGGCCGTTGTAGTCGCTGACTTTGAGGGCCTTGTAGCCGCAGAGCGCCGGCGCGGCCATTGTAGCGAGCGAGAAGATGGTGGTCACCAGGGAAGCCAGTGGATAGACTTCGGGGAGACTCCCCCCTATAGCGTGGGTGTTGGTCTCTTCAGAGAGTAGCAGGCGGTGTTCCGCAGTTGGCGGGAGAGGAGAGCCCTCAAGAGGCAGGGCCATAGGGAAGGGTCTCTGTTGCTGATGAAGGAGAGCTGGAAAATTGGCGAGGAAGGCATTCATCGTCTGGGAGAGGGTGACCACTGCATGCGTGAGAGCTTGGAACTGGTAGTCGTCTCCTTCTTCCATGAGCAGTTGAAGGGATCTGGTTTAATCCTGCGTGAGGGCACCAAATTATTGATGGCAAAATGTGGATCTTGGAATCAATGGTACGTGGCATTCGGCTAAATGGGTTAGAGTGTTAAAGGGGGAGAATGACATTCAGAGTAACACACAGGAATTTAAGGTAGTTTAGGGAGAATATCCCCTATGTCCACCGGGCATCAACGAAGAGATTTTACTAAGGAAGAGAGTGTCCGGTCGGAGAGACCAGTACAAGAAAGGTTACAAGCAATATCTCTTCCCTTTTGCAGGGAGATTTACAAGTATCTCAGGGTGTATCCTGGGTGATTGTGGTGACTTTATCTGGTACGTCCCCTTCTCTTTCCTCCTTTCTTCCCCTCGGTGTGCCTCACCGGGGAGTATTTATAGGAGAGTTGCAATGGAGTCTGGCGGATTAGCAAGAATGGGTGTTAGATTCTGTCTGTTGAGTCCATACTGGCGGTGCCGCTTCTGTCGGCTTTTGAAGGGACCGACAGTAGTGGATGGAGCAAGTGGCTTCTTGGTCTTCGTGTCTTATGGGAACTTTCGACAGTTTGGAGCATGCGAATCCTTGTCTTCGAGCCTCATGGGGATTTGTGCTGAGCAAGCAGGCTCTTGGTGGAAGTCCGCGCTGGCAAAAAGCGATGTTGTCCTAGTGTTCTGACAGTCATAGGTGGGGCACGGAGAAACATCGTGCCCAATGTTATGCTAAGGTTGAATCATCGTGTCCGATGGTACGCAGGTCGAAGAAACATCGTGCTCGATGTGATGTAGAACAAGGGTTCAACCATTGTGGCCGATGGTCGTAGGGAGTGAGAGACACATCGTGCCCAATGTTATGCTGAGGTTGAACCATCGTGTCCGATAGTACGCAGGTCGGCGACTCAAACATCGTGGCCGATGGTATGAAGGGTTGCTGTCACACCCTCATTTTAAGGACTAATTATCCATAAAATAAGTGGAGACTTACAGTTAGAATCACAGAATAGATTATAAGAAAAAGGCATCTTTATTCATCTCATAACAGGGTTACATAAATTCGCGCACTAAGCAGGTCACCCAGAGTAACCTTAGATTAGAAAACTGAGAGGTAAAGCAATTAAATTGGATAAGGGTAAATATCGGTGGGACCATACGAGATATAGGGAAACATCTTTCTTGGGATTTTTCAGTCTTCTCCTTACAACAAATTATTTACCTGAAAAGTAACAGTCAGTTACGAAGACCGAGTAAACGACCTCCACCTTATCATAGGCCAGGTGAGGTCTTATAGCTCACTTTAGCAACAGATCAGAATATCAGATTAACTTGTAATATCAACTTATCACCTTACAATATTATCATGTTTTATACTATGCATATATATTAATATGTATAAATCTTATAATAATGAAGGATCAGAATCTACAAATATACGTCACCAGTGTGACAACAGATTTATCAATACATCACCAGTGTGACATCAGAATAACAAAATGCAGGTACGTCCCCCACATGACGCCACGGGTCTAGAAGGTGGTTCGTCAACCACCGGGATCCTAGCGCATCATAATATCATATATCTCAAGATACATGGGTCTAATGTAACCTAGTATAATATCTCGGCATATAGCCTAATAGAATATCGACATAAAACCATGCAGAATATTACTCACAGAATATAATTGATATCATTTTGTATATTTAGTTATTTTAATTTAATAATTACACTATCCTAAGTTCAGTGAAAGTCATTTACCTGGATGAGAGACGGTATTAGTTTGCTGGTGGATGACGTGTTCTCAGATTAAGTTCAATATGAATAATCAATATTGGGTTTAATAGTTTAAAATATTGACTTAAGTTATATAGGCTAAATAGGTCAGATAAGCCAAGTGGATTAAAATTGGTCAAACTAGTTCAAATGAGTCAGACCAGGTTAACTTGGGTCAAACTGAGTTAGTTCAGGTTAATGGGTCAAATGAGTCAAATGGGTCAATCGGGTTGACTCAAGTCAAACGGGCTGAATAGGGTCAAACGAGTTGACTCAGGTCAAATGAGTTGACTCAGATGTAACGGGTTAACTAAAATGTAACGGGTTGACTCAGATATAACGGGTCGACACGGGTTATCTTGGGTCAAACGGGTTAACTCAGGGTTTAATAGGTCGACACAGATTTATCGGGTTTGATATGGGTTAACTGGGTCGACATATGTTTAAACAGGTTAATCACTAATCCAATTGAGTTAACAAGAAAAATCATCGAATGTAATTTAAACTTAGTAAGACCAAAATTCTTACCTAGCAGAGTCTCGCCGCTGGAGGAGAGGCGCATCAAGATGGGCTAACGATGCAGTAGTTGTGGATTCTATCTGAGAGCTCTAGGGCCTATTTATAGGGAGATGTGAACTTATTATGGCAGGATCGTTGGTTGGTAGTAGTTGGTAGTTGGGGAGGTAAATTTAATAGGGTGAGACCGTTGGTGGGTGTAAAGGTGGGAGGAAGGCAGAGGAGAAGATTTCAATAAATATATTTTTTATTAAAATAATTATTTTGGAGTTCTCAGATAACAAATGTACTTATATTAGATTCAGAATATATATATATATATATATATATATATATATATATATATGTGTGTGTGTGTGTGTGAATATTTATAGGTATTTCTTAAGCGAATTATTACAGTTGCAATATCATCATCGTGGCCGATGTTTGTGGGGATGCTGCAGCTGGGGCGTCGTCTCCGAAAGTTGCGGAGGCCAATCATCGTTCTGCAAAGCTAGAGATCTGCAAAACAGAGGTTAAGTATAGCATCTTTAAAGAGCCATGTGGACGGCTGGGATTCAACGTTGAATCCTGGTGTTAACACTATGCAAGTACTTTAAAGGTTCAGAATCAAACCCCATTAAATCTCCAGTAAACCACAAACCCTAATGCAAAGACTCCTTTGCTGGTATGATGGGAACAATTTGAGTTCAAGTTGATCTAGGCATACCTCAAACTTGGCTCATCATAATTTGATTCGAGTTTAAGTTGATTTATTTTTAGTTTCAAACTAACTCAAGTTTTAATTGAGCAACTCAAATCTTTCAAGAATTAATTTTTTTATTAAAAAAATTGTCATTATTAAAATTTAAAATTGAGTATATTATATACATGAAATCACTTAATAAATATCTTAACTACAATAACCAAAAATTTTGAGCTCGGTTCGGCTCGAAATCAGTCCAAAATCAAAATAGGTTCCCTAGATCTTGAGAAAAATAAACCTTAAGGCCCTGTTTGGCGCAAGGACCAAAACAGAATCAAAACAGGACCAAAATGGTACTAATTTAAAAAACAACAACAATAATAATAAATAAATTTTTTAAATCATTCTACACAAATTCTAATATAAAAAATATTATTTTACTTTACATATTCAATAATTTAAAATAAAAATATCAACTTTATTTCACATTCTAGACCAAAATATTCAAATCGAGTATTTTGATCTAAGATGTAAAATAAAATTTATATTTTTATTAAAAATTATTGAGTATGTGAAGTAAAATATTATTTTTTATATTAAAATTTGTGTAGAATAATTAAAATAATTTATTTATTATTATTATTGTTATTTTTTAAATTAGTACTATTTTGGTCCTGTTTTGGTCCTCGCGCCAAACAGGGCCTAAATCTCCTCTACTCTACCACTAAACCACTAGCTAAATTATATATAATGATATTTTATTTATATGTATATTTATATTATATACCAATATTATTTATGCTATACATATAACTTCGATCCAAATCAAATTATGTTTTGAGCAAGCCAGGGCCAACTCAAAATCGACTCGAAATGAATTTTGAGTTAAAGTCTTTAGCTCATCATTCGATTCAAAATTTTTAAACTAATTTTGAATTTACTCATAAATCAAATAAGTTTCGAGAGAATTTTGTGTTTCGGATTTTTTTAACACCCCTAATTACAAGCTTAGGGACGTTCACATATTTTAAAAAAGGTTTGCTTCTATGTAGTAATAATGCGATTTTCTGCAAAAAATATAAATCAATACCGTAGTTACGATTTGCTAATAGTATATGTCTGACACCAAAGTTAAGTTTTAATAGTCTAAATGACATTACGAGTTGGCATCAATTTATTCGACAAAGGGAGTTTTCTAAAAAAAACAAAATAATGCCACTTATCTCGTAAAAATTGTGATTTTTAAATATTTATTTTGTCCAATAATTAAATATATGATATTTTGCTCTTAATTGTTAAATAAAATTAATAATCAAATATCACAAAAGTCAATTTTCATTTAATATATTACATAAATTAATCACTAGCAACATTAAATTACTGATAATAATCATATTTAAGATCAATTAAATTTCTGAAGTTGGACTCCTATATAGATTTATGAATTTGAATTTTTTTTAAGGAGATCATAAATTTAAGTACTTTCTTTATGCAGCTTTGTAAATTTAAATTTCCTTTTTTAAAATATATAATATAATATTTTTTTAATATCATTTCATTTAATGAATTTTGCATAATCTATTAAGTGATGTTTCAGATTCATAAATCGATTTTTAGACTTTTTAGAAAATAAAATTTTAAAATTAAAAAATTCAAATTCATCTAGTCGAGGTCCAATATCAGAAATTTGCAAATTAAATTAAAAAATATTATCACTGAAGCTAATTTTGCTGGCTCATGCATAGTTGACGTTGACGTTGACGTGACCGACATGAATGATAATGACATATTATTTAATTAGAATAAAAAAATACATTTATTTACTCACGTAAAAAGCAGCGCCATCTTCTATGGTCTCTAGAGTCTTATTAGGCGAAAAATACTAGCAGCGGCGTAAGCTGCACGACTTACAGCGAGATAAGTCGTGCTCAAGCTTCACTACTTACAGCGAGATAAATCGTGCGCAAATTTCGCGACTTACAGCGTCTGTATGTAGGCTTATAAATGAGTCGGATCTTGATTCGATTCGATCCGTGATCCGAACAATTATCTTATAAAATAGAATAAATTTTTGACCTGCACGATTATCCCGAAAAACTGACATGCTCCGTTTAAGTATTGCGGAGTCGGATCCGGGTCGATGCTGATCCGACCCGAAAAAATCTGACTCGAAATTTTTAAATATGAAATTATTTTACGTATTTATATATTTATTATTTAATTGCATGTATTAATTATTATTTTATTTTATAAAAATTTTAAATGTGATTAAGGCGTATAATTATTAAAGAGGCTATTACAAGTTATTTTAAGTGCAGTAAACAGGAATTACTTGCATTATAAAGTTGGATTAATAGCTACAAATATTTTTTACAGTTGAGATGAAATGTTTAGTGCTAGCTTTAACAGAATTGCGTTTTATTTTTTGTGTAATATATTAGTGATCAAAATTTTATTTAAAAATATAAGAATATATGTACAACTAATAGTTGTAGTTATTAAAAAAATAGTGTTCAATTATGTAAAAAAAGTTTCAGGTCGACCCAAAATTCGATCCGAAAATTCGAACCGTGGCGGGTCATGGAACGGATCTGGGTTGACCTCGATCCGATCCGATTCGATTTTTAATCCTATCCGGATATATTGGAATCGAATTCGGTTCGGGGTCAACCCGATCCAAATCCAATCCGTTGACAGGCCTACCTGTATGTCAGTGTGTGAGGTTCGTGGCTTACGCTGCCTGTAAGTCCTGCCCGAGGTTCGCGACTTAACTCCAGCGGAGTTCAGGACTTATGCCGGGATGTAAGTCGTGCACGTGATTCACGACTTACTGCATATAAGTCGTGCACGTGATTCAGGACTTACTGCATATAAGTCGTGCACGTGCTTCACGACTTACTACCTGATCTACGTCGTGAAATTACAGCGGGAGTATGTCGTGCGGCCCGCGCACGACTACAGCGGGAGTAAGTCGTGCGGCGGGCGCACGACTTACAGCGGGAGTAAGTCGTGCGGCGGGCTGCACGACTTACTCCGCTGTAAGTCGTTCTCCGAGTAAGTCATGCGGCTGGGTAAGTCATGAGCAAATTTTCTGTAAGTCGTTAACCGTATGCACGAGTCAAAAAACGCACGACTTATGGGTAGCGTGTAAGTCGTAATCGACGTGCACGATTTATTTCAATCTGGCGTACGACTTACAACCAAGTAAGTGCCCACGACTTACAGGACGAGTAAGTCATGAACCTTTGCATACGACTTATAGGAGGGGTAAGTGCCAAGTAAGTGCCTGCTGCACGACTTATCGCCCGTGAGTTAAAGTCGTGCACTTTCAGGACTTACTGTTGCTTGGGTAAGTCGCACCATCGGCAGAGTAAGTTGTGAATCGCACACAACTTTCCTCCCGCTGTTTAAGTCGTGAATCGCGAACGACTTACACCCGCGATTGGCTGCCTGGTTTTTGGAAGGTCTGGAGACTGACCGATTCGGCGCTGCATCCTCCATCCCATTCCGATTCTCCTTCACCACTAGCGAAATCCCAAACCGATTCTCCGATGCGATGGGCATTGGCTGGATCGAATTCCTAGGGCATCGAGGAGGCCCAGAGCAACAGAGAAGAAGTTGACAAGGGCGGCGACATCTCTGGAAGGATGCGCGTTGAGAGGGCACTGGCGATGCGGTTGGCCGTCGAGGATGGGGATGGTGTGGTTGGCATCGGGGTAAAGAGAAGGAAAATGGTTGAAAAATAATTTTCTTAAAGAAGTTATTGGGTTCGGACGACGTATCATCCGGAACCCAATCAGAGGGCGCCACATGTACCATACAGCTGAATTCGGGCACATGTGACGCCCTCTGATTGAGCATCTGAACGATGTGTCGTCCGAATCTAATAATTTTTCATTTACTTGAGGTGTGTTGTAAATGGACCAAATTGAAGGTATTTTCAAATTAATGTTAATTTATAAAATCAATGTTAATTTATAAAATGGGGCTCGAATTCTTTTCAATATTGATTCGCACATAAAACGGTATTGCTATGAATTCACGGAAAAAAAATTATACTTTTTTCAAGGACATCAATTATTAAAAACAATACATGTTCATCGTAGTGCTAATTCAAATTTATAATTAAAAAAAAAAAAAATACACTAAAATTAAAATAATGACTTGGGCTTTATAATTGAATATAATATAATTAATTTGTAATTGGACTTATACATAAATAGTACATGAATATTACAATAAGTGCTAGAATATTCACTCATTTGTGATCATTGATACTAATTAGGTTTTTAAATTTATAATTAAGCTCATTCCATCTTCACTTTTCCTTGTCATCTTCTCAACATTTTCGAGCTCATTTCGTTCGAATTTTTTTTAACCTAACATAAATTTTAATTATAAAAATTAATTTTATTTCACGTCCAACATAAATATGAATATTTAAGTTATTTTTATTTCACATTTTAAATATTTTTTAATATTAATATGAAGGCGCATAACTTCGACTTTCTTAGTTCCTCTTTATCACTTGCTGCACGACTCTAGAGTTCATGCTCAAGTATCATTACCATACAGCTAAACTCATGAGTTCCTTAAAATTAATATATGAAATATTATTTTAAGTGTAACTAAAAAGATTGAGGGTATAACATATTAAATGTTAAAGATTGGGTGTGTTTGTTTGTAAGGTTAAAATTAAATTTGGATAGAATTTTTTTTTTATTGAAAGTTATGAATGAAGTGAAATAAAGTCAATTATTATGTTGAAATATGTGAGAGATGCGATATAAAGTTAGTTATTATGACTCTGTTTGGTAATAAGAAAAAAAAGAAGATTTAGTTAAATTTTTTAATCATTTTGAAAAATATGTATGATGTGAAATAAAATAAGTTGATTATATTAAAAATTGTGTATGATGTGAAATAAAGTTGATTGATTTATTGAGAATTGTGTTGGATGTGAAATAAATTGATTATTTAATGTCGGAATTTGTGTGAGATGAGACATAAAATAATTTTTTAAATTTTTTTAAAATAAATTTAAAATTTTGATCATGGGTAATTTTAGCCATAATTTTTAGTCCATTGCCAAACAGGGCCTATGTTGGAATATATGAGGGATGTGATATAAGTTAGTTATTATTTTAGTAATATGTGTAGGATGTGAAATAAATTTAATTTTTAATATTAACTTTTATGTGTGATGTGATATGTCTGATTAAAATTAAATCAGGCTAATTTTAAATTTCTAGATAAAATAGACTTTTAAGTGTATAATAGACCGCTTGTTCTCACAGGGAAAGAAACTTAGACTGAAAAAAAAAAAAAAAAATAATTTGTCTATTTCTAACACAACAAAAATTTCAGTAAAATACATTCAATCAAAATTCTAAAAAAATACATAAAAAAAAAGTCCAG
Organism: Apostasia ramifera; assembly: GCA_019297695.1. NCBI lineage: Eukaryota > Viridiplantae > Streptophyta > Magnoliopsida > Asparagales > Orchidaceae > Apostasia > Apostasia ramifera. Next base: position 98,493 of record JAEMOT010003054.1, on the reverse strand, counting down.
GCTATCCAGCTACAATGACAGAACACAATATTCGTTTGTTCAATTTTTCCGCACATCTTATATCACACACACATATATACATATATTTTTCACTAAATAAATTTTACTAATTCTTTGATGCTAATGATTAATTTTGAGACAATATTCAAGAGAAAAAAATGCTTTTGAAGCATTTTGTAACAGATAAATTATTATATTATATTTGATAAATTATTATATTATATATTAATATTATTTATATTATACATATAATTTTGAGCCAAATCAAATTATATTTTGATCAAGTTAGGGCTAACTCTAAATGAATTTCGAGCTAAAATTTTTAGTTCATGATTTAATTTAAAATTTTAAATAGATTTCGAGTCAATTCAAAAATCGAACGAATTTCGAATGATTTTTGAGTTTTGAATATTTTTAACGCCTAGTTACTGGCTAAAAAATATCATTTCATTTAATTAATTTCGCTTCATCTATTAAAATCGATTTATAGACTTTTTAGAAAATAAAATTTTAAATTCATAAATCGAGGTCCAAATTCAGGGACCAGATGAGATGCACTTTTGCAAATTAAATTAAAAAGAAATATTATCAGTGAAGCTAGTTTTGCTAGCTCATGCCTAGTTGACAATGGACGTGACCGACAAGAAATGATAATGACATATATTTAATTAAAAAAAAAATATATTTACTCACGTAAAACGTAGCGCCTTCTTCTATCGTCTCTGGAGTCTTCTTAGGCTAAAAAAACTAGCAGCGTCGCAGCGACGCCGGCTCTCGACGATTCAACACCGACGACAGCTCGGTGGCTGTAGGACGGATCCCCACAACAGGATTCAATCCGGCGTGCGGATCGTCGGCGAGTCTAGTCGATCTCCTCTGGTCCAGGAAGGTTATTCGTGAATGACGTGCACGACTTACAGCAGCGGCGTACGTCGTAACTCCGGCAGGTTTCAGGACGTAAGTCGTAAACCACGCGCACGACTTACAGTGCACGACTTACGGGCCTAAGTCCTGAACATCGCGCACGACTTACGTTCGGGTAAGTCGTGCGCACGACTTACGTTCGGGTAAGTCGTGGGCACGACTTACGTTCCCTGTAAGTCGTGGGCACGACTTACGTTCCCTGTAAGTCGTGGGCACGACTACGTTC
>JAEMOT010003054.1:64075-97078 GCA_019297695.1 Apostasia ramifera | reverse complement strand
GGGTAAGTCGTGCGCACGACTTACGTCCGGGTAAGTCGTGCGCACGACTTACGTCCGGGTAAGTCGTGCGCACGACTTACCTTCCCGGTAAGTCGTGCGCACGACTTACCTTCCCTGTAAGTCGTGCGCACGACTTACTTTCCCTGTAAACGACTTACCTCCGTGTAAGTCGTGCGCACGACTTACTGGCACGACACGACTTACGTTTTCGTAAGTCGTGCGCACGACTTACAGCCGGGTCATGGCTGTAGTCCTGTAAGTCGTGCGCAAGATGAAAATTTAAATGGTATACTGCATGCAGCTGAAGTCAAAATTGAATCTAATTTTTTTTTTTTTATCTTGAAATTGAAAAATTACATCCTAATTAAAATAGAGCCATTAACTTTTTAATTTTTTACCGCTATAACTTCACACTATTCCAAAACTCCGTTTTTAAATGTTTTATTAGAATATTAAAAATAATATTTTACTTTTAAAAAATTACATATATACCGCTCAATCTTTTATTTTCAGTTTAACTCTCAAATTTTCTAATTTTTTTTTCAAATTTTCTAAATATAACATATTTAGGTTTTTTAAATATTTATTGCCACAAAATATATACATAAAAGTTTCTAAAATTGTAAAAGCATGTGTTATATTTTAACTTTTTAAAATATAGGGAGTTAAATTACAAAATAAAAAAAATAATTAACATGTAAATAAAAAATTACAAAGTATGTAATAAATGCCTTTATTTTTTAATTTTAAATTAAATAAAAGATGAAAAAAATTATATTAAATTTTATTTTATATTTTTGTGCTCCAATTTTACAATTTTAACAAAAGAAGTAATAAGAAATATATTATAGTTTGAAAGAGAAAAAGGCTCAAATGAAATACAGAAACAGAATTCTAATATGTTATATTTTAAAAAATTATGGTCATTGTATAAAGTAATTTGACTGATCAGAAAATGGTTCAATTTCACTTTTTTCATCGAGGACCACATAACAAAGAGAGGGTTCCATAACGATTAAAATTATTTTTTTTTCAAAAATCAACGTCAATTTACAATGCACTTTTGATCTACAGAAGCATATGCAATCTAACCAAATTTAAAATATAAATTATTGTGCAATAATAAACACCAAATAACTTATATCTTAAATAAAATACCGAAACAGAATAGCAAAATCATCGATTTACAAATCTATCAAGTTAATGCAACACTACCATGTTTGAAACTCAAAGCAGAGAGTGGTGTTTTCATAGCTCATTACGGAATGAACTTGTTCGAGAATCACAAGATTTCAAGTTTAAACCAAATAATCACCACAATTTACTAATAAGGAAAATTTTGGTGTCAAGGGTGAAAAAAAAAGCCCAAAGCAGAATAGGACATGAAGTTTTGAACTTCGATAAAATTGATAAATATAATAAGGTCCCAAATAAATGCTGATATACTAATTGAGGAACTTAATCAACAATACTGGATATCTACATAGAAAGAAAATAATGAAAACCATGTATGCAACCTTGTCTAAAATAGGGATTGGTAACAACAAAAGTAATCAAACTCGAGAACAATAGGTAACAATGAACCAGAAAATAATTCCTCCTTTCAACCTTATGGGAAATTGATCATCAAGGAAGGACATTTAACAGTAGCATGCGACGAGTTTAATTAGCCTGAAGGCCCACTGTTTAGTGTGACAAATATGACATGTAAATAAGATGTGATTTGCAGTTAAACAAAAAAAATAGGATATCAACACAGGTTTCAGGAGTAAAAAACCATGATAAAAGCGACAAAAATAGGCATTTGAATGCATTGCTATTAAGATCCCAGATCGGTCAACCAACTCAAAAATCTACGTGTATGGTGTGGTAACTGACAAATTAAAAACAAAAGGGTACCATCATGTAAAAGAAAAGAATGGGAAAAAGGGCTTTTCAAGGAATTTGAACTTCCAAACGCTTCATTGGTTCAATGTTATTGTGATGCAATGCATATTATTTGGAGATATTATGTATTTAGTTTGATGACATGATTAAATAATAATTATAAAAAATTAATACCTAGACAATACAAGGATCTAATATTGAACCAAACACTCCTAAGAGAAAATAGAATCATCATTTGGAATACTTTAAATAATAAGTTTTGTGTGATCACAGCACACATAGATGGTAAAACATTAAGATTGTCATCTTCAAAAGTCAAGACCCTTTATCAGTGTTTTACACTAAACACTTCCATCAATGTCCTGGATAAGTCAAATATGATCATAATTTTCATTTAGCAACTGCCTTGGTTTTAAAGAGTCCGATCATAGTCATAGGATTGTTTTTGTTTCAACAAGAGAATGAAGGGACAATGAAATGAAATAAACATGTTTTCAAACAATGACCGGAACACACATTTTTTCACATAGTAGCGGAACACAAGAATTGGATCTGTGAAGTCATTGATCCCATTGGTGAGAGGACCATTATGGAGGAAGTTATATTGGCACTGTATGATGGATTTCTTTGCCAGCAAGTGAATGTAAAGGATGAGATCGACTAAATCCCACATAAGTTTCAGCCTAAAGCATTTTCTCTACAAGGGTGGCTTCATTACTAAGCATACAGGTGTCGATGGAGGCAAACGCTGCTATGTTTCTTTGGCCAATAACAAGGCGCATGACATTGACACGATTACTAGCTCCTTCTTAAAGAGCTAATGGACTATAGTGGAGGGGGGAGGGGTTGATGGTTATTAGGGCAGTTTAGCATGCCATTGATACATGTTCTATGCCTCAGAAGGACACTGCAATTGTATTTGTGCTTAAAGTCAGCAACCTAGATCAGCCCAAAAAGTTAGACCCACCAATTTATACATGTCTAATATAAAATAATCACTAAGGTTCTAGTGAACAAACTGAAAGAACATATAATACCACTTAATGCAATAGAGCAAGAGACTTCTTTCCTCGGTAGACAGGTCATGGACAATTGCATTTTGGTTTAGGAAATCATACACAAGATGCAGACTACAAAGGCAAGAGATTGCTTTATAATGGTGAATGCTGACAAGAAGCAAGCGTATCATAGGGTCAACTAGAATTTTCTAGAAAATATGTTCACTTGCTTGGGTTTTTTGTTCAGTGTAATGGGTTACATGTGTGTCAAGGGAATTAGGTACACCTTGTTCTTGGATTGTGGTTCGTAGAGGTCTAAGGCAGAGGCCCACTCTCACCATATCATTTTATTCTCTGCTCAGAGCTACTCTCTAACCTAATATATTTAGAAATACACAAAAGTTCCTTCAGAGGCATTTGAATCTCAATCAGGGGACCCACCCACTCCCACCTTATGTTTGTTGATGACATTTTGCTGTTTGTTGAAGCTACACCAACAGCTATCGATACCCTCAAGTCCACAATGGGTAGATATTGCTTATCCTTAGGACATGTTGTAAATTTCAACAAGTCCTACATCATATTTAGTCACACCATATCAAGAAATAGTAAGCAAGTGGTCAAGAGAAGGTTTAGAATAGAGGAGAGCTAGCAGTGGTAGTATTTGGGAATGCCCCTCTCTAAACATAGGTCGATCAAGCTATCATTACAATAGTAAATTTATAATCAACAAAATTAATTAACAAAATATTTTAATTATGTGCAAATATCTATGAAATATAAGCATATAATAAATAAGATATACAAATCTCGCAGATTTAAATTATTTTAAAAACAAAATTAAATTGGATCAAATAAATTACGGCGGTCGAATTCAGTTTAATAGATTAGATTCGAAGTTTCAGAAGTTAAGGTCAAATGCCTCGTAGATAAAATCGAACAATAATTTTAGCTTAATAACTGTATGGTCACACAATTAAAGCTAAACCAAATAATTAGAGTCATGCAATATAATTTCAATTGACTCTAAAATCAGCAATTAGATAATTTCAGAGAAGATTAAACCTTTGCTAGAATAATCCAAGTTCTTGAGCAGAGAAATTTGAGTACCTTGATCAACTTTGACTCAAAAGCAAACACTAATGTGTAATTTCCCAAATAATTAGCGATATGAGCCAAGCAATCGAACCTAGCTCGCTGCGGGACATGCAAATAAAAACAAACAATAACAGCGAGTGGGTTTACGTGACTGCGTGAGATGGGATCATGCAAGCTGGCCCGGGAAAGTTGCTGTCGACGATGACTGGAACGCTCCACGCTGGCGAGTCACGAAAGAATGCGGGCTACAGGGTTGCGCACCATGCGTAGGAACGTCGAGCGTGTGCATGGTCAGGTCTATGTTGATGAGCTACACGGGCATTTTCTGCAAGTAATGGCAGGGAGAGTGCAGATAATCGAGCGGGGGTGAGATAAGCAAGCTCAACAAGCCGGTGAACCGGGCGACAACGGAGATGTGAACAGGGGAGGGACAACGCAAAGAAGTCGAATCGCAAGCGCCAGTTAGGCTGGTTTAGAACCGGCAAGTCACACAGGCGCGTGCAATTAGGCTTGTTCGACTTGGAGTGATGGCAGAGGGAAGGGAGAAAGAAAGAAGGGATTTTTTTTTATAAATATATTTTTACAATAGATAATTAAGCTAATTGAATGATTCTCAACTAAGGCTAACCTTATCATTTCCATTACCGGAATATCGACCTCTAAACCCAAATCCAAGAACTCAAAAAACTCTAAACACAATTTGATCATTCAAAATAGGCTACCTATTACAATAGGAGATGATCTTTATATATACAGATCTCCATACATGACAACTAGGGAATAAAATAAATGCAGAAAATACATCTAAATGAAATTAATTAAATAAGACATTATGGCGATTATCTTGTCTCTCAAATTAGCTCAAATCCTCAATCAATATTAGCCAATTAAATCTGCTTTAAATCAATCTAAATCAACCCAAATTTGAATGTGTGACTAGAATCGAGCAAATCTGAAAACAAGTTGTCACAGTGTCACCACTAGTAAGTGAAATCATCCACAACAACCTGCGTAACATCTCGCATCCCAATTGTAAAGGTGTGTCTGCTTTAGCTTTAGGGAACCACGTGACTTAGAGTGCTTTTCAGGAAGGTCACCTATGCTAAGTAGGAATAGCAACAGTTTGGGTTAGGTTAAATAAAACACACCTCACAATTTTTTAAGCATTATTCATATCCGCTCTATACCGGCTTCCCCCCACCCGACCCATTTAGCTTCAAATTCATAACTAATAACTTATTTTAGACTAAAATGAGGACATAATACCTAATTACATCATTTTAACTCTAAGATTATATGATTTTATTTGTGTTATACCCAAACCTGACCCATGCCACAACGGGTCGAGGCAGAATGCGAGTCACAAGTACAACTCTGCTACCTATACTCGTCCCATTAAAGATGGTTTGAGACACGTTAAATGAATTTGGGTAAAAATTATTATTCCTAATACCAAAATTACTTCAACTCAAGCATATTTAATTACGGAGTTCTCATTACTAGTCTCACAGTTTTGCCCCAAAAAGTAGCTTCTACAAAGATCATACTATTTACTTACATAACTCAAATACTTTCATCCATTTCTAATATGAGATAATTCATTTCTGATGGTGATCAAATAGTAAGAAGGGTGAGCATTTTAAGTAACTTGGATTAATCATATAAAATAATAAAAAATAGATAATAATATCATTAACAAAATTCAAGTAGAATAGGTAGAATGGAGAAATGTTCCTGGCGTGTTGTGCGATAAAAAACTCCATCCAGACTTAAAATATGAATTTTATAAACAATTAGCGATGATATATGATACTGAATACTAGCTAATAAAAAAAATATAAATAAAATAAGTATCATAGTAATAAGAATGCTAAGATGAATGTGTGGACACACATAAAAAAATAAAATATGAAATAAGTATATCCACGAGAAAGTTAAAATTACACCAATTGAGAATAAACTTAGAGAAAACTTAGATGATTTGAACATGTAAATCATAAGCCGATTGAAATTTCAATTAGAAAAATCAAGTTATTAAATTTTGCATATGTAGAAAGAGGAAGCAAGAGACCAAAAAAGACATGGTAAGAAACTATAAAGAGTGATCTTACTCACTTAGACCTAGATAAATATTTATAATTAATAGAGCACAATGAAAATAAATAATTTATATAGCCAACTCGACCTAATGAGATTAAGACTTGGTTGTTATTGTTTTCTCATTTTAAGCCAGCATTCAGCATAATATATCATTAACAATTTATTTTATAAATTTTTACCCATAAATTTTGCTATTTTGGGGATTGACTTTGTCGGGCCCATACCCACATCTACCTGAGACATCAAGTAGCTAATAGTCATTATTGACTATATCACAAAGTGGATTGAAGCCAGAGCCATACCTAGTCCGACATTGCAAAGGGTTGAAGATATCCTTTGGGCCAACATCTTGTATAGATATGATGTCCCTCTGACCATCATCATGAATAATGACACCCCTTTTGGCAACACTAGGATCAACAAATTCAATGACTGCTATGGCATCCACCTTTGCTTCGCCTATCTGGCATACTCAAAATCAACGGGCAAGCAAAAGCGGCAACAAGAATATTCTCAACGCCTTCAAAAGGAAGCTGAATGGTGCAAAAATAAGGTGTAACATCCCGTAATCCAAATATAGAGGTATTATTTGCTTTAATTTTAAGAAACTGTGTGATTTGAGTACTTTCCAGGAGATCACCCATCCCATTGCTACTCTACCCCAAGCACGCTTAATTACGAGCCATCATTAGCTTCAATCTACCCTAAAAGACACTTTCACCATTTGAGATCACGTTATCTACTTATATTCCCCTTCATTTTTTATGTGGGACGATTTATTTTCGTTCCACTCTCACTGATATTTACCAACTTAGAAGCCTGCGAGGAGCCACACGTTGCTCTAATGATTCCCTTCTCTTAGTCTAACTTAAACTGTAAGCTTGAATTTTGATTGTTACAAGATGCACCAAACTACGTGAGTTTGTTTATTCAGCTTGCATGTTATTATTGAAATGAAATTTGTACTTTAATATTTCTAAAGTAAATGTGATGATAATATGATTTATGAGATAGGCCAATAAAGGCTTAAATATGAAGCCTAAGGGGCTTAAATAGTAGAATATTTTTAATTCATATTGTGCATATATTTGTTTTTAAAGCAATAACTAAGATTAAACAAAAGTATCTCATAAGTAATTACACATGCCTAGTTTGAGCTTGATTTAATTGATGTTAGCGTGATGGTATCCAATGTCCTTTTTTTAAAAAGTGGTTAATGAAAGCTATCATACGAAAGGATCTTTGTGATATTGACTATTAACACATCCAGTGATATACTTAGGAAAGGATTACTCACGGGAAAGTGACAATCTTCGAAAAAAATTGAAGCATTTGAGGTAATTGATTAAGAAACCTAGAGTCCAAGGTAAAATAAACTAAATTATTAAAATTTTATAAAGATGATCATGATTTGTATTTTAGTGTATATCATAAAAAATATATTTTATTTATTCATGCTCTTCATAATGAAATTACGATACGTTGATTAAATTGCTTCTAGATATTGAATAAATTTGATCTATTCAGTTTGTATGCATTGTTAATTTTATTCATTTATTATTTGGAATATTATTTTATCTACTGAGTTTATTATAATAGACTCCTACTATGTTATGACAAATCCATCACTTGGTGCACGTGACGAGGAAAAGAGAATAGAAAAGAAGGGTAAGATCGAATAGTATCTTATTTTGTTTACTACAGTTTAGTTTTGTTTATAAAGAAACTTGACGTGAATATTCATATAAAACTGCAGTTTTCACTAATTTGATAAAAAGTTTAAAATTGATAAGTATTATATACAATAAAAGTTTATGAAATATATAAAGTGACATATAAATGATATTTTTAATAATTTTTATTTTATTATTCATTAGCGCCACACCTGATTAGTTCCAACCTACCTCTGATTGATCCGCTACCAGGGTTGGGGTGATCGGGGAAGTGACATGAGGTGTCCGAGGATCATCCCCAAAGTGCTCTAGGTGCTCAAAACCACTTCGTTTACACATGAGTCCCCCGTCTCGCTAATGTATGATGTGAAGGCTCTAATCCCTATAGAATTATAACATTACTCCCCCTGGGTGGAGATCATCAAACTCTTTGGTGCAAAAAACTTCAAATTTTGGCTATAAGAGAATGATGAAGTCCAACACCTTGACCTTTGCTTGGAGCAGAAGTGCCAAATAGAGTGATACTGCAATTGCCATGTCAAACCCCAAACCTTAAAGCCTGAAGATCTTGTGCTTTGACGATGCTAGATCGTCGGCATTGAGATTGGCATCCGAAAGCTTGATCCAAACTAGGAAAGGGCCCTGTATCATCATAGAGATTGTCAGGACTAATGGCTATTGCCTCATGGATGTTGAAGGAATATCCCTTGCGCAAACATCGAGCGACAATAAACTCAAGAGATTCTATTCCTAAACTCTCAAGTTTACCCCTTTAAAAAGCAATTCTAGGTTGCCGCCCAAAAGTTTCTCTTGCACTTTTTAAAGTAATGATCGTTTTGCTTTTGCAAGGATTGTCGGGGGCAATAAATAAATTGGGTACACGAAACTTGCCTTGCCCATCATTGGAGATATGAAAGAGCATGGCAAGTTCATTCCCAAAAACCTTTAAGTGTTAGCCATACCCTCTTACAAGTGCGACTTCAAGCAAGAATCTTGGGAACAGGACCAAAAAGTGCAGGTGCACAGTGTGAGTGCCCGTTAGAACCTCCCTCACTTTCGAAGACATATGCGATAAGAGAGTAAGCTCAATAGTTGACCTCCCCTCACTAAAATGAGCAAAAGTGTGCAACACAGTCTTTGGAACAAGCACGCCTCCCTGCTTTGCCTTTCTGCCACTTTTGCCTCCATCAGCCGAATGGTGGTCCTGGCAAATTCCCCACTATCTGTCAACTTTCCTTTAATATAAAAGCTAGTGCAAGCAAGTCCCATCACTATCTGCTAGCTTTCCTCCAATATAAAAGTAGGTGTGGGCTTCCCTACACTTTCCATTGCTTTTACCTCCATTAGCAAAATAGTGAGTGTGGTCAAATCCCTCAACTATTTGCCAAATTCTCCCTAATGTACGAGTGGTTGCGAGCTTTCTCCCATTTTCTGCTACTTTTATCTTCATCAACAAACTAGTGGATTCGGATAAGTCCCCTCATTGCCCGTGACTAATTCCTCTAACAGTGTGTGCGGAAGAGTCCTTTCATTTTCGCCGCTATCTTCTCCAAGAAACATAAGATCAGCAGTCACGCCAACTAAAAACAACGGGCAAAATCCTAATTGCTATGAGTTTTTCATTACAGGAAAACGAGACATGAACAAAAGACTAGGCAGACACAGAATGTAGGGCTAACAAATTCTTGCCTTTGTTGACCTGATAATAAATTCATGCATATTCCCTAGGCGGAGCCCGACTATCAAGGGCATCAAACAGCAATGGCGGGTCCTCACATTCAATCTCAAACTTGGGCTCTTCGTAACTTGGGTTTAGGCCGATGCAAGTCGTGGGGTCCATCTTAAGCAAGGCCTCCTCCTTCACATGCCTAGTATCCTTCAGGCTTGTAGCTAGCGTCACCCAAGCCATCTTTATATCTACGAGCAACACCCTCATGTAGGCTAATTGTTCTCGATACCTATGTAGCAGTTGCTTTAACATCAACTTTTGGGTGAAATCGGAATGCTAGAGCTCCTTTACCTTTGCCTCGAACACAGCTACCTTTCCTTCGAGCTGCTCTAAGGTGGATTCATCCAAAGCACAAAGCCACTTCACCATTTGCTATGACAAATTTCTCCCTTCGCCAAGGGCGTAACTCTGCACAAGTTTCTAAGTCTTGGGAGTACTTAGTAAGGAGGTGATGGCCATGTCAAACTTGTGCAGGTGCTTCCTTACGTTAAAAGAGGTGCGAGACAGTCTCCTTCACCATGTCATGTCACCTCAATTGAGAGGATAGCCCCTCCTTGTAGCTCCATACTCGATGGGCATGGGCTAGGGTTGAGCCTTCCCTCCATTTGCTGGTTTATCTGGAGCCCAACATTCCCTTTCATAAGGGGGAGATGGGGGTATGTGACTTCCTATTTGGCATTGGGACCAAAATGATATTAGTTTAAAAAACAACAATAATAATAGTAAATAAATTTTTCTAATCATTTTACACAAATTTTAATATAAAAAAATATTATTTTATTTCACATACTTAATAATTTTTAATAAAAATATCAACTTTATTTCATATCCTAGATCAAAATAAAGTTGATATTTTTATGTAAAATTATTAAGTATGTGAAATAAAATAATATTTTTTTATATTAAAATTTTGGGTAGAATGATTAGAAAAATTTATTTATTATTATTATTATTGTTTTTTAAACTAGTACCATTTGAGTCTTGATTTTTATCCCCGCGCCAAATAGGGCCCTATGGTCATACCTGAGGTCCCAAAAGACCCCTCCAAAAGACCCCTAGGGGAGGGACTCTTGGTACCTCCGAACAAATGCGAAGTTCCCACGAGACTCTTGCGTCTCCTAGCAACCGCTCGAGAAAATTACAAAAATGCTGTGGGACAGGTCCTGCGATGGCAATGCGCCATCACGAAGAACATCGGGATCTCTGCGTCGAGTCTCGGTGATCTCCACAACTACTTGTCGGTGAGTGTCGTAGCATAGGAACGAGTGATTGGCGTTGGGATGATCTCCGGGAGGAGAGGTCTCCCGGCCCCCCCAACCGCAAAAAGTTTCGAAAGTGCAGTGCATTGATTGAAGAACGTTATGGTGTTGTCGGAACGATTTCCCGAACGTCCTCGAAGTGCTCAATCATAAGAGCTGTGGCGCTTTTCGGAATTTCTTGTTTCCTAACAATGTCGGGAAATGGGATCTGTTGCTTGAAATCGTCATTTCCGCGCGTGACATTGTAGCTTTCGTGCCTCGCGACTCTTTGTCTCTAGTATTTTGGTATAGGATGTGAAATAAAATTGATATTTTTATTGAAGATTATTAAGTATGTGAAATAATTTTTTTTTTATATTAAAATTGTGTAGAATGATTAGAAAAATTTATTTATTATTATTATTGTTATTTTTTAAACTAGTACCATTTCGGTCTTGATTTTTTTCCTCGAGCCAAATAGGGCCCTAGGGTCATACCCGAGGTCCCAAAAGAGGGAGGGACCCTTTGTCCACCGCTTCCCCAGTAGGCTTTGCCTTTTGAGGTTCATGTCTCACATGCACCCCCTTAGCTGTACGTTTAGTCGCCTAAGGATGATTCTCGAGCAAGTCACCGCAAGGATGTTCCTCAAGTGTAGTCGATTGAGCTTCATCCATCTCCTTGGGCAAAGCCATTTGAGAGATCAACGTAGGCGGTGCCCAATCTGCAGAAACAGTAAGCAAGTTAGATGGTTAAAGGACAAAGAGCTTTAAGTTATAATTACTTACCAGCCTTCATCATATCCTTAACGTCTTCCTTGATCCTGAGAAGAAAGCTTTCTAAGGGCCATGACTAGCCTTTCAGGCGCTTGATGGAGAAAGGCTATTCATGGCGACCCTCAATGAATTGGCCTTCTCTAGTCAAGGTTGGAGGAACATCCTCAGGTGCTACCTTAGGCACCAACTCTCGAGCCCATGGTCGCCTCCGATAAAAAAAATAGATCACTAATCGGAGTGTAAATTACCACTCGGGACTGGATGCGTGATCGAATATTAGGTACTCGAAATGGGTCACATTGGTCATCCAATGAAACAAGCTGCAAAATAGTGTAAAGCTCCACGCCACAAACTCATCCCCGAGCAGCGTGGTGAAGGAGTAGATGCAGACCACTGCATTAGGGGTGATTTAAGCAGGGCCAGCTTGAAGGTGTTCATCCTGAAGTGCTGGTTAATGCCTTGTGAAAAGCGATACTTTCCCTCCAGCAAATTTGAATCGCCAAGGATGGTCAGCAGGGATCTTAGACATCTTCGAGCACCCAAACATCTCTAGGCACCCGGACACGTTAGTGCACCCGGACATGTTTAGGCACCCAAACATCCCCAGGTACCCAAACATCTCCGTGTACCTAATGATTAAAACTTTGCAATCCAGCTACCATTACTCACACAGGTGAGGACATGTAAAGTAAACTCCAACGTCCTAGCTGACCCAAATCTTGCTCTTGGACACTACCTTCTTCAAGGCTAAGTTTTTAACTTGCACTCAACTTACCTATTGCTATAACTCGAGCATGTCACTCCGGGCTTGGGCCTTGCTCCACTTTAGGCCTTCGTTCTCAAGCTACAAGGCATTCAACTATATCCCGAGATCCCTACAATATTTGGGATGCTGGGTGACATATTCTGCCTATAGACCCTGTATCTCCTTTAGGGTGTCCAACAAATTTGCCGAAGGACGGGAAATGGGCTTTGAGCAAAGAGGTCTCACTTCCCCAACTCGGCCAATTAGACCCCCATGTCAACCATAACGTCCTCCTGGGCATGAGCCTTCTGAACCTCTGTAGCCATGGCCCTCTTGGTGGTCATGCAGTTGTACTTCTCCAGCTCCGTGACCTTCTCTTGGACTACTCGAAGGACAAGCTCAATCTTCACTTGGAGGATGCCCAAAGAGATTCAAGATTCATTTAACTAGACTTGGACCACCTTTTGAAGGCCCTTGATGGAGGCTCACAATCACAGAAACCTCGTACCACGCTTGTCTCCTAGACTTCTAGGTGGCTCTACACCCACCTTGGCCCTTTTTAGCTTGTTGATCCCCTTTAGGATTAGCTCTAAGGACAACGAAACTATGAGATGGGCCCTGGCTATCCTAAATGAACTTGATTGAGGGACCATGCTACCTGACGTCCCCCTAGAGCTCCCTTTGATCCTCTCAATGATGCCGAGGCGAGCGGTGCCTTAGGTGGGCAATCGCTGGGTAGATCTAGCAATAATTTCTGCGGTCTATAGGGCTGCCCTATTACCTCCTAGGCTCCTAATCCTTAGCAGGAACCACTGTCAGGTAGGTCGTTGTGTCCACAAGCTTGATCAGCCAAAGTGGCAACCCTTCATACGACCTATCTTGTTTTTTTGCAGCTCCACCTTGTGAGTACCTGGTTCGCAATGCCTTTGAGATGAACTCCACCGCCATCTTCAGCACCTCAAAATAAATCATTAATAGATGGGAGCCAACCCTATATGGCAATCGACATGAAAGTGTAGTATACCTGTTTAGAGGAAGGAACTTCCACCTGAAGCAATGGCGATGCAGAGATGAAAAGCATATGCACAATGTCTTTGACAAATGCCAACCACTCCAGGTCAACAACCTCAGTCCTTTTCTCCACTCTCGACTGCTTTGCTACCTGTTTAAGCGCCAATGTGGACGACAACGACGAAGATGTTCCCACCTTGCACTTTGCCCTCAGCTTGGCAAGGGCATTGGCAAAACCACGGCGATTAAAGCCTTCCATTCGATCTGCAACTTCTTTCTAGTGGGCTGCAATGTTACCAGCCTTCGATCGCATGCGCACCTCAGGCAGCATGAGCATTAATGCAGGATGCCTCAATCGAAGAGATTCTGGGGGAAGTGGTGTTTACACATGGAGCACTTCATCACAACCTCCCAAGTAGCGCCTAGGCAACACAACATATCATCTCTCCCAAGGGGTGCACCACTTGGGGTAGCACATTAGGCAAGGCATATCCCAAGCCGAATGCAAGATAATAACCGCACCAGCTAGGCAACCACAAAGGATAACCTCGAATACAAGTGTAAAGGCTCTAAGGATTGTCCAACATCTCGATGTTTGACAAGTTGTGACACTTGGCATCGTCAACCTAGGCGCAGCAGTAGCCCTCAGCATCAACAATTGTAGCCTTCCAATAAATGGTTTGCTCTATCCCAAAGCAAGGGAACTCACGCCATCAGCTTAGGATGTACAATACGCTTCCCTATACGCATACAGAAGGCACCAGGGAGATGGTCCAAATGAAGCATGCACTTGACCAGGAGGATTCTCATCCTTGCTACTCTAGGATCTCCGGGCAACATGCCGACATCCTAAAGAGACATTAATAACCAGGAATCATCCACAACTACTATACATAGAGATCCTCAAGCATACTAGAGGATCTTTTTGAAACACCTTCCTCCTCCCTTCTAGTTAGCCAATCTCTAGTAAGCCTTAGGCCTTGCCGACATCCCTTTTAATCCCAAGCATAGGTCCACACACCTCTATTCTTGCTCCCTATGTACCCCCTTGGGCCTTTTTCACTATAATTCATAGTGAAAACTTTGTTCCTCGACGCACCCGTGTTAACGTAAAAGAAGAGGCTCCAAATCACGTTGACTCCTATGTGTGCACTTCATTCTCTTTGCCTTTGAAGTTCTAGTGTTCACAGTTATACCCTTTTTCTACACTGTCTCAACCGACTGAAGCCACTAGCACGCCTTGGCGGTTTTTCTCTGTTAACACCCATATATGGCTTGGAGGAGATTCATTTGAAATTCTTCATAGACTCCGTGAGAAGTGGAAATATGAAGTTGTTGTCAGTAATATAAATGTTGAAGCTGAAGTTGTTGTAGGTACAAATAAACAAAATTACAACTAGTATTGCAGATTATTGAGTTCACCTAGCTACCTTAAGTTATTTTGACTGAGAAAAGGGTATGCTCTTGCCCAACGATCTTTGTAACATCCTTCATGAGGGTATAACTTGATGTACTCTTTGTAATATTTTTTATTTCTAATGAATGGCCTAGGCACAAGTACAAAAAAATGTACCTTTCCAAAATTTGGTACAGAACACTTCTTGTGATCCTATAACACCATAATAAGTTCCATCTTGTGAAAAGGAGAAAAAAAAAATCAACTAGGCTAGTTATGACAAAAAAAGTGATCGATTCCAAAATTTGGCACAGAACACTTCTTGTGATCCTACAACACCATAATAAGTTTCACCTTATGAAAAGTAGGAGTAAAAAAAAACTAATCAGCTTGGCTAGTTATGACAAAAAAATGATTGAGACTAAACCGCTTCTGAATTTAGTCTTTGTAATGTAACTGTCTTCTCGGTTTGGCAAGTTTGCAATCAGTTAATTTCTTGATTGACCTTACAGCAAAGCCTTTTTTTTACACTTGGCGTTAAGACAACCTATCTTTCCGAGTAACTGACTTGATACATAACTGAAAAATTAGAGAGGGTGTGTTAAAAAGAGGCAACAAGTGTCTCTTAGTACATAGATTAGCCTAGGATGAATGAGAGCTAGACTAACTATACTCGAGAGAGGGCTTCTTTTAGAAGTGATTGATACAAAACTAAGACCAGATGAGGTTAGGCTTGTTTTTTTCTAGGGGACCACTAAGGCTTAGACTACCCCAAAGTTTTCCTTAGGGAAGACAGACAAAATTTGCCCGCCAACTTCTTTAACAAAGTCTCAGGGCGGTACCTGGTCCAATAAAATGAAAAACTACCATGGTCATATTTTAGCAGATCAAAATAACAAACTCACTGGTAAACCTGAAGCATTTCCTCAACCCCTTCTTATCCTAAGGAAGAAAGGTCACCTTGCATCCTTAAAATGATGACCATCTTTGGGCTAACCTAGCCTCTTCTGTCCCTTAGGACCAACAAGGGTAATACATGAAACAAGATAAGCCCATGGTAAGATTCCTCTTTTGAAAGAATGAAATAAAGAAAATATTAATAGTAAGCAATTCTTCGAGATGAAAGGCAAGATGCCATTGAAGAAGGGGTAGGCTTGATAAAGAAACACATTGTCAGTGAAAAAAACAAAGCATTTTCTAATGTAACCAACAAAAAATAATAATAACACCACCACTACTCCAACAATCCAACCTAGTTGACATGGGCTACATGGACTGCTCTTCTCCATTCAATTCAATGTCAAAAAGGGGTCACTTTCATATTTATGACTATATTCCATGTCATTTTAATTTTTCGTTCCATTTTTTTTATCATCATGACTTGAATCCCCTCACATTTACATATGAGAATATATATAGATCGAGAAAAAACATGACAAAAGAATCTTAGATATCCCTTCCCCACCTAATTTTCTATAAGTATGGACACCATATTTTGGATACATTTGACTCTAATGCAATTTATTTTAGTGTGACCAATCATCCATCCGAGATCCACTATTAGATATTTTGCTACAGGAACGCTCAATATTTTCTTCCATATGCATAGTTGGTTAGATAGGAATCTTAAAAAATTTCCCATCAACTCGATAAGAACATTTCCTATCACATAAATTCTTGTCACACTTTAATTTAGGTACTATTACTTGATTCTATGATTAACATTTTCCTCTATATTCCTATTACTGCATATTGTAGCGCCAAGTTATTTGGAGTTCACTGTGCATTTAGTCTCACCAAATCTATTTACCAGTATACTACTAATGCAATTGAAAGGAGTTGGGCAAGAGAGGCTTAATACAGTTATAGGCATCTTGAGATGGGCAAAGATTATATCCACATCGTCACACACAAAATTTACTTAATTTACTATTTCGTGGAATATTAAAATACCACCTACCATCAATAATGGGAACTGTCTATCAATATAAATCCAATTAGTGATTAAGTATGTTTAATATTAAGGATTGTGCATAGAAAAAGCAATTTTGAAGCCAAATCATCCCAAGATTGGGGCTTAGGAACCGATAATACTATTGGTTTGTCAACAAGCAATTCAGCCTCTAAATGATTCTGAAATTGAGCTCGAAATTAAGCCAATATTTGAGCCTACTACCTATCTTGCAATCATGCTTGCCATGAATTACCAAAAAAAAAAAAAAAAACCGCATGCTTGTCGTGGCTTTAATCTTGTTCTTGAGTTATCTAAATGAGCAATCTAGCTCAATAATGAAACTTAAGGATTAACGATTCATTAACCCTTAAATCATATTATTCATTACTATCGAGACTAAGAAATTAAAATATAAATGATATGTATCTTCTTTACATGCCAAATTATCATTATAATTTAAAACTATATTACGACACTACAACAATATTCTAGAGCCCATCCACGAGCCTCTGATCGAGACCATTATCAAGCCATTACTCAAACTCTAAATCAATCCGAGCAAGATTGAATATTTAGCTTTTTATTATGCTTTGAACAAAATGATGATAATCATCTTAATAAGTATTGTTTACAAATATAATTGAGTTGAACATTGTTCAAGCTCATTAGTTAGAAGATTATCTTTTCAATATGTGTTCAAGCTAGCTGGTTAAAAATGACAGCAAGGTGTTGGTTTGAAAAGAGGCCGACTTAAAAGGAGGACCTATGCACTCTAAGTTGGAATTCATGAAGAATAAACGCTTTAGAAGCCTCGAGTCGGACCAACCAAAGAAAGGTTCAAAACAAAAATTCACTAGCTTTTGAATGATTTTGAACTTTGGGTCAGATTCTCAATTTCAGATTTCCAATTTTCTATGCTTGTAAGGAAATTTCCTCTCTTAAATAGATGGTATTATGATGCAAGCATTCTGAGACATTAACCATGCAATTTCAACATCAACAGGCAAACATGCAAATTCACATTTGAGATCAAGTGGTAAAACATTATCTAAGGCTATATCAAGCAAACCATAGCAATTCAACCTGAAACTGCCAAATTGACTAATATACATTTCAGCATCCAGCAAAAACAAACAGATTGGAGATGAAAACCATATATACTACAGCAAGACAGTCCAAACACATTGAGAAGTAGCTACAAACAATTACACCAACTTGTACATCTTTATGAATAAAAATACACCCAAATAAGCAATGTGAGTTGAGCATAACAACCTATGAGTTGATACATGAAGAAGAAAACAAGAATTAGAAATGGATAGCTAAATCACTATTCGGTCACCTTGATGCAATGACCACATTAACAGCAAAATACATAAAAGACAAGAACACAAATGAAGACAAGCCATGATAATCTGATAGAAAACAAACTTATCCATCCAGTTAGTGTTTTACACAGTAAGCATAATAGAAGAAATGTAGATATGATGACCAAAATTTATTAATTCATGAGAAGCTATGTACTAAAGAAGGATTTGGAATTACCCAGTAAGTAAGTTCATTTCTTCAGCTTCACTCAGAACATATGATTCTAGCACCAAAAACCTGGGACATAAATGATGGATATTGCAAAAATTTTATCATGAGTGCAGCATATAACACAAAACTTTAGAAACACGAATTGCCATAAAAGAAAATAATAAAAGAAGAAAAGGGAGGTGATCACTCACCTATTTATGAAGTAATGATTTAAAAAAATCAAAGACGGGATAATGTATCTATGCAAGAGAGATCTATGTCATTAGGTTTGGCCTAAATGAATCAACATAGTTCCAAGTCTTACTACAGATAAACAAACACTAGTAAAAGAGTAAATTATCTACTCAAGGTACATGGAAATTATCACCTAACTTCGTACCACGAAACCGTGTCTTAACTGTTCCAGTTTCACATCCTTCCGTTACTGAATCATTAGATGGCAACACAATACGACGAAGAAAGATTTCGTGGAACGCCAGACTGATTGAAAGAAAAAATGAACTCTGAAAAATGAAAAGCTTCAAACTCGCAGTATCTGAAGCTTGCTGGAGAAGGCAATGGCGACCCAATCTGGCTGTGAGGAAGACCACTGCAGCTGCTCGATCTCAGCGCCTGCCGTGTAAGCAAGGATGGGGTCCAGGCCCCCCTCCGCAGCCGCTGCGGCAGACTGCTGCTGCTGCGATCCGGTACCAGCAGTGGCACTGCCCATAGAGGAGAGATCCCAAATGAGAGCTTGGGAGTCGTCACCAGCAGTGCATATATGGCAGGAGCTGTGGGGTGCCCATGCAATAGCGTTGACACTGGCCTGGTGGCGCTGGAGCTCGACAACGGGAACGGTAGGGAAGCGGATGTCGAGCACCACGACCTTAGCGCTGTCCATGATGATGGTGGCCATGTAACGCGGGTCTTGTTTGTTCCATCCGAGCCGTACAAGCGGGGTGTCCGGGGGGTCGGACGATTCATAGATAATAGTCGAGTGCTCCTTGTCACGAAGATCGAAGACACGAACTGAGCCGTCGGCGGAGACGGAGGCGAAGACGCCGACTCCGCCCCAGGCGATGTCGTAAACCTCTTTGTCGTGAGCTATGAGCTGGGTGTCGACGGCCTCGCGTTCGATGTCCCAGATGGTGCAAGTTGTGTCGATAGAGGATGTGCCGATCCGACGGGGCTCCGCGTCATTCCAGTCGAAAGAAGTAATCGGGCCGCAGAACTCAGAGTTCTTGTTGCCGTTGAGAAGGGACTTGAGCTCCACGCGCGGCGAGTCGTCAGCGATCCGCCAGATGCGGAGAAAGTCAGCGGAGGTGGCGAGGAGGTCCGGCCGGAGGCAGTCTCGATCCGGGACGAACATAGTCTTGGTAGGAGGGTAAGGGTGGTCGAAGCATAGATTGGGATCCGAACGGATCTCCCCCGTCGAGTCGTCGAGCTGCACAATCTCAACCCTGTTATTGAACTGCTCCAGGAGGCTCGCGATCGCCAGCCGGTATTTCTTGTCCCTCCGCACGCTCCAGTTCATCGCGTAGATGTGCCATGGGGCCTCATATGTGTAGATCTCCGACCGCTTCTGCTGCTCTTCCGATCCCTCCGGCGTCCCTCCTCCGCCGCCGCCGACGCTCACCCCCATCTTCTCGCTTTCCCTATTTTCGTCAAATTTGGGACTTTGTTCTATGATCTTTCTCAGTCGCCCGTCGAGATCGTTAGTAGCAAGGTAGGAGACCAGAGGTCGAGATAGGAATGGCAAACGAAGGAGAACAACGGAGCCCTAACTGTAGCCGAAAATCGATGGCCGCCGGCGTCAGGAACCATTTCCAGCCTTTATAGAAAAAGTGCCCTTTTTGATGGCTCAGTGGGCCTTAAATCACATTCCTCACATATTTTAATATAATAATTAATTTTATTTTATATTATTCACAATTTTTAATAAAAAATATTTATATTCAAATTTAATTTTAAACTTATTAAATTTAACCTTACAAACAAACAGACCCTAAATACTATGCGTAAAAAAATATTCATATAAATCTCAATGACAGAGTGTATATATAATGTCCCCATCTAATAAGGTGATTGTATACCCCCAATCATTGTAATAATAATCGAGTAATAAATACATAAACTTTTAGGTGATTATTTTATCCTCTATATTGTAGTGGATATATTAAAATTCCATTAAACTTCACGCAAAATAAGTGCTTGCATTTATTATTTTTGACGTATAATTTGCTCATTAAAACACCAACATCATTTGATAGAAAATGGCAACCCGGGACAATGGGGATCCACAAATCCTAATATTAATTAGTCTGAGATCTACTGAACTTTCTTTGGTCTTCTAAGAGATTTTCAAAAAGATAAAATTTTAAAATTTTACGAACTTTTATACAAAGAAAAGAAAAAATCACTAAAATTAACAAATAATATTTTAATTGAAAATAAAAATTTGAAAAGGTTTAAAAAATTAGAATTAACAACACTAATTTCATTAGATAGAATAAATACCTAAAAGAATACAAAAGGCCAACTTCAAATGATCCCAATTTTCTCAGTAGAAGCTTGCTAATAATTGTTGGCAAAGAATTTCAAAAACTAAATCTAGAAATTGCTACAGACACCGAATCCCTCAAGCGTGGTTCACTGGTTCCTCTGCTACAGACACCGCCCCCACTCGCCTTTCACCAACTCAGTGCAAGTGCATGGTGCTAGTGCTCTTAAAGCACAAACCTTTAAGTCCTTTGACATGATTTTGCTACTATGGGTGCTCCCCAACTTCGCCTTTCTACTGGCTTGGTGCAAGTGTGCAGTGCGCGTGTTCTGAAAGCACGAACCTCCAAGCGCCTTAGGCGCGTTCCTTTGCTTTGTGCACCCCCCAACTTCACCTTTCTATCAACTCAATGCAAGTGCACGACTCAAGTGTTTCTGAAGCACAAACCTCCGAGCCCTCTAACACGGTTCCTTTGCTATAGGAACTATCCTCGCTTCACCTTTCCACTAACTCGATGCAAGTGTGCGACACAAGTGTTCTTAAAAGATGAACCTGCAAGCCCCTTGGGCACGATTCCTTTACTATGGGCACTTCGCCAACTTCACTTCTTCATCAACTCAGTGCAAGTTACGGCTCAAGTGTTCCTAAAGTACTAATGTCCAAGTCCTTTGACTCGATTCCCCTGCTATAGGCACTCCCCCACTTTGCCTCTCCGCCAACTTAGTGCAGGTGCGAGGTGGGCCCCTAAAGCGCAAACACCAACCCTTCAGGTGTGATTCCTCTGCTATGGGCGCACTCGACAAGTAAACACAAGGGACTGCTACTGCGAGACATTAGGCATCACTTGTTAGGTAAGTATTCCCTAATAGAAGATAATTAAGCTAAAATGTCTACTACAGGATGAAGGAAGAATTACAAATAGGAAGCTTTATTAAAATGTGAAATACAAATACATTTATTTCTCTCAGGCCCAATCATCCAGCAGATCAAAGAGAAAAGATACATCTTCATCTTCAATTTCGAATCCCTCTTCTTCATAGTTGGGGTTGAGGTCAAGACATATGGTGAGGTTTTGATTGCAGACGGCCTCAATGCTCACATGCCTGACATTTTTCAAGGCCTCCCAGGCCGTCTTCATGTGGAAGTCACTGGCACAACACCAGTGTTGAATTGGAAGTTGGCAACTGCTGAATCCTGAGATTGTGGCAGCCAATGCCTGGTGTTCACTTAATATGCGACCGCGAAGCTCGAGCAGGAACTCCTGGCAAAGGCTTCGCTACCACAATTCTTTCACCTCTGCCTCGAGCACTTTGATTCGTTCTTTTGCTTTGTCTCGAGCCTTTCAGGTTGGGCATGGAGATCTTTGGTCCTTGCTAGCTTCTTTGATCATTTCTCAGCTAAAGCTTCCAATCTCATGCCACAATCTTGCATAGTGGCAAGGTCTGTGACGCCCGTGGCCTAAGAGGGCGGGGAGTGATCGCCGGGTGATGTCCTAAGAGAAAGGAATCATTGAGGCAAAGTGCGGCTCCTGGCAGGCTTCTAGGCCGATTAACGAGTGGTGAGAGGGGCACAGGAATGAATCGTCCCACATCGGAAAGGGAGGGTGATCCTGTGCTGTATAAGTAGATAACATGATCTCAAATAATAGAGACGCCTTTTGGGGCAAAACCGTGAGGCTAGTGATGGAAAACTCCGTAGTTGAGCGTGCTTGGGCTAGAGTAGCACTGGGATGGGTGACCTCCTGGGAAGCACTCAAGCACGCAGTTTTCTTAAAGCCAAAGCGGACAATCCCTCTACAATGAGATCACGGGATGTTACAATATGGTATCAGAGCCGACCTCCCACAGTACGCTGTGGTTCGAGGACGAACCAGGCGGAAGCTGGTGGGCCTGTGACGCCCGTGGCCTAAGAGGGCGGGGAGTGATCGCCGGGTGATGTCCAAAGAGAAAGGAATCATTGAGGCAAAGTGCGGCTCCTGGCAGGCTTCTAGGCTGATTAACGAGTGGTGAGAGGGGCACAGGAATGAATCGTCCCACATCGGAAAGGGAGGGTGATCCTGTGCTGTATAAGTAGATAACGTGATCTCAAATAGTAGAAGCGCCTTTTGGGGCAAAACCGTGAGGCTAGTGATGGAAAACTCCATAGTTGAGCGTGCTTGGGCTAGAGTAGCACTGGGATGGGTGACCTCCTGGAAAGCACTCAAGCACGCAGTTTTCTTAAAGCCAAAGAGGACAATACCTCTACAATGAGATCACGGGATGTTACAAGGTCGGTCCTAGCCTGTAATGGAAAAACGTTGGCTTGATGCTCGAACTGCACGACAGTAAATAAAGTCCTCACCAAGAGGAGGTGGCTAATAGAAGATAAATTTATTTTAATATTAGAAATTATGTAAAATATAAAATAAAATTAATTCTAATATTCGTATTTGTATTGGATATGAAATAAAGTTAATTTTTATAGTTGAAATTTGTGCTGGATAAAATTTTTGCCTCGAATCAAACGAGGCTTTTTATAGCCTCTGTCTCACTTTCCTCCCCAGAACCCATTGGCCTCCAGACAAGTTCCCAGCTTATGGGAAGGTGGAACAACTTGCGAGGCTCCCACTCTACAAAGAAGGGAAGCACATTAGTTAAGGTCTACAGCCTCAAGCACAGGTTCGAAGACTCACTGCCCCTCTAATAGCTCCTTAATGTCTTTCTTGATCTTTGGAAGAAAACCTTTCAAGGGCTACGAGTGGTTCTTGAGACAACCCACTAAAATAGACAGGGATCACCTTTCCCAAGTCAAGCATCGGACAAAAGCCCAAAGGAGCAACACAAGGCACCAAACTCTCCAGCCTGAGCTCGCCTCCAACGAAAAAATAAAATTCTTTTCAATCTGAATACAAGCTGCTGGCGAATGAGATCACCTAGGCCTAGGTACGAGATCTCAAGTTTAGGCACTCGGGGAAGGTAATGTTGGCTATCCACCGGAAGAGTAACGGAACAGTGATGCTCCACTACACAAATTCATTCTCCAACAACTTAATCAAAGAATAGATGTAAGCTATGGCATTGGGGGTGATCTGTGCAAGGACTAGCTTGAAGGAGTTCATCACCTCTGTGAACTCCCGTTAGAAAACAACATCAAGCCGTAGTCCAATTGGAACTTGTAAAAGCAGATTGTCCCCCTACCAACGCATCATTTGGGCGGTCCCCCTCCATTGGCAGCATGACAGTGATGGAGGGGTCATAAAAACTTCATGCTCTATGATATGGCTTAGGTCATAAAAACCATCACCCAAAACATGGCCGCAAGCTCCTCCCAATCATATTTCTACAGCATCATTTCCTTCGCAGGGTTAGGTGGCACCATCATCACCAGAGGAGTAGCAGCTACGAGCGTGGAAACGACGACGTAAGGGGAAGGGAATAAAAAGGGATACTATCTCCCTTTACCCTATTTATACCCTAACGCGTCATATGACTCCTGCAGCCACACGTCTTCCTACAAGACATGTAATAACCAAGTTGGATGAATTGTCAGTATTACATAATCTCTGAATCCTTTAACACCTGCAAATGGCGCCTCTCCATCCAAAATTTAAACAAAAATGACCTCGAAAAAGTAGAATGTTCGAGCACAATTTACAGATATATAGGGTGAATCCAGGCATTGTATAAGGTGGGGCAAGACTTGTAGTTGCATGACGACGCATATTCGAATGCGATACACAAGCTTACCAAGAGTCCAGGGATGTCCACAAATGCATTAACACAATTACACAAGAAAACAAGAAGGTATGTGTCCAAAAATATATTTTCATTCAACAAATTGCTTACAATGTCATAGGCAGGGAAGAAAATAAAGAGAAAGAAAAGACTATGCTTGTCAATGTGGATCTGGCAGTGGTGGCGTCTACTAAGGGAAATAGCCTGATGGTGAAGGTTGTCCAATATCGTATGGATCCCGGGCATAGTAGCAAATTTCATCCTTTGTAGGCCCAACCCAGGTGTTGAGGAAAAAATGATGAGGACCTTTGCTCCCGTGGAAATAGGACCTCGGGGAACAAAATATTCAAGAATCTTTCGGTTCACTAAAGTCTAGAGCAACAAATCGTAGGCCATTTGTTTCTGCAACTAGATCCCGAGCAATCATGATCTAAGGATCTCCACTGCTCGGTCGGCAGTAGCTCCACTATCCTTAACCTGCTGGCTGTCCCACAGCTTTGTTTTGGCACCATGTCGCATAGGGAGACATTCTAGGCTTGCAACCGAGTCAGTTAGCATTGCACCTTCAGCATCTCCCTTTGGGCTTGGGCCTCACTCGACTTGAGGCTCTTATTCTTACTTTAGATAGCTTTTAGCTTTTTTCCAGAGATCACTTTCAACCTCCAGTAGTCAAGCAGAACATTCCACCTAAGACTCTGGACCTTCGTTAGCATCTAGGAGCCCACGTTTTATGGATGAGCCTCAGACCGCGAGTGGAAGGACCTAACCTCCTTCACAACTCTGCTAAAAGAACCCTCTCTTTTCAGGCATGGGGCTTCTGAATCTAAACAACTAGAGCCTTATTGGTTAATGAGCAGCTAAGACTCCCCATCTCAATAATTTTCTCCTGGGCTACCGGGAGATTAACATCAACTTTAGATCTCAAAACGACCAAGGAAGCTTGGGAGTCTTGAAGCTTATCCTGGGATTCTCCCAAGAGGCCCTCCAAGATTCCCGGAGTTTCAGCATTCTCTCCCCAACCTTCTCAGTGAATGCAGTGAGGAGAGACTGCATTCGTTCTTCCACTATTATCACTCCCCGGGCTTGCCCAGCCTGAAGTTCATTGATTACCTTCTAGACTAGCTCTGAGGACCACAATGATGAGGCTTAACTCCCCAGAGCTTTATTTGTACCTGACGGGAGGACCTCATTCCCAAGCCTATTCACCACCCCCGACACTACTGCCCCTGGGGGCGAAGTTCACTTGGGCATGCCCGGGGAAGGTGGAATAAGATGCATGGGGTTGACCTTCTCTCCTCCCTAGCAACGATGGTCGTCAACCCTATCTCTTTTCGAGAAGGCGGCAGAGGCGGCGGAAGCAACAACGATGCATCTTTTCTGGGCCCCCATATAGGCCCTTTTCGTAACGGCTTATCGGAGATCATCTTGATTGCCACCTTCAACACCCCAAGAAAGTCATTAAAGGTTGAGAACCAACCTTTCAATACTAATCTTGGGGAAGTGTGGCATACCTTAAGTCGGGCGGTCCCAACTAACAGGGTAGCGATGGTAGTCAGTACTTAGAGAAAATGCTCCCGAAGGGCCTAGATTAGTCACTTCTAGTCATGAATCTTTGGAGCGCAGAGGGGGTGACTGAGAGACACTTCCCTTAAGCCTTGATTTCAGCTTTGTTAGGGTGTCAACGAAACCATGGCGGTTTCCACCGTCCATCTTTGTAAGTGTTGAAGAAACCAACTAATCAAGTGGTTGCGTACTTTGCCAAGCTTAGGGATGCCCTCTATTGTCCCCAACTAACCTTGCAGGATGCATGACGCTTTGTATGTTGAGCTAGCTTCTGCACCCCTCACAGAATGTGCACGCATTCAATGTGCGCTACTTGAACTTGAGAGCTAAAGAGGAGACTAATGTCTGCATATGAGATCCCCAATGCATCAAGATCGTCCACATGGTAATCAATGTGAACCCTGGGACCAAATTCCTGGGGTCTCCAGGGGAAGGATCAGCTTGATTGTGTTGCCCAGCATTAAAAGTGCATAGTAGTGCCGGAGGTATCCCGACATCTTATTTGAGAGATCCAAGTGTTATCTTCCCCAGCACGCCTCACACTAGCCAAGGTATTAGATCTCACGCCATTAACCTAGGATGGCAAAAGCGTGCTACCCATACACCTATGTAAAAATAGGTGGAGATAATCTAGATGAAACATACTCACACCTCCCAAGGAGGACTTCTCCTCTTTAACAATCCTAAAAGAGGCTGAGAGGCCAAGCTCATTTGTTACGAAGACAAGGGCGAAAGGGAAGGAGAAGGTCAGCAAGTAATGCTGTCTTTCTGAGTTATTCTCTAAAAGCATGAGAACAATTTAGTGAGTAAGGCATAATTTCTAGTTTGATCATTTTCTCTGTTTGAATAACCTAATTTGGGAGTTGACTCAAATAGGGGACGTAGAGTCAACCGGAGAGTTCCAAGAGGCCACATGTTCGAGAGAAAAGACTCTACAAGGTCTCGAGCAACTTGAAGGCCCTGAAGAGCAAAGGTGAAAGGCCATGCTTAAACACTTGCTTATGTTGATAGACAACTCGATGAGGCTCATGTCGAGATCAAAACTTTTTGATGAGAGCTAACCGGAAAAGATGCTCCAAAATTCAAACATATGGAGAAAATAATAACCAAGTGAAGTTTGCCATTTTTGGCGATGATCACGGAGTACATTGAGAGCACTTGGAATGTTCTCACTTCTCACTTATACTGTGGATGAAGCTCCTGAACGAGAAGCAATTGAGGCAGATGAGGTTAGGGACTGTTTTACTAATACCGATAGTGTAGGGGTCCCAACTTCGACATGTCTGTCGAACGGAAAATAAAGGTGTTTGTGTGGATGGCTAAGCATGAGCTAGTAGTTCGACAACCTTATAATTAGGCCTGACATATCTTGCAAACTCCAAACAAAAATATCACAGTACTTGGAAAGGAGGGTAACATCAATAGCTCTACATCTTTCATTAAAGTCACTTGATACAATTACATCACCACTTCCTTTTTTTTCAACGGTTACAGAAATTAAATTTTAGAATGGCATTAGGAGTGGTTTCTCACGCAGATCAGTGTGGTAAACGTGGATTGTATAAACATCTGATCCTGGAACAATTGTGAATCTTGACTGTTCGGCATGAGAATTATGTACATGGGCTGCAGAAAAATTGAGAGCCCACCTAAAATAACCAATGTTTCTTTTTGAGCTTGTAATGAATCTTAAGATCTGCATCAGGAATTAAAAAAAAGGTTTAAACAAGGAAGACACGGTGAAACGATGACGAAAAATAAAAACTAATTTAAGTACTAAAGTAATCAATCAAACTACTAGATGGAAGTTGAAACTTTTTTCTTTTTGAAATAAACCTTGAAGTTCATAGAGTGAATTGTAGTGTACTTCTGACCAAAAACTCAGCCACAGCTCTGCATCAAGAAGAAATAAACAGGTTTGAAGCTTAGATTAGGAGTCAAGTTTAAATTATCTCAAAGCTTACCACAGGCCTCGGCAGATTAGTTAGGCTGAATAACATGAGATCACGCACATGTTTTGATTAAAAAAAAAGGCATATCTTCCAAGCAATAACATTTCATATATATACCCTTGTGAAAAACAGAATGTCACACCTATACTTCTTTCAAGTTAATTATATAAACACTACTTAAATAACTGAAGATGAAAAGTAAAATGCAAAACGTCTACATTTACAGATATACTTAAAAGATGAACACTTTTTTAGTCTAGGACTTGTGTTCCCACATAAACATAATTATCACATGGTCAACTTTTTATTTCTTTTGCAAAATTAATGAGTGGAAACCTCAATGAAATACCAATAGAATTTAACATGGCTCATTTAATTTTTTATGAAATCTCACTCTTCATGTACTTTTGCAATAGTCGATCTAAGATGATCAATTTTACACCACTCTTGTTATATTGCATGCCAACGCTATTTTCAGCTTCAAGTCTCACACAGCATGGTCAGCTTTATAAGGTTCATTTCTTTTTTTAAAAAAAAACTCTATAAGATGTTCATTTCAATTATTGATACACATCTACATAAGCTCAATTATTGATACACATCTACATAAGCAAGCCTAAAGTACATATGCTGATGTACTTAAGGGTTTAACATATGGATCGAAAATCGATCGAAAATTGAATTGATTTTAGATCGAATTGAAATCGAGTCGATCTAAAAGAGCCAACTAACGAGCCAAAAGTTCGGCTCGGTAATGATTTCGAGTTGATTTTGAGCAGGGGTAGACTCGACTTGATCCAGCTCGAAATAGGCTCGAATTAAAATACATGTTATATATATAATATATGTACATAATATATATTAAATATAATATATCTATTATAAACCGAGCCGGATCAAGTCGAGCATACCCGGCTTGAGATCGGCTCGAAAAAAAATTGAGATTTTATTATTTTGAGCAGCTCAAAAATAATTCGAAATCGGCTTGAAGTCGATTGGAATCGACTCGAGCTAGCTCGAAGTCGAACTCAATCGACTTCGAGCCGATTTCGAGTCGATTGAAATGCGATTGATCCGATTTCGAGCCGGTATTAGCTCGGCTTGAAAATGGATCGATAACAGCCCTAGATGTACTAGAATCGCCATATTCCTTGACAACTATACCAACTGTAGAATATTTTCTATATTGACGAAAAGAGTAATGAACATGTGGCATTGCTCATATGAGTCGCAAATCTCATCTTCAGAAACTATTACATTATTTTGGTTCTGTCTACTTTTGGAAGCATTAATACATTCCAAAAAGCTCACATCTGTAGTACTTCTATAATATTTAACAATGGGCTATAACCCCATTTCAAATCTAACGGTAATTAATTGTAATCTAAGTTTCATACAATGGCATGATGCAGTGCCAAGAATCAAAGAAGTAGTATCGCAACACATTTTGGATAATTAAACATGTGTTGTGTAATCTGTAGTTTATATAGACATATTCTCCCTTTCTAGCTCAGTACTTGTTCTAATCATTAAAAAAAAAGTAAATAGGTTCTAGAGGTAGACTTTTGATTTATCCAAGCCGTGGGGGGTAGACTCTTGATTCCATACTAGTCTACAAAAATAAAAACACATCATCCAAGTCCCTCCTATCCAAAATTTTTTTTACATGGGTTCTTTAGGACAATTTCATTAACTAGCAACTTTAAAAAAATTTAAAATACAAGTTTAAGCATAAAAAATTACTATTATAGGCTAGAATATAGAGAAAAAATAAAACATGAGATTATAATAATAATTAAAAATACTTAAAACATATTTTCAATGCTTAAAAATATATTTAAAATTTTTAAAATTAACAACTTAACGGTCAAATTTAACAGGATTTGTCAAAAGAGGCCTACATAGACAAACATTTAGGCGAGAGGGACCTGATTGGCATGATTTCATTTTTATCAACCTGCATGGAATCGTACATCCATCTCAAGGCCTGGATGGAATTGACCCTTACTTTTTGTTTTGGGTAGTGTGGTGAGAAACATAGTTGTAAAAACCTCATTTTTGATATAGGATGGCATTAAAAGAATATCAATATTATAGTTAGGGATTGAATGCCACTCTTGCAAAAATTATAATCAGAAACAGAGTGAAAGTGTACCTCTTTGGGGAGGCTGGTTGTGTGGAACAATTTCAATAAAACATGTATCTCTAAATGATGTCAGGAGACAAATTTTTGCTCCAAACTGCAAAGAAATGATCAATATGCACAAAAATAAAATGTCTCTTAAAAGAAAGTTTGACATCAGTAGCAACTATACAATGGCAATAAAGCTCAAGGTAATCTCTATGAATATGTTGAAGTAAATAAGAATGAAGCATACATACATATTTATGTACATAAGTATGTATGTACATACATGCGTGTGTGTGTATATGCTTGCGTGCATATGTATGTACATGCGTAAGTACCTATGTATGTATGTGCACGTAAGTACTTACACTTATGTGCATGTATGTAAGTACATACATACATAGGCGGCCATCAAAATTAAGGTAGTGCCTAAAAATGCCAAAACCTTCTAGAAGTAATGGAAAGCTCAAGAAACTAAAAGTTAGAACCCACTATATTTATCCGCTCATAAGCAAGGATTCAATGGCGCCTTAAATAAGTCATGTACAGAAGAAATAATCTCGATAAAATTTTACAGCCTTCAAAAGTTTAGCCAATTTTGTCAAATTCAAAACTCTCCATGTAACACCACTTGCCAAATTTGTTAGGGGAAGAAACCAAACTTGTTGACCCTTTAAGCTTGATTCCTTCTAGGATTTTTTTGTTCGATGACTTAATCAAAAGCTTATCTTGGGAGAAGTTTAGAAAAGATATGACAACTCCATGATGTTTAATTGTACTAGAAAAGAGTTGGTTTTCTTCAGAAAATTTTTAGCCATGTAAAACTTCATTGGAGTCCATGTTTCCATCATTACTAAATATATCTTGTTGAGTAATTATCTCTTCTTTGACCTCCTTGTCAATTTCATCCTAGCTTTGTTTTTCAGCTCCATCATTTATGAAATATATAGGATTTGAAGAAATAAAAGATGACTCACTACCTTTATGTACCTCCAATATTTTTATAGATTTTCAATGGATTGTACTTTGCACTAATCACCTCTTTCATAGTAATTTCATCAGTTGTAGGATTTGTTTCATGATAATTACATTTCTCAACAATAATATCATGTATTTGTCGTATTTGTTGGATCACATTATCAAGCTTTCTCAAATGGCCATCTTTAAAAGTTGTCATATCCTCTCAGAATAATTTGAGGTCATATACACACTTAGCACTGAGTGTCAAAGTAGTTGGATCATTTTTAATATTACTTTTTTTTCTCATTTCTCTAAACCTCATGCTTTTCAGAATTTTTATTTTGTATAACATTAATTTCATTATAAGGAGATGATTGATATAATGCTTGTAGAGATTTATGTCTTTTTAACTATAGAAAAAGTTGGTGCTTCTTTTGATTAGCATACATTGGGGTTGAGGATTCAATGTGACATATTGATATGAAGGAATTTGAAATTTATAACTTATTGAAAAACTATAATAGTATGCATTAAAAAATTGTCAATATAAATGATGAGTTTGAATGCGATGTAATTTATAAGGTATATTGAATAAATATTATAAAGGTTTAACTTATAATATTTTTTTGAATAAGCCATGGTAGCTTTTTTCTCTAAAATAAATAAAGAGCCGTGACAGTGTTTTTTTTTTTTTTACTTAAACAAATTATTAAATATACTAACCAAATAAATAAAAATATAATTTTATTGTGAAAGAAAATTACCTTGTAAGCATGATTTAAGTTACCTAAATCAAGTTTGAACACAGGCCTAAACTTGAGCTATGAGCATAATAGAGGACTAAATAAATTGCAATTTAGCTCCACTATCGTTTAATAAATCGCAATCTTATTAAATAAACAAGAAATCAAGCTTGAGATTAACAACAGAGGGTTAGACGGATCTAGCGTGCACATAGGAAGGGCTGTGCGCACACAAGTTAATGCATAGGTATCGCTCATGGGCTGTAGAGTAAAACTTAGTTGTGTAGGGCACACATTCATATGGCTATGAGCACTTAGTTTCTTCATGATGCTAAATCCGATCTGGTTAGACACGTTTCGAACAACCTACTTGTCATGATTTATCTGAGGTGGTCACTTTTAGAACAACTCTGCAAAGAATAGCTGAGAAGAAAATTAATCATATTTCACAAATTTAGAGTCAATTCAAATTTATTCAAACTATCTGATCATTTAAACAATAATCTTATTTTAATTGTGAAAAATTTATTATATAAGCTTGACATCATCATTTTGCCAAGGCTTACCCTTCTAGGACAATTGACATTAGAGAATGACACTAATTTTAATTGGAGCACAAAAAAAGATATCTCATATTGAATCCAAATCTTCACAAGTCACGTTTGCATTCTGATGTGCAGGAGTGTCAAGTTCTTTTCAAGCTGAGGAGAATGATGAAGACAAAAATAAGTTGAAGATGATGTAAATCTAGATAATCTTATATTAAAATTTAATTATTTAATTAATAAGAGATGATTTATTTAAATATTAGATATTTTGTATTTATCTTTATTAGATTTAAAAATTGCGTTAAAGTTAGGGCGTTCCCTGGAAGCGACGCGCTGTATTGCCTGAATACAGTGAAAAATGAGCAAGGGTCCCCACATCATGGACGGATGCGGGTAAAGAAGCTAGTCCATCATAGTAGAACTCAAGTAAGTAGGATTAGATTAGGAACTTGGAATATAGGCAGTCTGACGGGCAAGCTAATGGAGTTGGTGGATATTATGATTCATAAAAAGATTAATATTTTGTGCCTGCAGGAAACAAAATGGGTTGGAGAGAAAGCTAAGGAAATTGATGGCCCAGGTTTTAAACTTTGGTACTCTGGTAAGAATAAAAATAAGAATGGAGTGGGTATAATTCTGGATAAGAGCTTGAAGGATCATGTAGTGGAAGTTAAGAGAAATTGTGATAGAATTATGGCTTTAAAAATTATAATCAATGGAATGATTATTAACATTATAAGTGTGTATGCTCCCCAAGTTGGCTTAGATGCGAGCAC
>JAEMOT010003054.1:48017-62422 GCA_019297695.1 Apostasia ramifera | reverse complement strand
AAGTCATGACTGGACATATCCAAGATGAAGTGCCTTGGTGTATGCTCTTCGCAGATGATATTGTCCTTATTGAGAAACTAAAGAGGGAGCTAAAGCGAAACTAGAGCTTTGGAGGAATGCTCTAGAATCTAATGGTTTGCATCTCAGTAGATCAAAAACTGAATATATGGAGTGCACATTTAGTCAAGAAAGAAATACTTATATTGAAGATATGACAATTGGTGATCAAATTGTTAAGAAGAGTGAGCGCTTTAGATACCTTGGATCAATTATACAAAATGATGGCGAAATAGATAATGACGTTATTAGCAGGATTCAAGCAGGCTGGGTAAAATGGAGAAATGCTTCTGGTGTGTTATGCGATAGAAAAATCCCATCCAAAATTAAGGGTAAATTTTATAAAACTGTAGTAAGACCAGCGATGATATATGGTGCTGAATGCTGGCTTGCAAAGAAGAAACATACAAATAAAATAAATATTGCAGAAATGAGAATGTTAAGATGGATGTGTGGATATACACGAAAGTATAGAATGAGAAATGAGTATATCCGAAAGAAAGTTGGTGTTGCACCAATTGAGGATAAACTTAGAGAAAGTCGGCTTCGATGGTTTGGACATCTAAATCGTAGACCAATTGAAGCTCCAGTTAGAAAAATTGAGTTATTGGATTTTGCCCATGTACAAAGAGGAAGAGGGAGACCAAAGAAAATATAGCAAGAAACTATAATGAGTGATCTTAGTTACTTAAACTTAGATAAGAATTTGGTAACTGATAGAGCGCAATGAAAACAAAGGATTCAAGTAGCCGACCCCACCTAGTGGGATTAAGGCTTGGTTGTTGTTGTAGATTTAAATATTTGAAATATTAAAAAAGCTAGTTATTATCTTTAAGAATATTAGTGATTATCTTTTTATTTTATTAGTTTTTATTTTCTCTAATTGGAGCTAGCATTATATAAATAGGCCTCATATTTATGTAATATGGAAAGTTTGGATAATTTAAATAAAACTTTTTCTAATTTTCTGTTCTTCGGTTTTCCTCACAAGTCTATAAAACTTATTTTGACAGTTTGAGGAAGATTGATAAGAGCAACATCTTCTCATAAAATTTTGCAGAAATTCTATACCCAAGAAAAGGACAGAAGATGAATGACGGAACACTACTAAAATATACATACACGATATAAAAGAACCTAAGGGTTTACGCGTTTTAAACTTTTAAAAAGTTAGTTGCAATTTGATTATTTTTTCGATACATTACCAACTCCAACAGTAGGAGAAAGGAAAGACCTAGAAGTTAGAACTTACATAAACGGTGTGAAGAGAGAGAAAACATGGCTGAAGTATAGAAGAATAACCTTATCAGCAGCTGCTTGCAATGTAACATGATCTCCCCATTCACCAGACCTACACAAAGAAAAATTTACAAAAAGAGCAAATAGTATCAAATGCAAAAGTTTTAGGGCCTGTTTGGCAATAAAACCAATTTAGTTTTGCCATAAAATTTGTGAACTTGCCTTGATAAATATATATATATATATATATGA
Source organism: Apostasia ramifera (assembly GCA_019297695.1). Taxonomy (NCBI): domain Eukaryota; kingdom Viridiplantae; phylum Streptophyta; class Magnoliopsida; order Asparagales; family Orchidaceae; genus Apostasia; species Apostasia ramifera. Next base: position 60,874 of record JAEMOT010003054.1, on the reverse strand, counting down.
TGGAAAATAAAATTAGTTATATTAAAAATTATATAAAATGTGAAATAAAGCTGATTGATATATTAAAAATGATGCAAAATGTGAAATACAATAGAAGTTTTTGAAAGTCATAAAAAAGATTTTTTTTTTATATTAAAAATTATATATGATATTATAAAAATTAAGTTAATATTATTTTTTAAATTTTTATAATGAATGAATCATTTGTCTTTGGCATAACTAAAATGGTATAAGTATCAAACATGCCCCAATGTAGAAAATTTTGGTATAAATGAATTGCAACAAATAAAAAAAGCTAGTCCGCAGGTTAGCTTACTTGGTCATTTTCTTACGATATTGTTTGAATTTCATGGGAACATATCCTTCATAGACAGTTTGGAATTCCTTAAGCTGGAACAGGGAAATAATTTATGAGACATTAAAGCAACAGTCAAAGTTGATCGTGTAAAAGTCATCTACTTACATATAGAGAAATAAAGGGAGATCTACTGATTATTTAATAGATCTACTGATTATTTAATAGATCAAATATAATGTCACTATAAAAAAAAGATCAAATATATTGTTAAGTTTAATAATGACAAGAAAACAAATTGGTTCATGAAGCATTTCAAACCATCTCTCAACAGATTTGGATGGCAAATTTTAGGGGTGGCAATTTCATGTGAAAATCGAAAATAGCATGAAACTCGCTTATATTTTGCTTGATTTAAAATTGACTCGATTTTTCTCTAGCTCAAAGTTGGTTTGCTCAACAAAATTGATTCAACTCAAAATCGACTTCATATCTGTATAAATGTACATATTTATAATTTTTTGAAATATAACTGATAAATTTTATGTATATAAATATGTTATAATAACATATATAAAAGAGATAACATTAAATTTATAATATTATGTTCTAATATATCTAATATGAAAAAATAGATATTTATGTAAAAAATATGGCTTATAACTAAGCTCGATTAAACTTGAAAAATAGACTTAAAATAAAAAAAGTTTTAACAAGCTCAAATCGTACTCTACTCAAAATCAAAAATTTCAATTTTGATTTGAGTCCGACCACTCGAAATCGACTAGAAGCAACTCCTATCACATTTGGATGGCACCTGATGTATTTAAAATTAAAATGAATTTGTTGAGATAATTTTGCCACTATATATAGCTGCAGTGAAAGGTTTAGGTTTTTTAATCCCTGATGTATTTAAATCGACTAGAACCTGTTAACCCCTGATTGAAAGAAAAAAAGAAATGTAGATTTGTTTCCAATAGGTTTTATAGAGGTGCAGGTACAGTTGTTGCTGTTAAGGGCAGCAGGAAGGCAGATTTCTATATAGGATAGACTAATATGAACCTGTTTAACTACTTCTTTGCGCACGTATTTATGATGCTCTGGTGATCCATACAACTGGTCTGAGAGTGCACGGAACTGCCAAATGGTGACTAAATAATCAGGTACATCATAAGTCCAAAAGCTTCAGTGTAATGGTATCTCAATATTGTCCAACATCATTTAAATTGTCTCACTGACCTGACAATTGCCATCACCAGAGACCTTTACTTCAAACAAACCATAGACATTTAACCTAAATTAGATACAGTACACAGAAATTAGTAAGTATCCAAGCATGATGAAAACTTTTATAGAAACTTGCAACAAAGAGTAAAAAATATCTCAGCATGCAACATTTCTAGAACTGATAATCCCAGTGAGATTATACGGGATAAAACAACATCAATTTTTCAACTCATACAAAGGATTCATGCAAGAGTACAACAGGAACAACAACAAAAAAGCCACAAAACCAGATTACTTGGGGTTGGCAAAGGATTCATGAGAGTACAACAACAACAACAACCAAGCCTTAATCCCACTAGGTGGGGTCGGCTAAAGGATTCATGAGAGTAAAATAGTTAAAATCCAAAAAGAAAAAGGAGTGAAGCATCGCTATTGTTTTCAAAACATAATTTAAGAACGCCAACATTTATATAAATCCTTTCCCAACATCACGAGACGATTGACAGTTTTGAAGCTTCCTTGCATATTGTTCTACACTCCTTTTCTTAAACACATCATCTGCAAATCTCTGAAATAGCCAGGAGCTATAATATTAAAATCAAGATGTGAAGTTATTTAGCCCAGGATTCACCAAATAAGTTTATCATGAGAAGTAAACAAGTTCCTTACCGATAAAAGTTTCGTATGGCTCATTTGGTTTTCTTATCAAGGCGTTTGCTAAGCTATTGAAACACAATTCATCTCCTATCATAAAAAGGAGTTGACCTAGATAATCAGCTATTTGATGTAGCAAAGTCATTCTTTAGCAAACCAATTAGTATAATACTAAAAATTGACAAATAGTAGCAGAATGTTATCTTTTAAAAAACTACCGAGAAATGCATTTAAAATTAAAGGATAAAAGGTACAATACCAAAAACTATTGTGAAAATGATAAGAAAATTGATATTTGAGGATTAGTCATTAACATACATTTTTTTTGCAGAATAAATTTTAAGTGAATGTTTCAATGCCTCACAAGATTAATAGAATAAGAGATACCTCTGTGTAAGACGCTGATGATCATGACTGGCTTCATTTATATTTGGAATGAACGAATTGATCCGAGGAACGTGCTGAAAATTTAACAGCAATATCCATGAAAAATTTGCCTTAGTTATTCTCTCAAAGATCAGAATGAATAATCGTTAGCAAGAACTAAAAGTAACAAAGAAAAGATATCTGTCAATGTAAAGTCTTCCTGAACTCAGATAAAACTTTAAGGCTATGCAGCCAAAAGGTGGGGTTGGTCCAATTATTTCAAAGCAGCTTCCATTCAAGCCTTCAAGTCATATACAGTAATCATTTGTGAACATCAAATATATCAGGTTAACTATCGACATCAATGGAGGTATAAAGAAAAATATTAAACATAGAATCAAGAAAAAATGATTAAAATAAAAGAGTGTGACATTAGTTTTATGTGAAAGATAATGTATCAAGTAACTTGTCCCAACACCGAGCCATGAGATTCAACTCGCCTTTCGTAAAAGGAAAGATGAATCCATACCAATAGCAGTAGAACCCACCAACGGCGAACACCATGTTTGACCCTACCGGGTTAGGAATGCAAATACCTTTCCTTCAAAAGGAGAACCCAAAAAGAACGAGCTATCCAGTAGTTAGGCAGCTAAATATGATGTATGAGAGTTAGGCAGCTAAATATGATGTATGAGAGTGCAGGTAGCTACGTAAACAAAATCCATAAAATAAGGGATAGTTGTGATATGAATACCCAAATGAAAGAGAGTACTAACACTAGAATAGACAATACTCAAAATAGTTCTATCAAGGAAAGCGCAGGAATGAAATGCACAAAGGACAAGATTACAAAAATATCCTAGTCCATACCATACAACTTTATAATTTTAGACCAACTTGCCACTAGAAATATATGGTCAGAGCTAGAGGTCTCAAGTTTAAGCTCCCCAATTATTTCTAGCATAAAGCTAAAAAAAGAAAGAAACTATGCTGTAAAGCCAATTATGTCGGTGATACTCTTCAAATGAAAAGCTTTGTTGCAGGTCCAAAAATTATAGTTTTATCTAAAAGCATGAACACCTTTCTGGGCACTACTGATGTCCAAGATGATTTCTTCTCTTTTCCAGATTATATCTCTGAGGAAGAAAAAAGAGATTACACGAATCTTATAATTCCAGATTATATCCCTAAGGAAGAAAAAAGATATTACACGAATTCTATGATTGATTATTTTCTTTGGCCACTTACCAACCCATAGTCCTAAATCCAAGCTTAGTATAGTTCTTCGTGCTGAGCATGTTCCCCTTTTATCACTTTATTGTGAACTGTGTCCTGTCTACGACATCTCATAGCCAAGTATCTATCCTTACTAGCCATCTATATTGTAATACCCTAGTAATTTAAAAATTTATTTTATTAATGAGAGAATATATTTTAATTTTGTGATTATTTAATTTATTTATTTGTTGGGCTGAATTTAAAATTTAAAGGGAAGAAATTTGAATTTAATTTGGGAAAATTTGATTATTTAATATTTAAAATTTTAATTGGATTTATTCTCATTTAAACCTCATAATTATCCCTTAAATTTAACATAAGGAGAATTACTAAAACGCCCTCACATATGAGATATTAGGGGAAATAAGATTTCTCTCCCTAAAAACCATTTCATATTCCTTTTCCTCGTCCCTTCGTAACCGTCAACTAGAGAGAAAAAAAGGGATGCAGGAGAGGCACAAGAGAAATGCAGGAGAGGAGGAATCGCCCAGATCTCTCCTGAATTGACGATCTCTGCCATCATCGTGATCTATGTCTGCTTCCACGAACTAGATCCAGATCTCTTCATGTGAAGCAATCCTTTCTCTCAAGAAAATCTAAAATATGGTGAACTCAAGGTAGGTTCTACCCTAACTTGACTACTATAAATCAAATACATGTATTAACTACACTAACTTGACTACTATTAAAGATTTCTGCCATCATCGTGATCTATATCTGCTTCCACGAACTAGATTCAGATCTCTTCATGTGAAGAGATCCTTTCTCTCTGAATCTCAAAAAAATTTAAAATATGGTGAACTCAAGGTAGGTTCTACCCTAACTTGACTACTATAAATCAAATACATGTATTAAGGTATTATTTTAAGGAAAAACTTAGTTTAAATCGTCTGATTACGAAATCCTTCACGATTTATGTGATTTGTTCACTATTTCATGTTATTCCATGTTTTCTGTTGAAATCTTCGTGATTATATATTTGAATGCCTAGAAATCAATATCAGTGTACTCATGTTCATATTCTTTTGTATTTGAAGCAAACGATGTGGAATCTATATGGATTGATTCGTTTTTCATCCATCAACCCTTGAAATTTCATGTTAAAAGATGATGTGATTTCTTTTGGATTTTGCACTTATTTTAGCTCAAGTATATGATACATAGGCATGAGGCGTTCATAACCTATGAAGCCATAGTCATTTGGGCTAGGAGATGAAAACCCCCACTACTTATTGAGGACCTCACATAAATTAGGCGCATTGACGTCCATAGTCTACAGCGAAAGGGGTAACGATTCCCTAATGTTTAAAAAGACAGATGAGGCGTAATACGAAAATCACGAACTCAAAAGATAAAAGTAAATAAAACTCAATTGGACATTTTATGTTTTTATATCAAATAATTGTTCTTTATTATGCTTACATTACTTATGCTATGTTAATCATATTGCACTTGTTTAATAGCTCAATATTCATGTTAAGCTTATTATTATATTATAATTGCTATACAACTATTGTATAGTGTTGACATATTTATACTATTATTATTATTGAATTATTTTATGTTAAAAAGTTTTATTAGTGTACAATCTAAGAGTTTATTCTAACAAACTTCTATCACTAACGTAGTAAGTACTGAAGTACAATATCACAAGAATGGGGAGGACGCTAGTTAAGAAAGAATTAGTTTATTTCTTTTTTGCTTAGATGAGAAAAAAATTTGCTTATTTACTTTAAGAATTCTGGACTTTTACTATATCTTCCTAGTTATCTTTTTCGGCTCTGGTTTATTATCACGAGAACTTTGTTATTTGCTTCAGTTGAGTTTTAATTTTGTGACCATTTTTAGTGGCTTGATTTAATTAAATTAATTTCTTCTGCTGTTATTTCTCTCTTCCCTCTATGAGTATACTTAATTAGGGTGATGAGTACAATCATTAACATATATATGATGTATGCTATGGTACAATAATTCCTTATAAATCTTAGTTTTTCTTGGATCTGTTGTTAAGCTAGATGTGATATACATGTTGTATTATCAGATTATCACCTCATTCCCCCAATCTTTTGACATCAATGTTCTTTCTAAACCTGTAGAGCATTTAGTAGCGTGAGGTAAAATTGGCAAGACAAACATAGCAAAAATAGATCTGGTTGTTGATGCAACCCCCTTCGTTTGGCAACCGAGGAAAGGTCTGGGGGTTGCTCTTCTAGAAGGATAGGCAGAACAAGGTCAACACGCTACTGAAGATGGTCAACTTGATCCTATAGATTACTTTATTCTGGAGGAGTGATTTGAGGGTATGAAGGCTTTGTCGAGCATCAACCATCGATCAGAAAATTATTCAATTGCTTGAGGGATAGAGAGCAATTCTTGACAAACAGCAACTTGTTGCCGATTGAATTGCACAGCAGGGCGGAGGAAAGCTTACTCCATTTCAACCCATGATTTTAAGAATTCTCACGTAATGTCCCATTACATTTCCCTTCCAGGACATTAATTACTTCTAGAATCTCTCACCTAGATATCATAAAAAATTAGATAGCGCTCAAACTAAAGTTTCCATTCATCATAGGTTCCTTCTGAAAGTTTTAAGTACAAACTCTATCTAAAGAAGGGTTAATCTCACTCTAAAAAACATTAGGAAATAGGAACTAACCACAATATTTAAAATAAATAAACAAAGAAAACAATAATTGAAAATCCTAACAAGCTTGATAGATATTAAATGAAGGAAACTGAAAATAATTTGCATTATTCATCTAGGTCATGGCAAATGATCATATTTGGGATGCCAATCATCAAAATATCCCAATTAATTTCCCTCGAGTAAAAGAACTTGATCTAGGTCAACCCTTCTTGACTGTACCTCTAGAGAATGCAATCACTTTTATCTTCAAATAGTCAAGTCAATCTCATGTGTACCTCTATAAGATTTAGTTAAACTATATCTCCAAATGAAAAAAATCAATAAGTGATGCCTCCTTTCTCGATGTCTCCAAATTACATGAAAAAGATATATGTCTTCATTAAATCAAATATTACTGGGACCTCAATCTCAAATATAAATTATTCGATTTGCTCTTTATTTGGAAGTTGGTTTGACTATTGGACACTCAAGTATAAGTTCAACTGAAGGAAATGTAGAAAGTTTAAACCTCACTAAGTATTACTTTTGGGCCTAAAAAACTATCAAATTTAAAATACCGAAAGTACAACTAATCTTGTCTTCCTTCCGAGACATCAATCACTTCTAGAGTCTCTTCCTTCCGAGACATCTCAAATATAAATTATTTCATTAACTCTTTATTTGAAAGTAAATTTAGCTAGTGGACACTCAGATATAACTATTGGGTTCTAAAAAACTACCAAATCTAAAATACCAAAAGTACAACAAATCTCATAACCTGGGAAATACACAATTCAGGCAATCAACAAAATCTTATTTAAAATCTCAAATTAACCTTCTTTATGCGTTCTTAATTATCTCCAATTATTGCACAATTATTTTCAAAAATGTTTCACACATTTATGCAATAATTTTCTATTAAAACCATTGATCTCTGTATGCTATAAATACAATAGATTTTTCTTTTGCCAATGCTCAATCATGGATGTCTGAATAAAAGATATACTCATCCTTATAATCATAAGTGACTTTAAAATCTTTCTTTTAATATGTCTTGACTTTATGAACTTTTTTATGTTTTGTTCTTTAAATTATTCCTCAAATTGTTTATATTTTTCTACTAATTTTGGATCTACTATATAAACTGAGATAAGTATAAACTTGTGTTCTCATTATCTAGAATCATGAAGACTTTAGTGAGAGACTCATTTTTGTCCTCTCTTGAAAAAAATGAATTAGAATAGCAAACAAGAGTATTTAAGGGCGACTCTATTTGTACCTCTTTTGAAAAAGAGTGACTAGCCATAGCAACTAAAACTAAAGCGTACTCTTTGACGTTTTTCTCTAGAGGTAAGATGCTATAGGTTATACGGTCCCAAGTGTCCAACAAAGGTGGGTGCCTCACATACTTATAAAACTGAGATGAAAGGCCATATTTTTTCTACCAGTTCTAGTTTAAGCTTATCTCAAATCCCAACTGATCCAAAACCCACACTGCTCTACATCATTGGTATATTTTTCTTGGTTACCAAAAAGTTCTCTAGTCACATATTAGACCTTTTCACACTTCGTAATATATTTCAAGGCCTAAACCAACAATCTTTTAGCTTCCCATTATATGCATGGATAGGATATAATTTTAAAAAATATGATATATTACGTACCATATCATCAAACAATAACATCATAATACGACCAACCACAACCTTAGGGGCTGGGGGTTTCATCTCTTCTCTATACGAGTGAAATTATCACCCAGAGTGTCACACTTAATGACCATGCTGCTAATTTTGATACAGATTCAAATCTCAATTTAAGATTCATATTTGATGGTGCAAAGAAACTAGACAATGTGTACTCTAACCCTGATCTAGTAGGCATGCAAATAGCATACATATGACATGCATGACAGTTGAATCCAAAAAGATTCAATTGAAATGTCAAAATAAAATACCTAATTTAACCTTTGATACAAATTTGATGCAAGACAAAAGAAAATAAAATGCTCTGATGCTAAAATTGATGTAAGACAATGTGAATCATATATATTAACAAGAGATTTAATGAATAGTTTTCTCAAATAAGAGCAAAAAATTTCTAAAATTATGTATGTGAGAAATTAAGACGAGTTCAAATCTTGCAAATTAGACTTATTAGAATTTAAATGAATTCAAAGTGATGGTAAATAAGAACTTACAAAGTAAAATTTGGATGTCAATTCAATTGCATTAAATCATACATAAGGTGTCAAAAATAAATTAGATTACTCTTCAGAATTAAATTTTGCAACAATTTCTCTCTTAAGTTGATATAGAATACATGTACCCAAATTGAAGGATAAAAGAAGATTGAAGAGGAAGAAATGACTGTTTGTTGTTGCAAGTGAAGACAAAGAGCATGACTACACGTAGAGCATTAAGCGTCAACTTAGAATCATACTATAGAGAAGCATAACACCACAGAAAAAATCAAGGGCTTTTTATGCACATAACACACAAAACGGTCACATTTATATATTTGACATCCGAAACTATAATATTACACAGTGCATATCCCAAGTTTATAATTATTATGTACTGCATATTTATGTACGACCCATTATACCTAAATCATTGATATTACGTGTTGTATACCCTAAAATTATTTATATTACAAGCTACACATCATAAATCTATAAATATTACATGCAGCATGTCTGCATTTTTAAATTACATATTGTGCACCCTAAACTTATACATATTATGTATCACATGCTCTAAAACTATAGATATTATGTGATACACATTTGTTTTAACGAGATTCTCATAAAGTTAAACTCAGTGTGTGTTGCACTTATATAACTAGAATATACACCACGTGATATTAAAATTTCAAGTGTATACATAAATATAACAATTTTACCTATCATGCGTGTAAAACCCCCCCAAATCAATGACTTACTAGAGACCTAAAAAAGATATTGTGAATTCAAAATCTATGGCTTAAGCCTAAATGATTAAAATGGGCCAAAATCCTTCAATGAAAAGTCCTACAGCTGCGAAGAAAAAGGAGAGACCAACAGATTGAAAGAGGGATGCTGAATAATATTGATGCCTAACTTCAACTGCCTTCCCTAATTCCTAGAATGAGGCATTGAAATGGATTGCTTTGTGGAGCTTTTCCATGACTTTGGAGGCCTGTTTGTGGCGTCAAGAAGAAACAACAATGTTTATCAAAAAGAAGAAGAAACAACAATGGGAAGAAGAGAACCGGCAATTCACGTTAATGACGAAGGGAAGTCTGCAAAATGGTGGCTAGGGTTTTTGAGGGAAATTTCTTTTTTTTAGAATTTTCCTCTTAAAATAAGAAATAAATGAATGAGTAAAGTTTTTAGTGTCTCTTACTTAAGGTTTCCCTAACATTTACTTAGGATAACGACCCTTTCTAAAATCTCTCGCCCCAACCCCATTCAAAATAAAATAGCACTCAAAGTTAAGTTTTCATTAATTATAGGTTCAATCTGAAAGTTCAAGTGTAAGCTCTTTTCAAAGACGGGATAACCCTTAATTAAAAAGGGCAATGAAGGACTAAATAAACCCACTAAATATTTAAAAACAAAGACTTTATGTAATTCAAACTCCTAAAAATAAACAAAACTAAAAACAATTTATATCATCCAATTGGCATGATGGTGCACAATATGATCTGGGATCAAGAGCACTAAACATCAAGAGCTCTATAAATAATAAAATAAACAAAACTAATAAAATCCATATAATCCAATTGGCATCGTGGTGCACAATCTGATTAGGATCAAGAGAACTAAACATAAAAAATGAAACCTAACAGTAGCATAAATCAAATTCTAGAAAAAAAAAGGGAAATGACAAAATAGGTTAGAAAGATAATCACAACCTCAATATCTAAAATCATTCTTAAGAACAACACTAAACAAATGTACAATCAAGCAGAAAACTATTGTTTTAGGATTAGCAAATTTACAGGAACATTACTTATACTACAGGAAACTCACAGGAATGGAAGAAAGACTTGAAAGACGCCGACCAACCGCACCATCTAAATTAGCATACTCTTGAGACAGAACGACTGCAATCATTCTATCATTGTCAGTCTCACTTCTATCACTGCTTATAGAAGTAGAACTAGAACAACTGCCTTCATGCTGATATAGATCTGTCATTTTGTAGCAAGGATATTATAATCCACAGCAGACCCTGCCAGTAAAAAAAAGTTAATACAACAGCTTAGAAACTTTATAGAGCAGTGGTAGATACATGTGAGTAACTAATTCATGATACTCGAGTCCAGCTGCTCCCAGCTACATATATTACATTTCAGAATAATAACAACATAGGCAAGAACCTTGAACCTTACAACAAATGGTATTTCTCAGAGATTTTTTTTTTTTTATAGAAGTAGTGAATCAGATGATAATTAAAGTGCTCAAATTTCAGATCATTCTGCTAACCTACAAATTAACCCCATAAAGTCGTAGCTTCTACACGTCAAAAGTAATTAATCTTCACAGCAGTATAACTGCTGAAAACCAACTGTCAAACACCAAGTAGAGAAATTATTGTGTACACACGATGTGTTATTGAAATCATACTCTAGATTCATTTCTCACAACAGCGTGTATTCCACAAATTATTGATTTACTTCTCAACTGACACACGTATTTCACAGAAATGAAAAATACAAATATCGCCTCAACAATGAAACAAATCTAACATATGATTTCAGCAACACCTCATAAATGCCCAAAATAATTCCACCAGATACACGCAATTCTCCTCTTTCCATGAGATTCAATCAAGCATATAATGGAGTCAAACACAACCATGAAACAAGAAACAGAAAATGTCTTTTCGAGGAAAAGCGAGAAGAATCTAGCTGAGAGAATCACCGGTTGTAAGATGCGATTCCGACGAATACGATTGGAACCAGGATCTAAAAGCAAAAGAGATGGAACCGAAGACTTTTGAAGAAAGAAGACAGCCCCTTTCAAGGAGCGGAATTGTTCCTTTCTAGCACAAAAATGTGCGCTGGTCTTCTCGGGGAGAAAGCGATAAAACGTACGAGAAAAGACTGGAGATCGAGGAAGAGGCGTGGCGAGATCGGCAAATTGGGCTTGTTCCCATCCCAAATGAGACGTCAGGTTATACTAGGCTCGCATGCCGCGAGTCAGATCTGAAATGACTTGTATGAGATTCAAATTATAAAAAGATCAAATTTTGATCCGAACAGGTCAAAGTTATTTTACAAATGACTCAAATTCAGATTAAATTCAAATTAAATTAAAAAAGCATTTGGTTCAATTATATCTCTATAATATATTATATTATTTAAACATAATAATTATTTAATTTAATAATATTTTAAAATAATTTTCTAAAAATTATAGAATTATCAATTAAAAAGTATATCTAAATATCATGATATATAAATAACATGGTATAATAGCAAGATAACATTAAATCAAACATCCTTTAAATTTAAACCTACTTAACCAAATATTTTTTATCAAAAAAATTATAATAATATTGAAATAAATATAATAAAATAATTTCATCCAATTTATTAATTTTTTAAAATTAATTTAAATATAACAGAAATTTAAATCTAAATCCTCCTTTTACTGACAAAAAAATTACAAATTATCGTATAATCTAAATACAAGAACTTATATATCAATACCAAAAAAGTTACAAAATAGTTTTATGTATGTTGTGTATTTATTATAATTAATAGAATCATGTCAGATTTTAATTGAATTAGAGCAGGAATGACCTGGGAGGCTGGGACCGAACCCCGAAAAAGGGATCGGATGGGGGCTTAATTTTTAGGCCTCGTTTGGTTCGAGTTTTTTTTTTAAACATGAAATAAAAATATTTTATTTTTAAAATTTAATGAGAGAGAAATTTATTTTACTATTAGAAAGTGTGTAAAATATGAAATATTTTCAATTCTAATATTCATATTTGTATTGGATGTGAAATAAAATTGATTCTTACAGTTGAAATTTGTGTTGGACAAAAATCTCACCTCGAACCAAACGAGGCTTTAGGTTCATTATTTGATTTCATTTTTTGGCAATGTTAACTATTTAATTGGGTTGAATTTGAGTTGACCAATCCCATTCGCAGGCACGCCTAGGTTTACAAAACCTCAAAATAAAAATAGAATAAAAATATAAAAGACGTGCAAGGCAAAGACATTGTGTCCGACGAATAATTTATGTCAATGATTTGTTCATTAACACGCAATGCTAACCAGATAAGCAGCCTGTTTATTTTCAACTTAGCATGCCTCACTATGCACAAAACATCATTAATAACATTTAAGTTATCTTCAGCTGAATGGACCATCTAGTCGGACAATTAAATGGTGTTATGTGTATATATATAT
>JAEMOT010003054.1:0-44124 GCA_019297695.1 Apostasia ramifera | reverse complement strand
CCGCCTGCGGCCACGCGGCCGCTGGTGGGTCGCACACGCCACGCAGCCGCTGGGGTCCGGCGGCATCGCCCATGCGCGACAATCGGGAGGAGAAAGAAAGGGTGATTTGTAACGCCTATTACGGCCCAAGGACCTATATGCATATTTCATCAAACTAGAGAACCAGTTTGCTACATTTTAAATATTTGAGGGACCTATTTACCCATACGAGTAAACTAGAGGGACCCAGATGCTATTTACCCTAAGCAATAAAAACAGAGAATTTATATTAGACCGGTCAGTACAGCAAATTAACAACAAAGATAATTAAAAATAAGATTTATGTATTTATATTAAATTGTATGAAAATTATCGATTTGAAGAGAATTTAAATCAAATTTAAGTAGAGTATATTAATTTTCTTGCACCTATATCAATAAAGCATGCATAGATTTATAGTAGTTTGGTTCCTCACCTAGTCCACTCTCCACACTTCTTAAGAATTCACACTAATCCACATCAACGTTTTACAGAAATTAAAGCCGAATAAACCTAGTACAAACCCCACAACTTTTTATAGGAATCAAAGCCGAGCAAACTTCCTAAACCCTACGATTTTTTATAGGAACCAAAGCCTAGCAAACCTACACCACTACAACCTCCACACAAAGAGAATAACAAGAAAGATGAAGAAAGTTTGCTAGACTAGCTAGCTTAAATTATAACTTTAACTAAAAAGAAAATAATACAATGAGGAGCTTTATGTACATGCAAGGTTGCTAAGAAAACACTCGAATAGATCCGAGAGTGACACATATTAAAAAATAATGAATAAAAATGAATTTAAGAAGTTAGAAATAAGTATCACTATATTTGCTTTTAAATATAATAAAAAACTAATTAAAACCAAGAATTTTGAGTAGATTGTACCAAGTAAAAGTATAAAAACTCAATATTCACAGCAAGATGCAACAAAAAGCACCAAAATAAAACTGCAGCCAAACTAATTTCAGAAGCTGGGAAAGAGAGAACCAGAGAGAAAATAAGCTTCTTTTTACTTGAAAAGCACCACAACCTCCTTCCTGAAGATCTCTTTGAGGAGCTTTGCAAGTATGGCCTTAGGAGAGTGAAAATCGAATAAGAGTTTGAGAGGAGAAGGTGAGTTTGCTGCAGAGACAAAACAAAGAGCTAAAGCACACAAAGAAAAATAAGACCAAATTGTATTCGTTGGAAAGAAAGGGAGACAATTTTTCTTAATTTATGTAAAAGCAGATCACACCAACCAACACAAGGAGATAATATCAAGTGGAGTAAAATAAAAAAGACAATAGATAATATGCCTCAATCTTTTAATATAATAGCTCAAGTATCAAGTCATGTCACTTAAATATATTTAAAGCCAAAATAGTTAATTTATAAGCCAAAACTTCATGAAGCAAGCAAGATAAAAATACTCCAATTTGAATTAATATGGCCTATGAAGCATTTTAGATAATACACAAGTATTATCTAATAAATTATGGACTGCAACATAACAAAAGAATGGAAGCAAAATTTTAAGTAGGCATATGGCCTTTCTATTATAGGCATGAATTTGAGTTAAGCTAAATTATTATCCAACATATTATATAATAAGTAGTGAATTTTAAGTTAAGCTTAAAACTCTAATCAATTTGCTCAATTACAAGTAATTAATTGAATGAGCTACACTCTCAATTCAAATTATTTAGAATGAGTAAGTTGTTGAAGTTTTAGCTTAGCAATCAAACAACATAAATATGAAAAAAAATAAGATTTTCTTAACCGAAAAATCAAACGGAACCATACGAGAAAAAATTTGGCAAATATGCACATGCTTATATCAATATCCTAGAAAAATAAAATAAAAGACAATAATAGCTTTTAATCTCTTAGACTTGATTTCTTTTATCTTTGATAACGAAATTAACCTGTAAGCACACTTAAGACAAAATTTAGCACAATAATACTAAAGTAATTGATATTATCAAAATCAATAGGGTTCAATAGATTAGGTGCTAAGTTAGGATATAACTGGACTGGGACATCGAGAAAGCGAGTGTTTTTTACTGTCAGTCGCCTAAGTGCTAAGTTAGGATGTGATGAACTTGGGACTTCGTGTAGGGAAGTACCATTGACTGTAAATCGCCTAGGTACTAAGTTAGGATGTAATAGGTTTGAGACTTCCAAAATGAGAGTGCTCTTAACTTCCAATTGCCTAGACACTAAGTTAGAATGTAATAGACCTAGGACTTCGAAAAAGAGAGTGCACTTAACTGTCAGTCACCTAGGCGCTAAGTTAGGATGTGATAGGCCTGTTGAACCCTTTGATTTTGATTATCACAATTAATTTTGCCATCATTAACTAATCCTCTTGTTTGGTGTGTTAACAAGATTGCATGATCTTAATTGAGGATTAAATTTTAAATGAAGTCCAAAAAAGGCCGGATCATATTGGAATTCTTTTTTATTTTTTTAGGACATTTATATAAGCATATGTATATTTGTTACGATTTTTACTCATATTTTTTCCTTTTATTTTCTAATTAAGAAAATTTTAAGTTTTTATTGATATGTTTTAATTGTGTGCTAAATTGAAATTTTAACCAATTAATTGTGTAAATAGTATTTTCCTCATTATTGTGTATAATTTTTTTAACTAATTTACTTTATTTATGTGTAGTATTTTAATAACTTCACTATTTATAGTTTGAACTAAAACTTTATGATATTATTTTACATATACCATTAATCAAAATTTTAATATATAGTTATTTTTGTCTTTAGAATTAGATTAAAAATTTGGAATATAAACACCTTAATAGGCAAACTAATAGAGTAAATAGATATTATGATCTATAAAAAATTAATATTTTGTGTCTGTAGGAAACAAAATGAGTTGGAGAGAATGCTAAGAAAATTAATTATTTAAATTTTAAACTTTGGTACTCTGGTAAAAATAAAAATGGAGTGAGTATAATCTTAGATAAGAGCTTGAAGGATTATGTAGTGAAAGTCAAGAAAAATGATGATAGAATTATAATTTTAATAATTATAATTAATAAAATAATTATTAATATTGCAAGTATATATACCTCTCAAGTAGGTTTAATGCGAGTATAAAAATAAAATAAAATAATTTAAAAGAATTAATACAAGAGATACCTCAAGAGAAAAAATTATTTATTGAAAAAGAACTAAATGGATATGTTAAAAATATTACTGAGAAATTCAATAGTATCCATGATGATATGATTTTAGAGAAACAAACGAGGAGGGTAAAACTATTTTAAAATTTTTCTTAGTATATGATATTGTAATTCCTAATATTATATTTAAGAAAAAAATGAATATGTTATTACTTTTAGGAATGAATCTTCAAAAGTCAAATTAATTAATTTCTTATTAGAAAATGAGATCGCTTGAAATGTAAAGATTGTAAAATCATTCCAAGTGAATATTTGACTACCTAACATCGATTAATAACTTTAAATTATGAGATAAAATATTGTAGAAGAAATAATAAGTCGAAATACTATTATTGGACTTGATGATAGAATCTAGACATGAGAATAAATATATCTTTAAGAAAAAAATTCTAGAACATGAGAAGTAAAATATTAATGAGAAAATTGATCTTATATGGCTAACGATTGTTAACTGTATCTGTAAAATAGTAAAAGATGTGTTGAAAGAATCTAAATGAATGATTGCAAATAATAAAAATGATGTATAAAAAAAAATAAAGGAGAAGAAGATTTATTATAAAGACTGATTTAAAAATAAGAATAAATATAAGCGAAAAAAATATAAAGTGGCTTGACGAGAACATAAGAAAGCAATCGACAATACAAAGAATATAATTCTTGAGAATTTATATAAGAAGTTAGATACTGAAGAAGAAAAAAAATAAATATATAGGATGACCAAGGTAAAGGATAAAAAAAACTAAATAATTAACTCAAGAAAAATGTATTAAAGATGAAGATTAAAAAATATTTTTTAAAGAAAAAAAATAATAAAAATAGATGAATGAATTACTTCAACTATTTTTCAATGAAGATTGTGAAAATATAATTGATCATACTGAACTCAGCACTCTAAAAGAAGATAAAAATTACTCTTATATTCGACATATCAGCAAAGCTGAAGTTTAGAACGCTTTAAAAAAATAAAGTATAAAAAAGCAGTAGGATCAAATAACATCATAATAGATGTTTGAAAGTACTTGAGAGAGAAACAAATTTCATGGCTTATTAAAGTATTTAATATAATTTTGAAAACTAAAAAGATGCTAAATGAATGAAGAAAGAGTATATTACTACTTATTTATAAGAATAAAAATAATATACAAAATTGTGTCAATCATATAAAAATTAAATTAATGAGTTATACTTTAAAACTCTGAAAGAGGGTGATCGAATATAAATTATGCCATAATACTAAGATATCAAAGAATCATTTTGGTTTTATGCTAGGTAATTTATTATGAAAATTATTTATTTATTGAGAAGTTCAATGAAGAAGTTTAAAAAGAGAAAGAAAAACTTTCATTTTGTTTTTATTAATTTTGCAAAAGCTTATAATAAAGACTTAAGGGAAGTACTTTAGAAAGTTTTGAAAAAAAAAAGATTTTCACTACTTATATTTAAGTTATTAAAGACATATATAAAAGAGCTATTACGAATATTCGGACATAAGAAGATTTGAATAAGAATTTTTTTTATTACAGTTGAATTACACTAAGGCCTAGCCTTAAGTCCGTATCTTTTTATTTTAGTTATAAAAGTTTTGATTGAACATATCTATGATGAGGTGCCTTAGTGTATGCTCTTCGCAGATGATATTGTCCTTATTGATAAAACTAAAGAGGAAGCCAAAGCGAAACTCGAGTTTGGAGAAATACTTTAGAACATAAAGATTTTCATTTTAATAGATCAAAAACTGAATATATGAAGTGCAGATTTAGTAAAAAAAGAAATACTTATATTAATGATGTGATAGTGATTAAAGTATCAAAAAGAGTGAGTGCTTTAGTTACTTTGGATCAATCATACAAAATGATGATGAAATAGATAATGATATTATTAGTAGAATCTAAGTAGAATGAGAAAAATGAAGAAATGCTTTTAGGGGGCGTTTGGTTCAGTGTTATCTCAATGTTATGTTATGTTATCTTTAGAAAGTAATTGTCTGATTTAATGACATCTTTAAATAACATTATAATTAATTACAAAAATGCCATTATACATTGACATCTAGATGTCACCTCAAATTGGGTGACATCTCAAGATAACACCATCAATTTGTCATTATAATGTTAATAACTTCCAATTAAATAAAAATAATTTGGATAATATTGATATTTTCTAATATCATAACATTGAACCAAACAAATGTCCATTGATGAATGACAATGATATTTAAATTACATGACATCTAAATAACATTGACATTGAGATAACACTGAACCAAACGCTCCCTTAGTGTATTGTGCGATAGAAAAATTTCATCCAGACCTAAGAATAAATTTTATAAAATTATAATCAAACTGACTAACGATGATATATGGTGTTGAATACTGGACTACAAAGAGAAAATATATAAATAAAATAAGTATTACAGAAATAAAAATGTTAACGTAAATTTGTGAATATATGCAAAACGATAAACTAAAAAATGAGTATATCTATGAGAAGGTTAGAGTTGCACCAATTGAGGATAAACTTAGAGAAATTCGACTTAGATGATTTGGACATGTAAATCGTAGACCGATCGAAGTTTCAATTAGAAAAATTAATTATTGAATTTTGCCCTTGTACAAAAAGAAAAGAAAAAACCAAAGAAGATATAATAAGAAATTATAATGAATGACCTTATTCAATTAGACCTAAATAAAAATTTGTTGATTAATAGAGCGTCATGAAAATAAAAAATTCATGTAGCTGACCCCATCTAGTGGAATTTAGCCTTGTGGTTGTTGTGGTGATGGTTATATTTTTGTCTTTAATTATTATAATTTTTGTAAGTACGGTCTTCCAAAGTTAAGAGATAAAAGTTGATATGTTTAATTAATATTTATTTTGTAATTAATCTCCAGTTATAAAATAATATTATAAAAAATAATTTATATTATTCTAATTTTTTATACATCCACTAGTTAATTTAAAATTGAGACTTTTGGTGAATTTGAACCATGCCAAACATTTAAATTTAAATCCGATCAATCTGCTTACAGACACATCTGACGGGATTTAGCAAGATGCGTTGACTACTTTACCAGAGGGGAAGAGTGCTCAGCTTCGAAGTCTATTCCTTCACTCGCCAACGTGAGGTTCTTCTCTGCCCTACGTCCCGCGAGGCTCCACGGCAACCTTTTCTTCTTCCAAGCAGCACGTAGCTCGAAGGACAACATGTGTAGCCGGGTGCTCAGAGCAATTGTGCTCATCGCCTGCTGCTTTCCATTGCTAGCCGTTAGCTTCTCGCTAGGGCCACTGCTAGCATTTGGTGCGCTGGAAGCAGAATCAAGAGGACATGGGGTCTTCAGAATGGTAAAATCCCTCATTTCCGGCTTACCTCGATGGTGAAATAATTAGCTGCTCGCTTCTTTTGCAAGTAATTTCGTCGTTTAAGAGCTCATCGGTTTCGCCGTAGAAGGGCGTCGTCGGTATTGAGGGCTTTGGTTGGTCAGTGCAAGAGATGGAGGAGATCCAAATTTCTTTAATTTAAGGTTTCTGAAAATGATATTTGTTATATGTTTCCGCAGAGTCGGAGGAGCTTAAGCTAAATATTAGTGTTGTGAGCAAAGAGAATCAAACAGATTATAGGCTGAATGATCGAAAATGGAATATCTTGCTATGTACTTTTGTTCTGGGTTTATCATTTGCTACAGGTTTTCTTTGAGCGAGATTTCTTGATTTCTACAGCAGATCCTATAAGATTGGTATAACATCCTATAATCCAAATATAGAGCTGTTGTAAGTTTTGGCTTTTGGCTTGAGTACTTCTCAGGTAATTGGAGTACTATTCCAGCTTAAGCATGCTTAATTACGAAGTTTTTCATCATTGACCTCACAGTTTTACGCCAAAAGACGAGCATAATTGGGGATTATATTTATTAATACACCTTAGGAACACTTCTCTCTTTTCGCTATGAGATGATTCATTCCTGTTTCCCTCATCTTAGAAGCCTGCTAAAAGCCACTCCTTGTCCGGTGATTCTTGATGTACTCATATGGACATCACTCTGGCTATCATTCCTTGCCTTCTTCGGTCCCGGATTGTCATAACTGGTCTTTGATAAAAGCATGTGCTTGAAGCAATCTATTACTAGCATACCCTTTTTTCGAAAGAAATTACTAGCATACCTGCAATACCATAATCAATTATAAGTTTGATGCTTTTCCTATGAAATATGCATCCTACAAGATTGGTTTTCGTTGAATGCATGTGCTTGAAGCAATCTATTACTAGTATACCTGCAGTACCATAATCAACTATAGCTTTGTTGCTTTTTCTATGAAAAAATTGGATGTATAAGATTCTTTCTGAAGTGTGAGATGATCTGTGAATTTTTTAATTCTCAAAAAAAAGTAATAGAATAGCAATTCATGGTCTGCAATGTTCGTCTATTAGTATTACATTTGATGGTTGTGATTTATTGCAAGGTGTATGCCTATCTTCGTAGATGTGGAAAACTAAAAAAAGATCAAATATACCAATTATTATATTTTCAGTGTCAATATTACCATTTGACATTTAATGAAAATGCAAAACAGAAAAAAAAAACTCTAGATGCTTTGAGTACGAACTTGCAATAGTTTGTGTAGATGCTAGGAATATGTGACAACACCTAATGCAGCACTTGCTATGATTTGCTGGGTTTGCGAGGGAAAAAGGTATTCAACAATCATAAAACCATGGAAGATAAAACTTCACATGAAAAGGGTTTCATTAATTCCAAAACTGTCATTATAATTATCCACAGGATTTACATGAGGAAACCCTAAAAATTGATTCAAAATAGAATGACATAAAATTTAACTCTCTAAAAGCCTGAATCATGTTAGATTGGTAGTCGAAAATTTGACCTGATTCGAGATTATTTAAACTAATATAATTGTGCCAATGGAGTTTGGGCGTGAAGTATCAATGGATTTGTCATAAAGCTTTATGGATTGAAGCTAAACACTGTAAACAAATACTCCTAGTGAAAGTTATGACTATTCTAGTGTCAAATCTATTCCCAATGAATCAATTGCTGCTAGTTAATCTAGATTTGGCTCGATTGATCTTGTCCAGGTTTTACAATGCTTTCATTTCCACATCAGCACCTTTATGAACTAACATGAGTTGAAGAGCTATGAAGCACTAACACGACATGGGGATACGGGACACGACACGACACAACGACACAACGATTTCCAAAATATAGGACACGAATACGGCATGGTACGCTAAATACAATAATAAAATTAATAATTTATATTTTAAAAAATATATAAAATATAATACAAATTTAAATTTTTAAGTATAAATAACTTGTAAGTAGCACTGAAGTCTCATAGAATCAAGATGAAAATTTGAGAACAAATGTCGTCGGCATTAAAAAGATTTGAGATATAAATTTAGGGTTTACTTTGAATAAAAAAAATACAGTTTTGCTTGTTAGGGTAATCACAGTGAGCACGACAATAAGAGAAAGTAAGAGCTCTCGATTTTAAAGATGAAAGAAGGATAAAGGTGAAGCTAGAGTTCTAAACGTTTTGCGATTGGTTCATTTTCATAAGGCTTAAGAGCAATAAATGAGGAAAAAATTTAATTTAACTTGATTAACTTAGAATTTTAACTTATATTTGGTAAAATTTTAGCAATAATAAGAGATAGATTTTTAGTTTTATTAAATAAAATTTTAACGATAATAAAAAAATGAGATAGATGTATCCATAAAATTTATTAAAAATATATAATATTAATATTAAATATATCCAATTCTATCTTACATGTTTAGAAGTGTCCTGCATCTCAGAAGTTTCCTAGAAGTGTCCTAAGGTATCCCAAAGTGTCCTCGAGTGTCCAAGAAGTGTTCTTTAGTTTCTTTTAATATTATTTTATTAGGACACGCCACGTAGCGCGTTCGACAAGGTGTACTCGCTTGTCCTCGCGTGTCCCCGAGTGTCCGTGTGTCTGACACGGACACGACAGTTTTTAAAGTGTCCATGTTTCATAGTTGAAGAGTTACCTTAGGTGAACTATTGTAGCCAGGAGATAGAGGTATTCTGTACAATTTTTTATTTCTCCCAACAAACCGAGAATTTAGTCTTGTTCACCAAGTTTAGAATTAACCTGTGCAAGTGGACCTAACAGCAGCAGACGATTAACTTCTTCTAAACATGGTTGTTCTGGAAGTCTATATTTGTAATTCATCTATATACACATGTACCTATATAAATCATTATATAAACATTAGCTTGAGAAGCATCAAAATATACTAACATGAAGCATAAATTCTCACTCTGCTTCATTCTACTAGTATACAATTTGGAGTTGATTAGAAGCCATAGCATATTCTACTTTCTAGGATTGAATTGAGATTTTTTTTTAACCCCTGCATTTGGTGAAGTACACAGGACCATGCCTTTGCAAAACTACATAGCTCGCCTGATCCATGTTACTTTTTCTGTTTTTTGAGAGCAAGAGCACATGACATATCTATTCCTCATTGATTTTGCTCTACCCAATCTCATGTTCCTTGCATATGCATATAGAGCCTTTGGTTCATGTTACTTAGGGGGGGTTTGATTCATTGTTATCTTGGTGTTATGTCATGTAATTTAAATGTTATGATATCGTTTGTGCGATAATTTCATAATTTTTTAGAAGGTTGTCTATAAATATCATTAAATTAAACAACTATTTTCTTTGAATAATTTGACATGACATCACGATAACATTCAACCAAACGCCCTCTTAAATATGACTAACAGAGAGAAGGGAAGAGGGAAAAGATGTATTTAGTTTTAACTATGCCTGCTAGGCAAAATCTTTTCTTATGTTATATTGCTCTCAGAGCCTACTTGTCCAAGGATATTCTCATATGTCACATCAATCAGATGTTATGTCCAAGAGTTCCCGTTTCTTCGTGTTAGTTTTTGAAAGTTCTTATGCCATACGTTTTAGGACCTTTAGTTCTAGTTATCTATTCGCTCGCCTTCATGTTACCCATTGGATATCATCATTTTCGCTAATGCATTTTTGCATAAGCTTTTGGTTTATAGTTCAAAGTCTTAAAAATGGAGATCACATTTGAAGTTGCATGATAGGGAGAATATGCTTTCTTCCAGCTTACAGTATAGTTAATTAATTTATTTCTACTTAAACAGAATACCAATTTTTGCATGGAATTATTTGTTTTGGTAGACAGGCCTATTTTATTGAAAATGCTTGACTCTTTGAAACAGATTAGTGCTAGAATATATGTGAGTTTTTAGCTCAGAGAGTTTGTGGTCAACCCTATATACAGGTCTACAGATACCACATAAGTTTTGGAAGGTAGAATTGTCTACTGATTCTTGCCTCCAACTTATTTGTGGCCTGGACTAACTTCCATGTGTCTTTTCTCCAGGTCAGAAAAGAGTCTCTACCCGAGGTGGCTAGTGATGTTTCAGAACTCAGAGACGCGCTGAAGTATTTTGATGCGAACTTTTTTGGTGATTCTGAAGTACTGATAACTTATAGTTTGTTATGTTCCTTGCTACTATTGTGTGCTGTATTTCTTACACGGAGTGTATTTGGTTTTCAGGTCCAGGAAATGGCAGAGGGTGCAAGAGAGTTCAATGTACCCATATTCAGAGAGAACCGTGGCCTAGTTGCTTCTGTAGATGGAGGGCTTCACAACCCCTCAGTTCTTGTGTTTGATTCATCTTGGATTGTGAAGGAAGGAACCCATGGAGTAGGGAAATTCAACTATCCATATCTGTCTGGCATAAAGAAACCTCACATGGAGGACGATATTGCTTTCATGAGTGTATGCTAATAGTTCTACTGCCAGTTTAAAGTTAAGTTAAGCTTCTGTTTAATGTGCTCAATAACTCCATATCAGATACTTGAACTTGGCGCACTTATCAGGACTAAGCAAATAACTTCCAGCCAACTTACAGATATTTTCCTGAGGAGGTTGAAGAGGTATGATTTAGTTCAGCTTTTATGGTCTGTCTCTTATTTTGTTCTACTTTGATTTGCATATATCAATTTATTCAAATGCATTGGCCAAGATCTTCCAAACCAGAAATTAATAGCTAAATGATTAGGTACAATCATGTCCTTCAAGCTGTGGTCACATACACTGAGGAATTAGCATATAGTCAAGCAAAGAATGCTGATGAGTTGCTTGAGCAAGGAGTATATTTAGGTATTTACACATGTTTTTTCAATTTTCAAGGAATATACTGAATTTATATTAACCAACAACAGCAAATTTACAATCCTTAATGTGGTAATTCTTTCGCATAAGAATACAAATATTGCAAATATTTCATTCCTACAGTGTCAACATCAAAAACATAATTAAAGGGATATGTTTAATCACCATTAATCTCCAAATTTAACCTCTGTTCTATCTCTTCAAAATTGTGAAACTCATGTTGATTCGAATTAAATAGATTTGATTAAACAAATCCTATTTGAATTTCCACATAAACCTCCAAGTTGCCTTTTTGAATTTGTTGAGATTTGAAATAAAAAAATTGAATGAGATTGATTACCAAATCCTAGTTAGTTCTCCCATAAATATCCACTTGCCCAAAACCCCCCAATTCTTTCATTTTGTTTCCATAAAATCCTCTCAACAGCTACTTCTTCCTTTCCATGTGCCTCACATTACGTAGGCCCATTGCAAGGGATAAATTGGGTATGTTTGTGGAAATCAAAAATCTCATCTCAATAAAACTGAGTATGCAAGTAGTAATACAAACACGAAAGATAAAGTACATAACGATTTTTAGGTGATGTATCCAAAAGACTTATTTCACCTCTAAGGCTCCTCAACACTAAACATAATTTTTCTTTTACAAAAGTAGGCAATGAAATCTATATAGCTCCTTCGTAGAAGTTTTTAATCTTTCCTTTACATATGAAGGCAGAAATGCCTTCACAAACCCTCTTTTATACATAAAGGCAAAGATACTTTCACCATTTTTCATTTATAGATGAAGGCGAAGATGTTTTTACAACTAGTTCTCTAATTCTAACCCTGTTTGGTGCGAGTACCAAAACAGGACCAAAATGGTACTAATTTAAAAAATAACAATAATAATAATAAATAAATTTTTTAAATAATTCTATACAAATTCAAATATAAAAAATATTATTTTACTTTACATACTCCACAATTTAAAATAAAAATATCAACTTTATTTCACATTCTAGATCAAAATATTCAAATCGAGTATTTTGATCTAAGATGTGAAATAAAGTTTATATTTTTATTAAAAATTCAGTATGTGAAGTAAAATATTATTTTTTATATTAAAATTTGTGTAGAATAATTAAAATAATTTATTTATTATTATTATTATTATTATTTTTTAAACTAGTACTGTTTTGATTCTGTTTTGGTCCTCACGCCAAACAGGGCCAGCAAGACCAAACCTTAACAACTATACTTTAGGGATAGGAAAAGATAATCCATCAAGATCACCATTGATCTTAGTAAAATGAAGAAGAATAACAAAATACACTTTCTTATAGAGTTTGACATACAATGAGGCATTAAGGATAAGCGAATTGGAGGATGATTTCCTTCACACACGATTTGTAAGTTTGAGCTCGGTGTAGAATTTATGAGAGAATAGTCGTTTAAGTTAGAACAAGTGAAAGGATATTTCAATATATATATATTTCACCTCGAATGTTTAGGAAGGAATTAGGGTTATTTTACACTCATGAGATGATTCAAATTCAAATTTCAAAATTTAAATTGTTCAAACAAACCAAGAATTGAATCAACTTGATTTGGAATAGAACTTTTTGTCATTTTGATTTTGCATATGGATCAAAACATTCTTTTAGTTTGAATTTGAATATGTGGAACTTATATCGAACCACTGTTTAAGTATTCATTATCTATTCTTTTGATTTCACATCGAATATTTCATCTTTATTTTTAATTAAAATAAGCCACAATCATTAAATTTATCTTAAATATTATATTATATTATTTTTATTGAATATTCTATGACATTTTACCTATGAAGCACGAGTATGATACAACGATATAAATACGACGATACGACAAACCTAAAAAAAAAGGATACGACTGTTATATATGTGCATATAGTGCGTCATATTTTTATATTTAATGTGTAGCTCTATAGTAGATCAGAATGACATATATTTTATTGCTATAAATTTTAAAAATATCTTTTAAATTTTCTTTAAATTAATTATATTAATTTTCAAACATTCATAATACCACTAAAAGTAATGTTATACACAATTCAATTTAAAAAAAATGAAAACATTCTCCAACAACTATTGAATTATAAAAGTTCTTAAATTTAAAATAATATCATAAAATTTGTTTAATTTCTTCTCTAAAAAGGCCAAAATTCTATACTTTTTTCAATATGCGGTTAATTAAAGTAACGACAGTATTGATTGAGGTATAAAAAGGAAAAACATCAATATTATTCTAATATCGCAAAAAATTTCAACTAATATATAATGCGGTAGCTTGCAAATAATAAATCTTTTTTGTTACCGAAACACTAATGTACGTCGAGCTTTCTGCGATCTCAATTGCATAATTCAGTATATTTTTCTCTTAATTTTAATGTTTAAGCCTATACATGAGTTGTATTTTATATATGAAATATTTTTTATTTTTTTATCGTGTAGGTCAAATCAATTGTTTCAATATTATTTCTCTAATTAGAAGTATTGAGAAGTATCGGACAATTATCTGGCAAGTATCAAAATTTTTACAAAATAAAGATAAAAGTTGATACGCCACGTGACGTATCGAATATGTATCAGTAGAGTATCAAGGAGTATTGAATTTGAATACGATGCAGATAGATTAAGCTTTACGAAGTATCGGTGCTTCGTAATATTTCACTGAATATTTTTCATAAAGATTTAGTATTTAAATTATTGTTATTTTATTTAATAATATAATTTTAAAGTATGATATTCAAAAGATTTATTTAACTTCTTTCAATAATATACTTTGATAAAAATATTGTACTGCAAAAACCTAAGAGTTTGTAATTATATTTCTAATTATTAAAATAAATTTCAAATCAATTTTTACTAATAACAAATTTAAAGTACTTTTTGCTTAGAATGCGTTGCACTCTTAAAGTTATCATAGGAGATACGTGTTTTTATATAATATCTTATGGGAGATGAACACTTATGCATTCTAATCTTGTTCTCTTCTTTTCATTTCATCATTGTGAGGTCTCCATGTATCCTTGTACAAGGTGTACTTGTCTTTAAGCTTGTTTTCTTACTAAATTTTTTGTCTCTAAGTTAATTCAACAAGTAGTGCAACCAAAATATACATTATATCATTTCAGGTTTGCTATCATCATAATTGATTGATAGGAGCTCTTGGGCTGACATGATTTTCCTAAATAAATCCCATGGTTTGGTACAAACACCATTTTCACTTGATGATAATATCGTACACATGTCATCTAAGGGTTGATTCAATGATGGAGAATTAGTTAAGTGAACTTGTAGTTTTACTTGTAAGTTTTTGACTTTAATTGTAAGCGAGGATATTCTCATATTTCACATATCTAGGTTGCATAAGTATTTTTCATTTAATCCTGTAATCTTTCCCTTTTGGGATAGTTATGATTTACTATATGAAAGCTTAAGCTGATTCAACTAAATTGAGTTGATATATTGATGAACAAAAGGGTTGAGATCTTCATGAAAATCCCTAAATCCCATTTATCCTTTAGATAATTTTGATAACTACTGTAATAACTACAATAACAAAGCCATACTCTTAAAATACTTTGAAAGCATTAAATAAAGCAATACTTTCCATAAGCGAAGTGCTTCGAGGTCATTTTTTCTAACTCTATCTCAAGTCACAGTCCATTATTTTTTTTTTCAACATCACGATTTGGATCCCTCATATTTAAGTATAAGGGCTCGACACAACCCAATAATCTTAAACCTACTATCCTCTACCTGATTTCAGTAGGTGTCATGTATAGCCTAGCTATAATGCAATCTTTTGTGACAACCCAATAATCTTAAACCTACTTAGCATTTAAATCTAATGTATAATAATCTTATGGATAATTTTCTATTTAACTATTCAAATATAGTTGTAGCTTTATAAAATATTCCCCTCAAATGTATTCCCTTTTGCTCCTTAATTCTAATTAATTCTCTTACAACCTATTCTCTGCAACTAGTGAATCCCAAGAGTTATCCTAAATTGGTGGCTAGAGCCAACCAATTTGTGCTCCTGGATGATGCGGAGAACGGCCCCCCGATGTTACCAAGCCCAAAATTGAAGAAAAGAAGAAGAAACATCAGGGCGACAAAACACCGGGCTCGAGGAATGGCGACTGCAACGAAGGCAACAAGAAGCCTCACCTTTTCTATGAGCAGAAACATCTCTTCTCAAGGCCGCTTACTGAAGCCTATGAGGCAACTGTCAAGGATGGGTTCGCGTATCAGGACCTAAACCAGTACCTCCTGCTGGGGCAGATCCTGATAATTACGGTGAGTTGCACGATAATTACGGGAACAGACTCCATAAGTGTCGCGTTCTCAAGGCCCCGCTTGACAAATTAGTTGATCAGGACAAGCTAGAAGAATTTCTATCCGCGCCTCTAAACCTGACTGGAAGGTCAGCAAACATCAATCCTGAGGTTAGTGACGAACTTTGGTGACGCGTGCGCGATATATCGCCGAAACCTCGGCACAATGTTTCCTTATCTAGGCCTTCATCATCCTCGTCGAAACCTCGATCATGATGTTTCTCTCGCATACATAGGCCAGATAATTATTGCCAACCTTGGAGTTCCAAAGCTTAAGCCAACTTTAGAAGGTCCATATATCGTCCTCAAAGTTACTGGGCCTAATTTTAAGTATAGAACTTTTTGAGATCTCCGCTCCAAACCTTAGGGGAGTCCCTGACATCCAATTGAGAATTAGTGAAGCAAGTTCCCCCAGGTAGAGTACCTTCGCTTCCCGCTAGGATTTGTCTTTTTAACAAGGGTCAACCCATGTTAATAGTACAAACATCGCTCTCACGATGTTTCAGACTATTAGGTTCTTTAACATCGGGGAAGTGTACTCCAAAACTACTCCTAAGCAAGATCCCTGTTAGTACTATTACTTCTTTCTTGTACAGATATTAGTAAAAGCGCTTATTCTAAAGCTAGTACTAAAAAGATATGTATATTCTTAGTTCATTCATTATCAAAATTAACAATTGTGGCTGTTACAATTGAACTGCTCAACTGAATTTTTCCAATTCTATTATCTGATTGAGCTCAACAAACCTTTTCTAGAATTCATTCTTCTGGTTGACATTTGGAATCAGTTATGGGTGAATTGCTATTATTCACATTACATAACAGATTTTTGTTGATTGTTCCACATAGCTCAACATACTTCCAAAATTGCTTATAATATAAGTCACATAGCCATACAGGAAATTCATACAATATATCAATAAAATAGGTATGCAAAACATAAATTTCATTAATGCTCAATCCTTATTTACGGTTTTACATACAAATATATTTTGGATTTGTGAGGGTGGAATACTCTTAATGCTGTCCAAAAGATCAAACATCTGTTGGATAATTTCATCAAAGTACTACAATTCTTCCCTATATGCGGGATTAGTAACAAAGCAAGGAAGGGGATCTACTTAGAAAGGTCATCTGCAGTGATTTTTCGAAGTAGATGTCCATCCATTCCAGGCCTTTCTAATTCCATCTAACCTATTTTTTCTGCATTCTAAGCTGAGTTTGTAGGCTTCCACCACTTTTGCTGATTTAGCTGCGATAGTGGTGTTCTAGCCTTCGTCCTCTTTAGCTTATCCTCAATGGGGCATTCTTTTGAGAAGATTCTGCTTCAAGTTAAGCTTTTTCTGCTCTTCATTCCTCTGACGGAGGAGATTGGGCTGCACGACTATCTGTTTCTCTGCCCTCTCCTAAGTGTGGATTCCGAAATGACGGACGGGTGTCGAAGTCCCTCAATTTCTGTACTATCGTTCATGATATTTCATAATATCGGGAATGATAGTAGGTTATTCACTTTAATCAGGTTCTCTGTATGATAGTTCACAATGTTTTATCATATCGGGAATGGTAGTAGGTTGTTACTTTAATCTGGCCCTCTATACTATCGCTCATGATATTTCATAATATCGGAATTGAAAGTTAGTTATTTACTTTAATCAAAGTTCAGCCTACTATTGTTTATGATGTCAGGTCTGTAATGCAGTTCACTCTTTTTTCTTTCTCTGCTCTTCTGGTTGAGGAGGTGCTGTTGTTTCTCTCTAGAACCTTTGGGACTAGGATTGCAGGCGGCTGTCTCGGCGACAGTTCGCCTTCTAAAGACAGGACACCGTCTCTCTTCTTGATTGCTTTTTTCCTGCTGAACAATGATGTTAGACTAGCCATATTTTTATGATCAGCAGTACGATAATTTGCTCTTTCCCTCTCTTATTTTTGCAGAATGCAGGGAATCAAAACGAGCATAATGCAAATCGACGGGGCGATGCCTTAAATTTATTTTTGAGGCCTCGAGCAACGCACTCATCCACGTGACCATTGACGCATGCCTGGGCCCACATAAATGTTTGCGTCCATTCATGTGTGGGGCTGATGTTAATACCTGAATTCAGTGTTAAATCTCAACCGTACACGTAGTAGCTAAAGACTTTCAAACTATCTTTATCGTCATACACAATGTTTGATTTATTGACGATGATGTTTGAGTAATCATACTTTGCTTTTGCAAATCTCCAACCATCGGAGACGATGTCTAGCTTGCTGTTACATCGACCACGATATTTAGTCCACAGCTTCCTACAGAAATATCAACCACGATATTTGTTTATCTACAGTTGTCGCTGTCTCAGCCTAGTGGAGACTGCCACGTCAACACAATTTTCACTATGTTGGAGGTTCCCAGTCACCAATAGCCGGTTATCTAGTTTTTGTCGGTTACACAGATCTAGAATCTGCATGCCTTTGCCACTATCAGTGGTCTTCCTGGAGTTAGCAAGTGTGGGGCCAACAGTATGGAGCCGACGGTTATAATATTCCGGCCCAATAACCCGCTGAACTCCATTATAACTAATCTATAAATACCTTTGGACAGAGCTCCAGAGAGAGGGAATCAGACTCACAATCGTTGAGGACAGACACTAAGCTTGTATTCTTTCTTCTTTCCTTTTGTATTAGTCCTTTGACAAAACTTTCTTGAGCATTAGTGAAACCCTTTTCTCTAACTCTCCGGTGGATGTAGGGGAAGCTATCCCTGAATCACCTTACATTTTTGTGTGCTTTTCTACATGATTCTTGGCTCATCCTCTAAGCTAGCGTTCTAGTCTAGAAATGTTGCGTGCTAATTCTCAGGGCTCCGTCTCTCTTCGTCAATAGCTTCTCACTCAAACCAATCTTTTTCCATTGAAATATCCAAATTAACTCCCATATGGCATAGCTAATTGTATAGCAGTCTCAAAAAACTTTCGCTTCAAAATTTTCCCTTGAACTTGATAAACAACTCTTGTGGCACTCCTCTATTTTAAGCATCTTTTGTTGATTTTGTGATTAATATTCTCCTTTATATCCTCAATATTGTATAATAAACCCAAGGTATCCTCTTATGATTGTCCCATCTGGTCTCACATCATTGCTACTTATGAGCAATTCCCTGAGTGACGACATTTGCACTTGTCATCAACTTACCACAACCCTTATTAATCCTCTAGGTTTGAAACTGCCAATGTCAAAAGAAAAACTAGGCAATTACATACAGGTGATTTTGAAAAATTATATTTACATGTCAAGTATTTTTCAAGATTTATTTACGTATGTACTTTACTGTAATCTTTAATATTATAATAGTAATACTCTATCAATATTATCATAATTAAATTATAGTTAACATCAACTCAAACACCCATGGTGGTTGTCGGTATTGCAATAAGCAATACTAGTGGTCGGCAGTGGATAATATAGACGCTAATAGTGGTTGACGGTGTGGCTTCAAGTTGTGGTTAACCGATAGTCGTGACCAAGAAATGGCAGTCGATGGTGGCATTGGGGTTACACCCAATGAGGTGCATGCATGATAGCGTTGAGCTAATAATAGCTTACATATGAAATATTCCATCTATATTTAATTTATTCTTGATGGAGGTTAACTTGAGTAATGTATATGTAATGTTTAAAATTATAAGGTGGCACTAGCGTAAATGAATTTTGAAGGTTGATAAACACGTAAATAAAATTTTACAGTGTAGTATGTATGTAATTTTATGAAGAAAAAAATGAAGCTTGGCATAGAGAGTTACTCACAAATCACAATCATCTTAAAGTATCACTATTCTTTTACTTTTTAGCCAATACATATTTCTACACGTTACAGTTTATTATGTTGCTTGAGGAAACTGATTGAAAATGAAGTCATTTAAACATTGATTTGGCGTAAAATCTCAATTGGGATGGTTAAGTTCTCAAAGAATTGCCAACCATATTTTGCTTTTGCCTTTCTAATTTTCTTCAAGTTTCAGTTTTTAATGGTGATGTCAAACTCAGTCCATCCTTTTTATAAATGTGGTATGATCAGGTCCGCTTCACGGAATTCCTTATGGTTTGAAAGACATCGTCGCAGTACCCGGCTATAAGACCACTTGGGGATCAACGTCATTCAAGGATCAAGTTATTGACACTGAAGCCTGGGTTTATAAAAGGTAATTGAGTCACAATTCTGTGCTTGAGGCATTGATTGCAAGACAGCTGACTGATCTATTCATCTATATAATTTTGTTCTTGAAGGCTAAAATCTTCTGGTGCTGTCCTCATTGCAAAGCTTGTCACCGGATCCTTGGCCTATGATGACATATGGTTTGAGGGAAGGACAAGGAACCCATGGAATATTAAGGAGTACTCCACTGGTTCCTCTGCAGGATCTGCAGCAACTACTTCTGCAGGTTCTCTCTAGCTTTGAGATCTTTTTTTTTTTTTACCTCGTGCTATTTGAAGTACGAAAATTGATCACATTGTCTATAAATGAGATAATGTTACCATTTGCCTCTGTCTCCTTGATATACCATGTTGAAAATGCAAAAGAACTATTTGGAAGCTTAGGCATGAATTCAAGATATGCAATCGTATGTTTTTATCCTGATTGTTTTTACGCTGTAGATTCTAGGTATTATCATGGGGTACTTCTTTTGTGAAGGAATGGATTCTGATTTTGATGCATTGATTCCTTCAGGGCTTGTTCCTTTTGCAATTGGTTCGGAGACATGTGGATCTATCACGTACCCTGCAGCTCGGTGTGGAATTACCGGTTTACGGCCAACGTTCGGGACTGTGGGTAGAAGCGGGGTGATGAGCATATCTGAGAGTTTGGTAGAAAACCTACTTGATAGTCTGTTTTCTTTCAGTTTTATAGTTCAAAAATCAATTCAAACAAATTTGTCATTCAATTAACAGGATAAACTCGGCACTTTTTGCAGAAGTGCTGCAGACTGTGCAATTGTTATAGATGCAATACGAGGGAAGGACCCTGACGACCTCTCATCCAGACATGTATTCCTTGACGACCCATTTTCAGTGGACATCAAAAACGTCACTGTAGGGTATCTTGAAGATGCTGAGGAGGAGGTGGGCCTAAATCCTAATAATGTGGAGGGCCGTATGCCGTACTGCTTTGATTATTCTCACTTTTTACTTCCTTACTGCAGGTTGTGCAAGTTTTATCTTCTATGGGTGTTAAGGTTGTTCCATTTAAGCTGAATTACACAATCAAATCAGTTCAGGGTATCCTCAATGTCACTATGGATGTGGATATGTTGTCACATTTTGACAAATGGCAGCGCTCAGGTCAGGATGATCGTTATGAAGCGCAAGACCAATGGCCTGTGGAGCTGCGCCGTGCTAGACTGATTCCTGCAGTTGATTATTTACAGGTCCTCGTATCCTTTCTGTTCGTTCTGTCACATGTGCGACATTTTTCTAGTAAAGTTCCTGAGAAATGCATGATATTTTAACTTTCATACATAATAGGCCACAAAAATATACGAATCTCAAAACAAACGGAGCTTTTATCAGTTTATTATCTGTGACAGTGCCCTCACTGTAATGTGAAAGACCACAATTTTATCTAAGTTTTGGTGATGGACATTAACTTCCTGTTAGAGCTGACAATGTTAGGAGCTTATGGCAATATATGCATGCACTTTCATGATGCAATTAATCATGATAATGTCTAGTAATTCATGTCTGTTCAGTGCACTTTCATTGACCCTATTGATGCAAAAGCAATGGAGTTTCAAGTATGTAAGTACATAGCTCGTAAACGTTTTTTGTCTGATACTGTCTAAATTCAATATTCCAGGCTCAAAGAGCAAGAGGGAAATTGATTCAAGAAGTTAGTGATAGCTTTACAGTTGATGCATTTATCGGGAATGCAACTGATTGGGAAAAAGTTTGCTTGGGGAATCTTGTAGGTATGCCTGTTGTAGTTGTTCCAACAGGATTCAAGAGCATCACAGATCCACCCAAAGGCGGTACACGGCGAAGAACAACTGTGACAACGGGCATTTATGCCCCTCCAGACCATGATCACATAGTAAGTTTCGCATCATGTTCTAACCTCTAAGGTAGAAATACAAAATTGGCTTATGGTTTTTAACATTGAAGTTTGCTACCAACAAGTCGTCGTACATATTTAACTCCAGGTTTGCTGCTTCCTGTACAGTGTTTCTGTTGATCTCCTAGTTGTTAGGTCAATTACTATACATCATATGTGAAAGCATTACTATTATATCTTGTTTTAGGGAACTTACATACGTAACACATACAAATTTGTTGTTTAAATATTAAACATCCAAATCCTAGTCTTACAACGCAGTGGCCCAACTTAAAATATAAAGTCAATCATCCATGTTAGCACTGTCAATACAGCATCAACTACTATGTCTAAAGGTATATGCAACAGTTGACATGATCAAGATCCTGTTAGTTCATCAACTTGCATTACAAAATATTCTCATTTTATAAGAAAAACTGATAATGCTAATGCATGAGCACTGACTTGCATTACAAAATGCTAATGATAATGCATGAGTACTAAGTTTCATTTGTAGTAATGAAAGGATCACAGAACCTGCCCCAAATAGTTAAATTTCGTATGCTGGTACTGCTGATGGAGGAAACAACGCTCTTCACTATTCAGCGCTTTATATTGTAGAATTACTGCAACTTATAATTTGTTTAGGTGAAACATCCCCTCGTCGACACGGGGCTCATGCTGTGGTAACATCTAGATTTAAGGTCCCCATCAGTGCCATACTCATGCCTGATATTATTAATTTTTGAAGAAACGCATTTTGGTCCCTACATTCTGGAGCTATATTCTGTTTGATCAAATTAAGGTGCTCTTTTGTTGGATGGCAAAAGACCAAATATGCTCTTTTTTGATCTCTATTGGATATCATTGAATATTTTAGTCAAAAGACAATATATATTGCTCTCCCTGGATGGAAAGTGTACTAAGTTGTTAAATGGGCCAAAATGCTGATTTTTCTCATTATATTTTCCTAAATCCGAGCCAATGCGTCTTTCTTTGGTATCATCCAGGCTTTAGCACTAGCAATGGCTTATCAGTCTGCCACAGATCATCACCTGCAGCGCCCACCAATCGATGATCTTGGTCCGAATGAATCTTTCCCAATTTCTGGTAATCCTTGATGTCTTGTGCTTCTTCAAGTTCCATATACTTCATATTATGCTCATTAGATGTGTTACAATGTTGTTTCTCCCCTGTTTTATGCAGATGAGATAGCTGGTGCCAAACAAGGCCGATGTCCACTTTTGGCAACAACACATGTGAAACGTTTTGCTTATGGCAATGACTCTACTTCGGTGTCTTTACCATCTTATTGATCTTGGAAGCAATTGTCACTGAATAATTCTCTTTTCTGTATTGCTGATCTAAATACGGTGGGCTTTGTACATTGATGCTAAATAAAAGTTATAGGGAACACCCTTCTTTCCAACTTTATTTATCAGTATGCATAAATTAATTAGCTCATCCCATCTTTAAACTAATCCAGAGTAATTAGCTCAGATAAAAAATTCTTTATATTTTCAAAAGAAGATTCACATTCTAATACATCCGGTTTCAACTGCACATTTTTGTATCTTAAAATAGTCTTAAATGTACAAAAAATTAACTGATGAAATTGTAATAATCAAAGATGGTGATTAGCATCACGAATTGTAGCCAAACTAATAATACTAAGGGTATGTTTAATTCAATATTATTTTAATATTATATCAAGTAATTTTGATATTATTTTTTAATTAATAATTTTATATTTTTTTTAAAAATTATTTATACACGTCATTAAATTAAATAATTAATTATTTTCTTCATATATCAAAACATAACACCAAGATAATATTAAATTAAATACTTTATGGGAGCCTTCCATTTAAAAAAAAAAAACTTTGTGGGAGTTAGCAAATTGGCAAGATTGAAGAGCAGATTGAAAATCTTGCCAAGATGGTGACAGAGATGATGGCATCAATCGAGCTTTTGGGCTTCGATATTGGGAGGAAATTAGGGCAGTAAAATATGGCAAGGCTTCTTCTCTTGGAATGACCAAGTCTCATCAACACAATCCATTGGTGCAACTAGTCAAAATCGGGTGGTTGGAGGAAGGTCAGTTGCTCGTTATTTTCGACCCACTCACATGGCAAAGGTAGGATTGCCAACATTTTCAGGCCAGGATAATTGGGGATGGGTTTTTCGATGTGAACATTTCTTTAAGATTGATAATACCCCACCCAAGTTTCAATTGAAACTTATTTCTATATACTTAGAAGAGAAAGGTTTACATTGGTATCGGAATTTTGTTAGGAGCAAGGGAAATGTTGTTAGATGGGAAGAGCAAAAGCAAGCTATTTGCCACAAATTTGCAAAGAAAGCTTACGAGGATCCTTAATCTGATTTGATTTTGTTGAAGCAGGAAGGATCTGTAGAGGAATCTTTGGATAAATTTGATGAAATTTATAGCAAGTTAGATCTTGCAGATGAATATATTGTTAGTTTTTCTGTCATCGAATTGTGAGAATAAATCTAATATGGGTGAGGCTTTTGAAGCCATAGACTTTAAGGTCCTGTTTGGTTGGAGGTCTGGCCAAGGCCAATATATCCTCCAACTATTTTATTTAAAAAATAAAATAAAAAATTAAATATAATGTGTTAAAAATTATGTAGAATGTAATAAAAAGTGAAATTTTTATATTAAAATTTATGTATTGTGAATAAAAAATATATATTTTTTTAAATAAAATCGTTGGAGGCCATTTTGGTCATAATTATGACCAAAACAGCCTCCAACCAAACAGAGCCTAAAGGGAGGCAACTAGTTTGGCTACCATTTAGGAAATGGCTATGGCTTCAATTCATCTGAAACAAA
This sequence comes from Apostasia ramifera, assembly GCA_019297695.1. Taxonomy (NCBI): domain Eukaryota; kingdom Viridiplantae; phylum Streptophyta; class Magnoliopsida; order Asparagales; family Orchidaceae; genus Apostasia; species Apostasia ramifera. The sequence continues at coordinate 19,418 of JAEMOT010003054.1, read as the reverse complement.
AAATTCCAATTAGAATGAATCACTCTCTACCAACTTTTTTTAACCGAGAAGAAAACCATGTCGACAAGTGAGTTGTTTCATATAGTTTTTTGGGGCCTAAGTAATTATGTGATTTTTATTGATTACTCTACTTGAAAGGTATGAGATTATTTTTTTAGAATAAATTTAATAAAATTTTAACTTTTAAAAAGTAGAAGGCCAAATTATAAAATGTAAGTGGTCTAAAGGTCAAGTGCATCAAGTCAATAGTGGTAACAAGTATGATAGCAAACAGTTTTTAAAGATTTATGTACATTGAATAACAACTAAATCATAAGAATAGTGTCGAATATGCCACAATAAAATGAAGTTACAAAAATGATGAAAAAACTTAGAACGAACATGCTAGAAGCATGAGACTCGACAACATACTTATTCAATAGAAGATCTTCAGTTCTACTAAATAACAAAATGCCAAAAGGGTATTGGATGAGAAAGAAGGTGGATCTCTCTCACATGAAAATATTTTGTCTTTTATATGTGCATATAGATAGAAAAGAAAGAGACAAGCTGGATGCTAAGACGGTGAAGTGCTATTTCATTGTGTGAGGATCATTATTTTAGTAAAAGATTCTAAAATGAATTGAGGAGAAAGATTATTAGAAACAATGATGTTACAATTGATCAGATCGATTATTTATTTGAATTGGAATCTAAGAGTAAATTAAGAGAAGCAATTGAGACTTGAGTTAATGGAAGATGTTTTTAAGGAAGTCCAATCTCAAAAACTTGGGCCTACTATTGTTAGTTTTGATGATGAATCTAGAGCAATGGTGACTAATCTGATGCCCAATTTGAAGAAATCGAGATGAATTTCTAAACCAATTCAGAGGTACACTTTATCATTACATTATATATTGTTCACAAACAAATTCACGCAATGATCCCAATCATCTATGTGGCAACTGGTCAAAGATGTCAAATACTCTAGTCAAAGTTTCAAGCGAAATGGACAGAAAATCTAAGTCACTCAGTGTCATCACAGATACTATTCTTTTGTGCAGCTCATCGATGATTGTTTCCTTTGTGAGAATGTAGTGAAGAAGTTATCTTTATAAGTGCATTCACTGTGAGTTTTCCATAATAAACGAATTTAATTAATTAATTAATTATTTAAACATGATTTATAAAAAATTTAAGAATAGACATGTTTTTAGAAGAAAAGCATTAATGGCTATTTGACCATTAGTGGAGGTGCCTAAACTTCAGGTGACTCCATGCAACAGTCACACGGATCGTTGCGAGCCAACATTCAGGAGGACCGTTGGCTGACGACTCTAGTCAACGGTCAACCCAACCGTTGACTATAAATATGCCCCTCCCATTTTTTCCCCTCCCCTCTCATTCTCACTTACCATCTCTTATTCATTCTCTCTTACTCTCAACTCTCTTCAACTCTCTTATTCAATCTCTGTCTATTAACATATTTTTAATCAGCAAGTCGTGTTGTCCATCAATCACACTTCAAATTTTACTACCCAAGGTACATAAATTAAATATTTTATAAATTATTTTTATCAAATGTATTAAAATTAGCTAACCAAAATTATTTCATAAGCTTGACAGGTATGTCAAGGACGCGGTGGCAGAGTGGAGATGGAGCCTCCACCAGCGATACACCAATCCTTAGAGCATTTACGCGCTGTTTATCGTGCCACTCAACCTGACCAGGCTCGCACACTTGAGCTGGCAACGCATCTTCACATGCTCAGGGACTGGCTAGTCACCTGTCCCTGTTTCATTCATTCATTGAGCAGGTTGGTCTTGGATCCGTACAATTTTTAGATTTTAGTTGGTTAAATCATTATTTGAGCATGTTATCACGTACAAGAATGAAATTCAAGAATTCAGATTGATTATTTTCTTATAAGAAAACGAGATCGCTTGGATTTTAAAGATTGTAAAGTCATTCCAAGTGAATGTTTGACTACCCAACATCGATTAATGGTTTTAGATTCCGAGACAAAGTATTGAAGAAGAAATAATAAGCCAAAATTTTATTCTCGGATTCGATGGTGAAATCTAAAGAATGAGAACAGATGTATATTTAAGAAGAAAGTTCTAGAACTTAGGCAATGAAATATTAATGGGAAAACTGATCTTATGTGGCTGAAGGTTACTAACTGTATCCGTAAAGTGACGAAGGGAGAATCCAAAGGAATGATTCCAAATAATAAAAATACTTGGTGGTGAAAAAATGATGTTCAAAGAAAAATTAAGGAGAAAAAGATTTGTTATAGAGATTGGTTTAAAAACAAAAATAAGGATAAATGGAAGAAATATAAAGTCACTCGATGAAAATCTAAGAAAGCAGTCGGCAATGCAAAAAATATGACTCTTGAGGATTTATATAAGAAGCTAAACACTAAGAAAGAAAAAGACAATTATATAGGATGGCTAAAGCAAGATATAGAAAAATTAAAAACTTAATTCAAATAAAATGTATTAAGGATGAAGAACAAAAAGTATTTTTCATGAAAAAAAATATAAAAAATAGATGAAAAAGTTACTTTCAATAGCTTTTCAATAAAGGTTGTAAAAATTCAATTGATCTTACGGAATTCAGCACCCCAACAGAAAATAAAAATTACTCTTACATCCGACATATCAGTAAAGCTGAAGTTTGAAAAGTTTTTAAAGAAGATGAAGTACAAAAAAGCAATAGGACTGGTGGTGGGGATACGATGACATCAAACCGCTGATTTATTCCAAATATGATTCACACTCGGCGCTCAAGATCTAACCACGTGATGTCAATCTGGACGGAGGATTGATATCTACAGATTTGGCAGCAGGCGTGATTGGGGGCTGATTAGAAGATCGAAAATCCCCATGTAAATTAATTTATTGATTTGAATAAGAATATTCCAATTTTAGGCTGATTTTGTTTATTTTCTTCTTTTTTTAGATACTTGTATTTGGCATAATTGTAATCTTTTTATTTTCGTATTTATTTTCGCACTTATTATAATAGGCCTATATAAAGACATGGACTGTCCCAGCTCTTCTTACTCCCAAGAAGGACGGTTCATGACGAATGTGCGTGGATAGTCACGCCATCAATAAGATTACTGTAAAGTACCGCTTTCCTATTCCCCACTAGATGATATGTTAGACATGATGGCTGGAGCCACTATCTTTTCGAAAATCGATTTAAAGAGTGGCTACCATTAGATTCAGATTAGGCCTAGGGATGATGGAAGACAACCTTCAAAACAAAAGATGGGCTGTATGACTGGATGGTCATGCCCTTTGGGCTATCCAATGCCCCTAATACTTATGCGCCTGATGACGCAAGTATTACGACCATTCATTGGCATCTTTGCTGTCATATACTTTGACGACATCTTGATATATAATCATACTAGAGAGGACCACTTAGATTATCTTCGCCAAATCTTCCAAGTCCTAAAAGCAGAAAGTTTGTTTGCGATTCCTAAGAAATGTGCCTTCCTCACGAACCGTATAGACTTCTTAGGATTCATCGTCTCTCCAGACGGTGTTTCAGCTAACCCTGAGAAGGTTCGCGCCATATCAGAATGGTCAGAACATCTATGATGTCTGCAAATTTCATGGTCTAGCTACATTCTACTATCGATTCATACGAGGTTTTAGTACCGTCACCGCTCCTATTACGGATTGCATTCGGAAAGGAGCCTTCGAGTGGACAAAGGCAGTGGCGAAAGCCTTCGTTGAAATTAAAGCTTGCATGTTTGCGGCTCGTGTTTTACGACTCCCAGACTTCACCAAAGTCTTTGAGGTATCCTGTGATGCCTCAGGAGTGGGTATAGGAATCCCGTAGCCTTCTTTAGTGAGAAATGACATCAAGCAACGATACTCCACCTATGATAAAGAATTTTATGCCGTAGTTCAGGCTCTTAGATATTGGAGGTATTATCTCCTACCTCAGGAGTTCAACCTCTATTCTGAACATGAAGCTTTGAGATACGTGAACTTACAAAAGAAACTCAACCCAAGACATGCTAAGTGGGTTGAATTTCATCAAGAATACACTTTTGTACTTAGGCATAAACCTAGAGTGGAGAACAAAATGGCCGACGCTTTGAGTCAACGAATCTCCTTGTTGATTACGATGAGCATTGAGGTTGTCGGGTTTGACAAGCTCAAGGAGACTTATGCTGATTGCCCGAATTTTGGAGCTATCAATGCGACTGTGTTTTCGAGACCGACAAGTGAGCATCAAACTATCACATTCAAGATGAATACTTTTTTGCGATCGTCACTTATGTTTGCCCCAGACTTCTGTAAGAGATTTTATGATGTTGGAGCTTCATGTCGGTCGTCTCGCTGGTCATTTTGGGCGAAACAAGACCATCGAAGCAATTGAGTTAGTTTTATTAGCCGAGTTTAAAGAAGGACGTAGCTCGAATTGTCGCCCAATGTCGGACTTATGCTGTTGCGAAACAACAAAAGCAAAACACAGGATTATATACACCATTACCTGTTCCCGATAGACCATGGCAAGAACTGAGCATTGACTTCATTTTAGGTCTGCTTCGGACTGTCGCACGACACGATTCTATTTGTGACGTTGTAGATAGGTTCTCAAAAATGGCGTATTTCTTTCCTTGTTCGAAGAGACTTCCGATGCTTCTAGAATAGCCCGCCTCTTCTTTGACAGAGTTGTTCGCTTGCATGGGCTGCCTAAAAGTATGGCTTCGGATAGGGACGTGAAGTTTACAAGCTACTTTTGGAAGACTCTTTGGCACCCCCTAGGAACTAAATTAAAATTCTCAGTCGCTTATCATCAACAAACTGATGACCAGACCGAGGTGGTCAATAGGAGTTTAGGAAACCTTTTTCAGTGTCGGGTAGGAGAAAATGGTAGGAGTTGAGATCTGATCATACCTAGGGCTGAGTTTGCATATAATAATTCTATCAATAAGTTTACAGGCATGAGTTCATTTGAGGTCATACAAGGCCCCTAGTGACCTTATTCCCCTACCACTACATAGAATTTCTGAGTTTGCACAATCATTTGCTGAGCATATTAGGTATTTGCATCAAGAAATCAATAAAAAAATAAGTCTTAGCAATGAGGCTTATAAAAAATTAGCAGATTCTTGTAAAAGGTTACAGGAACTTTCTGAGGGTGATTACGTGATGATTCGGGTTAGGCCCAAGCAATTCCCTTCAGAGGTCGTTAACAAATTACAAGCTCGTGGGACAGATCCATTTAAAATATTAATGAAACTTGGGTCAAATGCATATGTAGTTGATTTACCATCAAATTTTGAGATTAGTACTACATTCAACATTTCAGATCTGGTGGCTTACAAAGAATCAACAGCAATACCCGATAATCCGTTTGAGCCTTCTCCCCCCATTGAGCCTTAAGTGTCCACTCTCACAGCCTTCCACAAAGAAAGAACAAATTGATCAGATTCTTGATGATCAGATAATCTCAACTTAAAATCGAGGATATCAGAGATATTTGATTAGGTGGAAAGGTTTGCCAACATTAGAGGATTCTTAGATCACTAGAGATGAGTTGCAGCGACTTAATCCAAACTTGCAAGAGAGGTATAGCAGCGAAGTTGATCCTTACTCGACGGAGTCGAGTTCTTCGCATCCAGGGAGAGTTGGTGGGGACATGATGTCATTAGACCGCCGATTTATTCCAAATAAGGTTCATACTCGGCGCTCGAAATCTCACCACGTGACGTTGATCAGGATGGAAGATTGATATCTGCAGATTTGGCAGCAGGCATGATTGGGGGCTGATCAGAAGATTGGAAATCCCCATGTAAATCAATTTATTGATTTGAACGAGAATATTCCAAATTTTAGGCTGATTTTATTTATTTTCGTCTTTTTTTAAATACTTGTATTTGGCATGATTGCAATCCTTTTACTTTCAGATTTATTTTCGCACTTATTGTAATAGGCCTATATAAAGGCATAGACTGATTTTAGTTGTTCTTAATAAAAAAAAAAATTATTTTGAGTTTAAAATAGTGTGTTACATCCCAGTGAAGAAAAAGGTTGGGACATTGAGTATAAATCCCTAAATACCTTAAAAAAATTTGAGATATTTCCCAACTCTTCTCTCCCTCAGTTCTTAGTTTCAAGCCAATCAAAATCCAGACCAATTTTGTAATTTCCCAGCCACCACTCGCGCTCCGGCCCGCTGCCATCGCACAAGACCTCAGACCTCGGTCACGCTAGTTCGGCCTTCTGTAACATCGTTCACGGCCAGGCACCACTCGCGTCCAACACGCAGCCATCGTCCAAGATGTCGAACCTTGATCCCGCTAGTTCGGCCTTCTACAACATCATTCATGATGTTTAAATAGCCATCTGCAACATCGTTCACAACCAGCCACTGCTCGCATTCCGGCACGCAGCCATTGTCCGACCACGAACTCCACTCCCACAGGTTGGACCTTCTGCAACATCGATCACGAGGCTTAAGCTAACGGCCTTCCCCATAACATCGGATACGATAGTTTTTGGCTCCTACTGTCTGCTATCAGAACCCTCATTGTCAATGACTCTTCTCAGATTTAGATCGCTGGTAGAGGTAACCTCAAGCCTAACATTTAATTTCTGAAATTCCCCAAACTATCGTTGATACTCTGAACCCAGAGATTGCTTGATTCCGCTCACCTGTGTACCCCCGAACATTATTTTGTGAATAAATTGTTGTTGGGAATATTACATGCTGAGAATACCCTTTACTAAATACGCTGGCTCTGATTTGTTGAGATGGAGTAGCCTTAAATCATTTGATAAATTTACTAGATAACATTTGGACTTGATTCTAAATATTTAAAAATGATTTATCCCTTGAATTTATAGTTTCTTAATTGTTACATAATTATCATCAGAAATATTTCTGAATAATTTTATACTCATCTGTTAAATTTATTCGTTAATTTCTAATTAGGATTGTATCTCGCCCATTGTCCCGCATCAACTGGATAACATCCCAATAAATGTTTAGAAGTGCTTAGGAGATGAGTTTCTTGGTTCACTAGATTATTTAATATGATTTTGAAGACTATAAAGATGTCAAATGAATGAAAAAGAATATAATGATAACGATTTATAAGAATAAAAGGCAATATACAGAATTGTGCTAATTATAGAAGAATTAAATTAATGAATAATACTTTAAAACTATGGAAGATGGTGATTGAACATAAATTATGCCAAACAATGGAGAGGTGTATTGCTCTTAGTCCAAAATTGAATAAGAATATCATATATAATATTGAAGAAACTTGATTCTTCATTTCCCTCTTTTCCCTCATACCTGTAAATGATTACTTTTACCTTTTTTCCATCATACTATCCCACATGTCATATATCAAGTGAAAGCATGATTTAGTAGTGTCTGCGACACATGACATTTCATATATAGGCTCAGTGAAGGCAATGATGTAGTCAATTCTATCCCACCACAAATCACTTAGCAACTTTTCTTTAACAAAACAAGCCTTCTCCACATCATCTCGATATATATTCCACTTCTCCCATATAATCATTTTTTGCAAACCAACTCTGATTTGTTGAAATCTTCTTAGCATCACAGTCACAGAAACAAAATGAGTGTCTGTAATAGCTAACATCTTCAATTCCACGTTATCATTAAACATGGAAAGTCGCATCGAATGATTCATAATAAAATTCTTAATAAAATTTGCATCACTCGTTATATCATTCATCCAATGACACTCCTCAAAAGTAGAAGCATTTTTTTCAGTGTTTCCTGGAGAGCAAATGTTCTTTTAACGCCAAATTTAATGAATGAATAACACATGGTGTCTAAAAAATATGTTGAGAATGATCTTCTATTATCGCTCCTGTAGCTTTACAAGCGTATCAGCCCCATATCTGTCCCGTATTGTCCACGTATCGCATATTTTTTTAAATTAAAAAATCTGATACACCACCTAGTATATCGGATACGTATCGGTGGCATATCGGTGCATATTAGTATCCGATACGTATTAAATACGGATACGTTAACCTCCTAAAAGTATTAGTGCTTCATGGGGCTGCAATCTTCCAAATAGGACCACGTTATAACAAATAATCCTCCCTTCTTTCATCTCCAAAGCGCCATTCCCAAATGGGAATTTCTCTAGTCTTGTCAAATGTCTCCTCTGCGGCCTCTTATAAAAGGGCATGGGCTCATCCATCTCATTGCTCCGGCTGAAGTTTGAATTAAATTTTTGGTAGCAAAGTAAGAGATATTTGCAAAGGCTAGTGCTAAAGTTGGTAAAGGTTTTGGAAGGAAGATAGGAGGGCAGCAAAAAGGGGGTGGAGAATCCTGTCACTGAGGTTGGCTCATCTTCATTCTTGTCTCCAAAGATCATTCTTGTTCTTGGGGATATTCAGCATCCCCTCGAGCCGTATTAGGATACCGAAAAGGAAATCGAACGCTTGAAAGTGCCCGAACAAAGAAGCAAACTAGCCACCCGAAAGGTTGGCAGGAGAGCAAGGTCTCGAAGGGTTGATGGTGGGCGATTCAGATGGGCAACCCCAAGTACTATAGGAGATGGGCTACATGGATCAAGAGGGTGAGGCAGTTGTTGCTTCCTGTGGAATGGAAGACCCGAAATACTTCTATAAGGGATTCGGGTTCATGTCTTGAAAGGTGTGATTAGCTGTTATTTTATGCTTGATAAGGAACCTGACAAAGCTGAGAAGCTGATCCAAAGCTTGGAAGAGGATAAGGCTGCTACTGAGAAGGGCCTGGTAGAAATCTCCATGAATTTCAATGCTATGGAGGCTTGCTGCAACAAATTGAGGAAGGAGGTCCAATAAGTCAAAAGATCCAGCAAGTTGGGGAAGAAAACATCTTGCAGATGGAGAATGGGGATCTAAAGGACAAAGTGGAGGGCTTGAAAGCCGAAATCTAGAAGGAAGACTTGTTTGAGGATCTTAGTTGTTTGTTGGCCTCTATAAGGCTGACTTAGGCCAAAGTTTTATTTCCTTTTCTCAAAACATATTTTTGTATATAGTCAGATTTTGGAATGGAATGGATATTTGTGAAATTAAATGCGCCTTGTTAATGCCATTCTCACTCAGTGTCTAAAATGTGTTCATCTCTAACTAAGTGAAATTTTGGTGTGCTAGCTCGGGATCACTGTTTAGGACAAAATAAATAGTTTCCTCTCATCTTCTTATCTTTATTTTTAAATCTACTGAAAAGAAGTTGATTTGATTGTTGGGACGTTGGCTATTGAATGTCTTGATTCTAGCGGGGATCACCTCGTAGGTCAAGCCCATGATGGCTAAGTGTATCCCGAAGTGTCGGGTCGGCAAATGTTGCCACGTATTTAATCAGTTTGCAGTCGCAACGATCGAATCAATGATGGAGCGCCCATGACATGCCATTCAGAGGTATAACAGAGGAGTCATCCAGACTACAATGCTCTTACCTGGATTGATACTTGCCTCTTTGGCTTGCCCCACTCTTGTTTGTTCAGGTTGTGTGGGGGGCTGTTAACGATTCGATATTAAGCCGATCCGACTTTAGCTCAAGATTGAATTTATGAAAATATAGGTAGTTAAATGTAATTATGCCACTTTGTTCAATGACACTATCCTCGTTGGATTGGACCTTAGGCATTCATACATAGTGGGCCTCAATTCATCTAGAATAGAAACAGAGAAACAAAGGGCCTGACCTCACGATTCGGCTAGATAGACGTTATTCATGGCTCTCATTTTTATTATGTTAGGTCCTTTTCTTTGCTTTTTTTATGATCCTTTTCTTCGCTTTTAAGTCCTACTCCAAGACATGCACTTGTATTTAAGCTTTGTAACTCCTTTTAGGGCCCAATTTCATAGTGAATCAATCTTTATACGCATTGTCACGCCCGTGGATATTGGAGCTTTGTTCCGAACCACACAAATCACGGTATACTTTATTTTGCTCCCTATTTTGTAGCTTAACAACATGGCTCCACACGCCTACCATATGACCAAATTTTTACGCAAACATATAGTCAATTTATTATTTGAACTAACATCAAAAAAAAAATATTGAACTAAGTGCATGCACAAAATTATGTGATAAGTAAGCACTTGACCAACATGAGATCAGGTAAGAAATCCAATAAGGACGCAGCGTAACGAAAAAATTCTGATTGCAGTTTCTAGACTCCAGAGAGAGAAAAGGAGATTACCAGTTTTGGCAACAGAACCGGATCCGTTCAACCTCAATCCTTCTCTTCTCCATAAGCTTGAAGCACTCAAACGTCGGATACGCATACGCAAGCATCAACCTGGAAAACCTAAAATCGCAATCAATCGCCATTTTTTCATCTTAAAAAGAAAAAGAAGAACGTAGGGGAAGCGAACGAACACTATAACTCTGGTCACGAGCTCTCTCAACATCTTTAAAATCTCCCAAATCCCCAGATCTGGAGAGGAAATTAAGCAGAGTATATAATCAGAAACCCGATCAGATCCAGCGAGGATGGAGAATCATGGTGAGAAGCAGCCACTGAGAAAGACTTACCTCTAGCTAGGGTTTTGTTACTTAACAAGAAACGACGAAAAAGGAGAATGCCGATCGAAAAACTTGCGATCCAAGGAAGGGTAGTCTCGCGAGTAGTGACCAAGGTTTTCAGTCAACCGGGAACCGGCCCAAGTCCGGTCCGATTCAATATTAAAATTGAAATTAAGAAAAAAATCGGATTGGACCGGTAAAAACTGGTCCAATCGTCAAATCGGACAAATCGGATAAATCGGAATTATTATTTAAGCTTCTTATTTTATTTTTATACATTAATATTTGGACATTAATATTTTAATATTGATGCTATATTTTGAATAATAATAATTTTATGTAATGGATGTTTAGCTAATTTATTATTTTTTTATTATGAATTTATTTCGAATTGTTATAAAAGAGACAAAGTATTTTGAATGACAAACTGACAAGAAAAGTAATTATATTCGTTTTGTTTTGTAATTTTTAATTTTTTATACATTTTTTGTAGTAGTAAATTTTTTAAATTAGTTGTACTATTTTTGTTCAAAATATTTTTTATCATATTTTAAAAATTAATTTCACATTTAGAAAATTTATATTTAATTATAATATAATTATTAAGTCATCCGGTTGAACCACGGTTCAACCGGTTGAACTGATAAAACCATAAACCGGTCGATTGATCGGTTCGATCTTCGGTCCAGTTCTGAAAACCTTGATAGTGACTCGTACGGGAAGACTTCAGTGAAAGAGGATGCGAGTAACTTTGCTTCCCTATAATGCCACGGGGATAATAGAGCTCTCCCGCATCATGCCTTGCTTTTTTAAGGAAAAAAAAAATAAAAATATATATATATATATATATATATATATATATGTAATCTAGTACATTTTTTTTATATTTTTTATCCAAGGTCCAGATAATTTGTTAAAGTACATTTGAGCCCAATAATCATATTGTGAAAAGAGTAACTTCCAAATATATTTCATATATTTTTGTGAAAATTCTTCTAGAAAACAGATATTACCGATCTACATACTAGAGAGGATTATTTCTATGCGTTCTATGTCTTTTGTATTATCAGTAGATCATCCAGTAAAAAATTCTAATAGAAATTTTTCTAAGAGAATTATTACATCATCTTTAACATTTTCTTCTTTTATTTTTTAAAATTGTGAATAATTTTCTAAGAATTTTAAAACCATTGAAGCTAAATCTTCAAATTTGGAAGTTATTAGTTCTAATAATTGTTGTGTAGTCACATAAGCATATATATTTTTTAATTCTCTGACTAGTCATATTTATTGTTTTCTTTCTAGAATTGAATTTTATCAATGATCAATCTTCAGTTAAAATGACTTTTAATGTCATAGATCATTCTCTAAATACTTGTATTACGCATGAATTGAACGTTATTGCAATAAAAAGTTGTGAAGACATTACTATTCAATTCAAATACACTGATATGCTATAAATTAGTCACCAAAAGTGTTAATAACTTAAAATTAATGAATATACCATCAAAAAGATGTGTAATTGCTGGTATTATGTTAAAATTATGTCATATGTCCCTAATAAGTCGCCAAATATCTTCTTTCACCTGAAAAAAATTAATATAATAATTATTAGTTATTTAATCAGAATATTATCTTATAATGCCCTCATATAAACAAAATCAAAGATAAATTGGTTGAATACTATTCAAATTCAATCAAAAGGATAGAATACTCGCATAAGTACTAGTATTCAGTTAAAATAACTTATTATGCAATAAATTATTCTCTAAATGCTGGTATTCTACTTGAATTAGTTGTTAATGCAATTAACAGTTGTAAAAACATCACTATTCAACTTAAATATATTGATATATCAAAAATCTGTCTTTAAAAGTGGCAAATAAGCTATAATAGATTGATATACTATTACAAAGAGGTATAATTGTCATTATATTATTAAAACTCAGTCATATGTCCCTCATAGATCTTCAAATATCTGCTTTTGGCTAAAATAATCGGTATAGTAAATATTAGTTGTTTAACTAGTGTATTATATTAAAATTCTTTAATATAGAGAAGATCAAAGTCAAATTGCTTGTATTCTCTTCAAATATAATAAAAAATAATTGAATACACATATTATTTCTAGCATTCAGTTAAAATGACTTATTATGCAATGAATCGTTCTCTAAATACTTATATTTCGCTTGAATGCAATATTAATGCAATGGATAGTTGTGAAAATATCACTATTCAGTGTAAATATATTGATATATCATAAATCAATCTCAAAAAGTACTTAATAGGTCAAAATATATTGACATACTGTCAAACAAATGTGTAATTATGGGTATTATATTAAAACTCAATTTTAATGCTATTAAAAATGATTGAATACACGTATTATTTCTAACATTCAGTTAAAATGACCTATTATGCAATGAATCATTTTCTAAATGCTTGTATTCCACTTGAATTCAACGTTAATGTAATGAATAGTTGTGAAAACATCACTATTTAGTGCAAATATATTGATTTATTTTTTATTTTATTTTATTTTATTTTTTTAAAGAAGAGAAAAAAATTTCATTCTAACATCCATCTAGCTATGAGTCACAAATTGCTGCATTTATATGAGGTAATTGGCAGCATAGTGAACTACAACATTTACAAATGTAGTATAAAATGAGTTGCACAACCTCTTAAGATATGAAGGGCAATAACACAATTCCTCTTACTCCGATCTATTCATTCATCTTCTTCAGAGTCAACAATTATCTTTAGAGTTCTCCTTGAACCCCCGTTCCTCGGCGCAGACTTAGAAGGACTCGTGTCATCCTCAGAGTCCAGCAAGTCCTCCAAACCACCTTGTTGCAACTGTTCTTCAATATGGTGCTGAATTCCTTGGTTGAGTTCAATTGTTGCAGTTTCATCAACAGCCATATTATCAAACGCAATCTCAATCGATCCTTCAGAGTTTTCATTGAAAGGTTTTCCTTTGTGATCAGCTCCAGCATTTTTGAGTAAGGAGCTGAAACACCACATTATTAGATACATTTTCATGGGGCGGTTCTTTCTGTTGAGATGAAATACTTGTTGTGGTACCATACATTTCTAACTTAGTTCTTTTATTTATTCAACTTTGTGCTCTGGACAAGCGCGAGCTCACTAGCTTATCATCATGAGTACAATGTCCCCATCCTTGTGCCAAGTTTTGGGATTTTCAACTCATCATCTTTTTCTTCTCCTCCAGCGAATCACCGATTCACCTTTTCATTTCACATACTGACGATGAGAATAATTCATGCAAAACCTCATGGAAGACATATATAGAAAAAAATCAACCTCTCTCTAAATATTAGTGAGAATATATTAATATGTCATAAATCATCTCAAAAAGTGCCTAATAGGTCAAAAAAAATTGGCATACTGTCAAACAAATATGTAATTATGGGTATTATAATAAAACTCAATCTTAATGCTGTTAAAAATGATTGAGTACACGTATTATTTCTAGCATTCAGTTAAAATAATTTATTATGTAATTAATTATTCTCTAAATGCTTATATTCAGTTTGAATTTAATGTTAATATAATGAATAGCTGTAAAAACATCACTATTCAGTTAAAATATATTGATGTCATAAATCAGTCTCAAAAAGTGTCTAATAGTTCAAAATAGATTGATATATTGTCAAACAAATGTGTAATTGTGGGTATTATATTAAAACTTAATCTTATGTTCGTAATAGATAGCCAAATGTATCCTTTCGGTTAAAATACATCGATATAATAAATATTAATTATTTTATTAGATTATTATATAAAAATGCCCTAACATGGATAAGATTAATGTTAACTTACAAGTATTCTCTTCAAATACAATAAAAAAAGATTAAATACTCATATAATTATTAGTATTCAGTTAAAATAACTTTTAATGATATGAATCGTTCTCTAAATGCTTGTATTACGCATGAATTGAACGTTATTGCAATGAAAAGTTGTGAGGATATCATTATTCAATTCAAATACACTAATATGTTATAAATTAGTCACCAAAAGTGCTAATAACTTAAAATAGATGAATATTCTATCAAAAAGATGTGTAATTATTGGTATTACATTAAAATTGAGTTATATGTTTCAAATAAGTCGCTAAATATCTGATTTCAGCTGAAATAAATTAATGTAGCAATTATTAGTTATTTAATCAGAATATTATCTTAAAATAATTTAATATAGATAAAATCAAAAATAAATTGGTTGAATTCTCTTCAAATTCAATCAAAAAAGATAGAATACTAGCATAAGTACTAGTATTCATTTAAAATAACTTATTGTGTAATGAATTATTTTCTAAATATTTGAATTCTGCTTGAATTTATTGCTAATGGAACAAACAGTTATAAAAACGTCACTATTTAAATCAAATATATTGATATATCATAAATCTGTCTTTAAAAGTGGCAAATAAATTATCAGTATTATGTTAAAATTCAGTCATATGTCCCTCATAGATCGCCAAATATCTGCTTTTAGCTAAAATACATAGATATAACAAATATTAGTTATTTAACCAGAGTATTATATTAAAATGCCTTGATATAGATAAGATCAAAGACAAATTGCTTGTATTCTCTTCAAATGCTATACAAAATGATTGAATACACGTATTATTTCTAGCATTCAGTTAAAATGACCTATTATGCAATGAATCGTTCTCTAAATGCTTGTATTCAACTTGAATTCAACGTTAATGTAATAAATAATTGTAGAAACATTACTATTCAATTCAAATATATTAATATGTCATAAATCAGTCTCAAAAAATTCTTGATAGGTCAAAGTAGATTGATATATTGTCAAAAAAAATGTAATTACGGGTATTGTATTAAAACTTAATCTTATGTCCCTAATAGATCGCCAAATGTATTATTTCGACTAAAATACTTCGATATAATAAATATTAATTATTTTATCAGATTATTATAATAAAATGCCCTGATATGGATAAGATCAAAGTTAAATTACAAATACACTCTTCATATATAATAAACGAAAATTTAATACTCATATAATTGTTAGTATTCAGTCAAAATGACTTTTAATGCCATAGATCGTTCTCTAAATACTTGTATTACGCATGAATTGAATGTTATTGTAATAAAAAGTTGTGACGACATCACTATTCAATTCAAATACACTGATATATCATAAATCAGTCACCAAAAGTGCTAATAATTTAAAATAGATGAATATACTGTCAAAAAGATGTGTAATTACTGTTATTATGTTAAAAACAGAGTCATATGTCCCTAATAATATCTGCTTTCAGCTGAAATAAATTAATATAGCAATTATTAGTAATTTAAACAGAATATTATCTTAAAATGACTTCATATAGAAAAAATCAAAGATAAATTGGCTTAATTCTCTTCAAATTCAATCAAAAAGGATAGAATACTCACATAAGTACTAGTATTCAATTAAAATAAGTTATTATGCAATGAATTAAACTTTGAATGCTTGTATTCTACTTGAATTCATTGTTAATGAAATGAATAGTTGTAAAAACGCAACTATTCAAGGAATAGCTGTAAAAATGTTACTATTAAATTCAAATACAATGACATGTCATAAATTAGTCTCTAAAACTGACTATTTGCTTAAAATAGATCGATGTACAGTTAGAAATATGTGTAATTACCGGTATTATATTAAAACTCAATCAGATGTTCATAATAAATCGCCAAATGCTTGTTTTTGGCTAAAATATATCGATATAATAAATATTAGTTGCTTAAATAGAGTATTGTTTTAAATAACCATGATATAGATAAGATCAAAGTCAAATTACTTATATTCTCTTCAAATACAGCAAAAACTAAATGAATACTCGCATAATTGCCCGTATTCAGTTAAAATAACTTATTATGTAATGAATCGTACTGTGAATGCTTTTATTCCGCTTGAATTTTACATTATTGCAATAAATAAATGTAAAAATATCACTATTCAATTCAAATATATTAATATGTCATAAATCAGTCTCTAAAAGTGTCTATTAATTTAAACTTGGTTAATATACTGTCAAAAAGATGTATAATTACCGATATTATATTAAAACTCAATCAGATGTCCCAAATAGATCTCCAAATATCAGTTTTCAGCTGAAATACATCGACATAGCAAGCATTAGTTATTTTATCAATGTATTATATTAAAATGCCTTCATATATACAAGATCAAAGTCAAATTATTTGTAATCTCTTCACATATAAAAAATAATGAGTGAATACTTATATAATTGCTAGTATTCAGTTAAAATAAATTATTATCTAATGAATCGTACTCTAAATACTTGTATTCCGTTTGAATTCAACGTTAATCCAATGAATAGCTGTAAAAATATCACTATTTAATTCAAATACATTGATATATCATAAATTAGTCTCTGAAAGTGTCTATTAGCGTAAAATAGTTCAATATACTATCACCAAATATGTAATTGCTGGTATTAACTTAAAACTCAATCAAATATCCCTAATAGATCACCAAATAAATGTTTTCAGCTAAAATATATTGATATAGCAAATATTAGTTGCTTAATGAGAGTATTGTGTTAAAATATCTTGATATAGACAAGATCAAAGTCAAATTACTTGTATTCTCTTCAAATACCTTAAAAACTAATTGAATACACGCATAATTGCTATTATTTAGTTTAACTAACTTATTATGCAACAAATCATACTCTAAATGCTTGTATTCTACTTGAATTCAACATTAATACAATAAATATCTGTAAAAATATTACTATTCAATTTAAATATATTGATACATTGTAAACCAGTCTCTAAAAGTGTATATTTATTTAAAATAGATCGATAAACTATAAAAATGATATGTAATTGCTTGTATTACATTAAAACACAAGCAGATGTCCCTAGCAGATCGTCAAATATCTGTTTTCGACTTAAATACATCGATATAGCAAATATTAGTCATGTAATCAGAGTATTTTTTTAAAATGCCTTCATATACATAAGATCAAAGTCAAATTTTCTTTATTGTATTCAAATATAACAAAAAGTGATTAAATACTCATATAATTACTAGTATTCAGTTAAAATAACTTATTATATAGTGAATCGTATTCCAAATGCTTGTATTCTGCTTGAATTCAACGTAATGCAAGGAATAGCTGTAAAAACATTACTATTAAATTCAAATATATTGACATGTCATAAATTAGTCTCTAAAACTGACTATTCGCTTAAAATAGATTGATGTACTGTTAGAAAAATGTGGAATCACTTGTATTATATTAAAACTCAATCAGATGTCCGTAATAGTTTGCCAAATGCTTATTTTTGACTAAAATACAATGATATAATAAATATTAGTTGCTTAAACAGAGTATTATTTTAAATTACCTTGATATAGAAAGGATCAAAGTCAAATTGCTTGCATTCTTTTCAAATACAGCAAAAACTAAATGAATACTGGCATAATTGCCCGTATTCAGTAAAAATAACTTATTTTGTATTGCATCATACTCTGAACGCTTTTATTCCTCTTGAATTTGACATTATTGCAATGAATAGATATAAAAAAATCACTATTTAATTCAAATATATTAATATGTTATAAATCAGTCTCTAAAAGTGTCTATTCATTTAAACTAGGTCGATATACTATCAAAAAGATGTGTAATTGCCAGTATTACATTAAAACTCAATCAGATGTCCAAATAGATCACCAAATATCAGTTTTCAGCTTAAATACATCGACATAGCAAGCATTAGTTATTTTATCAAAGTATTATGTTAAATGCCATCATATAGATAAGATCAAAGTCAAATTGCTTCTATTCTCTTCAAATATAATAAATAATGAGTGAATAATTATATATTTACAAGTATTCAATGAAAATAACCTATTATGCAATTAATTGTACTCTGAACAATTGTATTCTGTTTGAATTTAACGTGAATCCAATGAATAGGTGTAAAAATATCACTATTCAATTCAAATATATTGATTTATCATAAATTAGTCTCTAAAAGTGCCTATTAGCGTAAAATAGTTCGATATACTGTTACCAAATGTGTAATTACTGGTATTAACTTAAACCTCAATCAGATATCCCTAATAGATCAACAAATATCTGTTTTCAGCTAAAATATATCGATATGGTAAATATTAGTTTTTTAATCAGAGTATTGTGTTAAAAAGCCTAGATATAGATAATATCAAAGTCAAATTGCTTGTATTCTCTTCAAATACAATAAAAACTAATTGAATACACGAATAATTGCTAGTATTAAGTTAAACTAGCTTATTATGCAATGAATCAAACTCTAAATGCTTGTATTCCACTTGAATTCAATGTTAATACAATGAATATCAGTAAAAATATCATTATTCAATTCAAATATATTGATACATCATAAATCATTCTCTAAAAATGCATATTCGTTTAAAATAGATAGATAAACTGTTAAAATGATATATAATCAGAGTGTTATTTTAAAATACCTTCATAAACATAAGATCAAACTCAAATTGCTTTTATTGTCTTCAAATACTATAATTGTGATTGAATACTCATATAATTACTAGTATTCTATTAAAATAACTTATTATATAGTAAATCGTATTCTAAGTACTTGTATTCCACTTGAATTCAACGTAATGTAAGGATTAACTGTAAAAATATTACTATAGAATTTACATTCATTGACAAGTCATAAATTAGTCTCTAAAACTGACTATTCGATTAAAATATATCGATGTACTGATAGAAAGATGTGTAATTACCGGTATTGTATTAAAACTCAATCAGATGTCCCAAATATATCACCAAATATCAATTTTCAGCTGAAATACGACGACATAGCAA
>JAEMOT010003053.1:333155-344420 GCA_019297695.1 Apostasia ramifera | reverse complement strand
TGAACTTACAGGAGATATTTGACACTCTTTAGAAGTACCAAATGAAGCTAAACCCCTCCAATTTCACCTTTGGGGCATCCTCCAGTAAGTTCCTAGGCTACTTGGTCTTCGCCTGGGGTATCGTGGCCAACTTGGATAAAAAAATAGCCATCCTAGACACGCCTTGCCTAATTCACACGGAGGTCTAGTATCTCACCGGGAGAGCAGCCGACTTCAACCATTTCATCTCCAAGTCAAGAGAATGATTTTTGCTCTTCTTCAAGGCGCTAAGGGCAATAATCTGACTAAATGGACTGTGGAGTGTAAGGAAGCTTTTCTCTCTTAAGAAGTACATGGCATCTCGTCTTGTCCTAAGCTCTCCTTAAGAGGGCAAGGTTCTACAGATGTACCTAGGCGCATTGACATTATCGTCTCCATTGTATTGATACAGGAAGTCACAAGGGTGCAACATCCTATTTATTACGTCAATCATGTTCTTGCCGAGGCCGAAACTAGATATCTTATTCTGGATAAACTTGTTTGTCCCTCATCACACCTGTGTAGAAGCTAAAGACCGTACTTCCAATGCCATGGAAGTAGTCATGGACCAACCACTCCACTAGGTCCTCCACAACCGCAAAACCACCGGATAGTTCCTGTAGTGGTCCATCTAACTAGGAGAGTTTGACATCCATTTCTCCTTGTGAATGACCATCAAGGTCTAGGCCTTGGCGGATTCATTGCCGAACTCTCTACTTCGGAGCCAGCCCCGGAAGAATGGAAGCACTCCCTATGGACTCCTCACGTTGATGGCATCTCCGGAGCCACCACACAGGGTGCGAGAATCCACCTACCTAGCCCGACTTGGGTAAAATTCTACCGCTTCATTTTATTCGGCTTTGCGGTTACTAACAACTAAGTCGAATACAAGGCGCTATTCGCTAGAAGCGTCGGCGTGAAGTACCTTCTTGTCTACAATGACTCCCTCATCGTCAACCAAATTAGGGGAACATTCCAAGCAAGGGAAAGCACACTAAAATAGTTTCTTCGTATAGTGAAGTGGACTATGACCCAATTCAAGAAGTTTTGCATCACTCACATCTCCAGTGGGGAAAATAGGACAACAGACTTTCTTGCCAAATGTGGAAGTCCAAACTTTCGCCAACACTCTGTTCTTAATCAACCTAGCTATGACGTAAAGGAGGTTGCCAACATGGAGGCCGCATCATGCTGGATCAACGAAATCATCGCCTACTTGATAGACAATGTACAGCTGGCAGATAGAAAGCAAAGGACCTCAAATTTTGGTGTGCTAAATACCTCCTAATTAATGAGGTGTTGTATAGGCAGTCCTACTTTAAGCCCTATACCAAATGCCTCTGAAATGATAAAGGAGATACACTCCGGAGAATGCGGCTGCAGTTTGGTCACTCGCATTTTTCGACAAACTTCTGGCTAGACATCCACTGTGACACTAAGGATTTTGTCCAAAATTGCCTCCAGGGTAACACTATGCTGACCTGTTCAACCAACTGGTTGGCTTCCTTCATCCTATCAACTCCTCCTGGTCATTTGTAGTATGGGGGCTGGATTTCAATAGTCCCATACCGCAAGCCGTCAAGAACTACCGGTGGATCTTGCTCGTTGTAGATTACTTCACCAAGAAGTAGAAGTTGCCCCATTGAACCAGGCGACCTTCCAACAAGTGGAGTGATTCCTCTGGGCTAACATTGTTTGCTGCTATGGAGTCCTCATAACAATCATTACGAACACCCTTTGTTGCTGCCCATATTAAGGAATTTTGTGACAAATACGACAGAGATTCGCTTCGCTTCTGTACGGACCAACAAACTAGCTGACGCAGCCAACAAGAACATTATGAACATCCTTAAGAATTGGTTGGACGGGGCCAAGAAGCACTGTGTAGAGGTGCTCCTAGAAGCAATCTGGGCCTGTAACATGGCGCCTTTGGAGGTTACCCAGGAGCCTTCGTTTTGCTGGCATTTGGCATGGACGCTGTTATTCTAGTGGAACTGGATTAACTCCTCCTCGGGTAGAAGTCGCAAACACATATGGCTCCCGCAACATCGAGGAATGGACCAAGGATAACAGTGAGTCATAATGCCTTGACTTGGACCTCCTAGAAGACCATCGACAGCGGGCGACCGTCAAGAAATTGGAGCACAAATGTCACGTAGAGCGTTGCTATAATAAAAGGGTCAACCCACTGGATCTCCTCTTGGGGGATCTCGTCCTCAAAAGGCATGCAATGATTGAAACAGGCCTCGATGTCCCCAAATTAAAGCTCAATTGGGAAGGATCATTACTAGTGTGTGAAGTCGCTAGCCCCAATGCCTTTCACCTAATGCAAGAGGACGGGACAATCATTCCATGCACTTGTAGTGAGATGTCCTTCAAAGATTCTATTTTTAGAACTCAGCTTATGTTACCTTGTAGCACTTCCACTTCTCATTTCATATGGCATGCAAGCATAGGGTAACTGAAGAACAAATCACTAACCTATGCCCTTTATGTGATAAATCAAGCTCAAAATGGTCCACAATACAAAGCTGTGCTGCGGCCACATCGTCGCGCCCCGAACCTTACTACATTGAGCAAATACCACACTTGGCTGGTAACACCAAGCTATTGGACTTGGCCCAAATACTCGATTGGGGCAACCTTCTCGAGGCTTTCCTCCATGGAAAGCTCTTGGTCTAGGAGGCTCGTGGCGAGGGACTCCCATCCTAACTTAATGTCTACTACCCTTTGCTTCAAGTATGGTAGATTGCGTGTAGTTCGCAATGCCTTCTCCTCCAGGGCTTTATTATCTCCAGAAAGAACTCTGGACTGAAGACCTGTTGCTTCAAGTTGGTGACCTCCGTCTTCAGCGTCATTGCTTCCTCCTTGGCGACTCGGGCCTGTCCTTCGCTGCTGCCAACTCTGCACTTAGAGTGTCCAGTTTCGCCGAATTGGTGGTCGAGAGCTTCTCCACCTTGTTGGCTGAACCGAAGGCGGCAACTAACCTCTTCGGAGAAGGAAAGACATGGCCCGAAGCGTTGCCAGATCAACCTTAAGCTTGCGGTGCTTCTAGCCCATGCTTCGGACATTCCCTTCCATGTCTGGCTTGTTTGCCCGCAGTTTCTACATTTGCTGTGTAAGGTGGATGCTCTCCTGGTCTTGGCGGACTAGGTTGGTCCCATCTCCTCCACGCGATCGACGTAATGGGAGAACTAACCTATGGCCTGCACATGGGGAAGAATTAGTCGGGCAATCTCAGAGGAAGTTCGCATGCAAAGCGAGGAGTCCAAGCTTACCAGGAGGAGGTTGTTGGTGATATTTCTGGCCAGGTCCACCCCGGACCTCCATGGATAGCGTATCCCATCACTTCACGCAGATACTTTGTCCCATCGCCAACTCGGTGTCTTCGAGATACTTTGTTCCATTCGTACTATGAAACGTATCCCTTCGGTATTCGATCATTTTAAAAAGTCTATGGTGTAGAACCCATTATATGATTCAATTGGGACTGCGAAGTCTTAAGTGTAGTTGGTTGACAGGTGTTCGCGTTAAATTTGTGAAAACAAACTAAATATTTTTTGAATGTATTTGCTCTGCCACCTGTTTTTCCAAGTTTGTGTTTACATTGCTTCTTACATAATTTGCATGTTGCAATGTATTCAACTCTACCATCATTACTACTGAGTTAAGTATGACATCAAAATATTCTCATACATTGTTGCGTTTCGATTGTACCTGGGACGTGCCAGAAGATTGGGTAGAAGTGCCAGTAGTACCTTATTGTTACTCCCATACAACCTCTTGTGCTGGATGATATTTCGGATCGTATTAGTCTTGTTTGGACAGGTCATGAGCTTCAACTTTAAAATTGGTACTGCGAGACGCAATTTCTTCTATGAATTGTCGATGACTTGCCATTACGAAGTTCAGAGATTTGAAAGAGAAGTATTAAGAAGAGAAATTTTGTGTGTTTTTAGTAGGGGCAAGAACTCAGGCCTTTATAAATTTTTTTTTTGTATGTTCAAAGCAGCCAATGGGCCTTTGTCCATTGGCTGTGCATCCCAGGCAAAGGGCAATTGGATGGGGCCTGTTCACACGTCGCAGTGCAGTGCGCAGGTCCCATCATAAGAATATATATATATATACACACAAGAGAATTAGTTCTGGTTCCATGTAATGGAACTGGTCCGGTCCATTACATGGGACTAGTAACGAATTGGATTGGTTCAGGCCAACTAGTTCCGGTCCGGTCCTTAATGGGCTGATTCTGGACCACTTCTGGGCCGGACCAACCCAATAAGTAGCCTGACTTATCGTAGAAGTCTAGCCTTGACCACTTCTTGTAGATCTCCAGATCTTTCTTGATGGACTGCTATGTTGGAGAGGATCCAACCCTGGCTCCACTGCATCCATTGCTGGAGAGGACCTTCAGCCAATACCTTGATGAATGAAGGCAGCGAGACAGATCTTGCTTACTATCCCTTGACGCTTGGAATACTGACATGTTATTGTTCTTTGGGCTGAAGCTTTGTTCTTTAATGACTTATAGGGCTTCGGGAAGGTGCCCAGGGGATTGATGGATTCAATGAAGCGATGAGGGAGCTGTTGAGGGCGTTAAAATCACGTCCCAAGTAGAGAAAAATCCATTGGAGGTGTTTGGTTTAATGTTATTATGATGATATTTAGAGAATTGAGTTATTTTATTTGATGTTATGCTTTACATAATATTGTAAATTTCCCTAAATTTATTCAGTGCTTGAAATGAACTATTTATGACAGCTCTACATCACACTACATGGTACAGTAAATTTTCTTCTTCTTGTTGTTTCAGTCTGTCAATCATCCGTAGATAATTCTATCCCAAGTATTTAAAGGAGTGTTTGGTTTAATGCTAATGTGATCTTATATCATGTTATACGATAAAATGATTATTTGGTTTGATGATATGTTTATAAATTATTATAAAAGATTGTAATATTACTCTCTAAAGTGATATCTAAATGTTTCTCGAAGTCATCGTAAGAATATGAGATTTGATTAATTTTTTAATGTCATTTTTTAGGGTACTAACATTAAACTAAACAAAAATTAATTCAGGGAGCGTTTGATTCATTGTTATTTTAATTTTATGTTATGTAATTTAGATATCATAAAATTTAAATATTATTTTGTAAGTGATAATTTCATAATTTTTTAGAAAGTTATTTATACATGTTATTAAATTAAATAATTTTTTTTTGATATAATACTAAGATAATATTGAACTAAATGTTCTATTAGAGATAATATGAATATTTAAATAATATTAATATTTAGATAACGTGAATATTTGGATAGAGTAGTGTTTCTCTAATCTAGTGGGGAAGGTGTTTACCTTTTAAGTTTAAATTATACTACTATAATTTTTAAGTGGGTAAGAGAAATTATGTTGTTCAAGAGTAAATAAAAAAAAAATTAATTGCATCGAATTAAATGCTTCCTAAATCAATCTTTTGATTATTTTTTTTCCTTCTCTTTGATTTTATGTTTGATGTTAACGTCCAATTATCTAATTATTTTACCATTTTTAATTTTTTGAGGAAATTGTAGTTGAATTCCTAGGATTTGCATCTCATTCTAGATAGATCTCATCTAAATTGTCGTTAAAGTCTAATAGGTTGAACAAGATTACTTGCAGGTCCTGTTAACAGTTTCATAATAAGATGTCCCTGAAGATGGTCCCCATTGCAAATCGGCTTCAAAGGTTTGATCTTCTTGGCCAGGTTTGAGTTGATTTTTGGTTGTTGGTTTTAATGTCTTTGATACAAAGAAATTTTGTATCTGTTCATGTTATATTCACGTAGAATTAATGTTGCATCTGGATCCACGCTCTATCATCTGGACTGCACACGTGAAAACTTACGTGGCCTCAACGGCACGAGTGCTCGACGTCGAACATAAGAAAGTATCACTCCGAACAACAGACGCCGAAGAGACCGAGACGAACAAGAAGGACCAGAGTTGACCGGCGCTTGGCGAGGCATTGGTGACCATAGTGCTTTCAAGAGGAATGGACTCTCCCGCAGTCAGATCGTACCATCCGTACATCGTACAGCAAAGGCCAGGGAGTGGCCCCCTCTGCGGACATTGATGGACCGTCACTAAAGCTGAAGTCCATTCTGCTGAAATGACTCTACGGAGTAGACTAGGATATAAATACCTCACTGTAAAGGGAAAAGCCAGGGAGGTTGGACCCAAGAAAATACTTCTACCCCAAAATCCACTAAGCTTCCTTACTGTAACCCCAAAAAAGAGTGATTCTAGTGTTTTTAAAAGCCTCCCCGAAAGAAGCCGTGGTTTTTCCGCTCAGTCGATTTTCCACGTAAAAAATCTGACTGTTTTTCGTCTTAACAATTTGGTGCCCTCATGCAGGATCAGACCCGATCCCTTCAAACGCCCATGGAAGACCCTCATGGTGAAAACACTCTGCCACCAGGCGGACAGCAGGCAGCGCGCCTGCCCCAGGACAATCCCACCGCAGACGACCGGCAGCTTCAAACACTTACGAACACGGTTGCTACGCTTACCCAAACAATGAACACCTTCCTCACCAACCTACCGGCCCTCCTCCAACAGCAGCGACCCCTTCCTCTAGCTCTACCCCTCGAAGGCCTGCCTCCACAACCGAGCGTGGAGCGCATCGAACTACCCACTGAGGAGGCCAGCACGTATGCCGCCGTCGAAAGTCGGCCGGAGGTGTACCCTCCGGCTCCCCCGGTCGATACAATATTCTCGCCCGCCATAATGGCGGCGCCAGCACCACGCGCCTACAAGGCTCCCCGGGTCGGCGACTACGACGGCCTCACCGACCTGGCCCAGCACCAGCACGTGAAGCGCGTCGAAAACGCCTTGGCGACGAGTGACCCTGTCTCAGACGCATACAAGTGCCGTCTATTCAGGAATACTCTGACGGACCTGGTGTTGGATTGGCTCGACGAAATCCCCCAGGGCTCCATCCAAAGCTTCCTGTAGTTCTCCGAGCAAGTCCGCACCAGATTCGGAACCTCAAGGACTACCTCCCGAACAATCCATGAGCTCTCGCAGATAAGGCAGGCCCCCGATGAATCGTTGCGCAACTACGTGAACCTGTTCTCGAAGATGAACGCAGAGACAAAAGACACTACCGACAACAGATCGACTATGATCTTCGTCCACAGCATTCTGCCCGGGGAGTTATACGACTCTTTTGTCGACGACATGCCAAAGACACTGATGGAGGCAAGGGCCCGCGCCAAAAAATGGATACATCTCGAGGACTCCAAAGCCCTCAAGGTGAAGACCAAGCAGGAGGTCGCTTCGCCCCAGGACAAGAAGCCCGAGACCCCAAAGACGGACTCCAACACTCCCAGGAGAAGCTTTCGAGACCGGAATTTCTCCCCCTCCCTTGGGAAGCGCAAGTTCGAAGGTGATTCCCCGCGTCCTACAACGCCGATCTACATCATTGAGGAAATATTTTCGATCCTCAGCGACAAGGGCTTCATCAAGAGCCGTGGTGAGCGCCAGCCACTTCAACCTAGCGAGGACCCCACGAAGTTTTGTAAGTTCCACCAGCGTTACGGTCATCTTCTCTTCGAGTGCCGCTTTTTTCGGGCACTCGTCAATGAGTATATAGAGAATGGCTACCTCACCGGCTACAGGAAGATCGAGGGGCCCCTGCCGAAAGCAGCACGGCCGCTTTTCCCACGCGATGAGCCCCTGCCAATTACCTCTTCAACGCCAGCAACGTCGAAAGCCGACGGCAAGAAGGCCGTCCTGACAATCTTCGGCTACGGTCTTCAAAGATACCGAGAGGTATGCACAGTCAAACTCCCCCCTCATTTGCCTGACATTGTCTTCACCGCAGCGGACCTTCCCAGGGAGGGGGTCAACCGTGACGACCCCATAGTCATCATTGCTGAGATGGGAGCTTGTGACGTCCACCGGACCTTAGTCGACACCGGCAGTTCGGTCGACATACTATATCAACGAGATGGGCATTGGTCAGTGCAAACCTCTTCCCCCATCCATGACAATCTCGAGCTTTTCCGGCGACGTCTACCGACCCGCAAGCTACACCACCCTGCATGTCGCTCTCGAAGAAGGACCCAGAAGACTAGTCAAGGAGATCGACTTCATCATCATGGATGCCACCTCCGGCTACAATGCTATCTTGGGGCGGCCTGCAATGGCAGCATTCCAGATGGTCGCGTCCACCTACCACCTATGCGTGAAGTTCCCCACACCATTCGGCATCGCCACCATCAGGGGGGACAAGGCCAACGCCAGGAAGAGTTTTGAAATAAATGCACGCCTCCACACAAACCACTTGGATCCTAGAGATCATGCCTTACCGCCGCTCGAACAAAACGATCATGCAACGGTCGCCGACCGAAAAACTGTATTAATCTCCAAAGATTTTCCTGATAATGAAAAACCCGCTCTGGCGGCCCTGCTTTTCGAGTATTTCGATGTGTTTGCCTGGGAACCTAGCGACATGCCAGGAATAGATATGACAGTAGCTGAACATCGGCTAAGCCTCAAACCGGGAGTAACTCCCGTCAGACAGAAGAAGAGAAGCTTCGGTGGCGAAAAACAACGAAAAGCTCCTGGCCACCGGATTCATCAAGGAAATCACCTACCCGTCATGGCACGCAAATGTGGTGGTGGTGAAAAAGAATTCCGGGAAATGACGGATGTGTGTAGACTTTACGGACCTAAATAAAGCCTATTCGAAGGATTTCTACCCCTTGTCGAAAATAGACAGGCTCGTCGATTCTTCGGCAGGCTACTCAATGATGAGTTTCGTCGATGCCTTCTCTGGCTACCATAAGATCCGAATGATCGAAGACGACGAAAAGCACACCTCATTCATTACCGACCAAGAAACTTTCTGTTGAACTCTTATCGATTTTTATGAAAACAAACACGTTAATAATATACTCGATTAATTATTTTTTAAATATTAGTATATATTGTACTTAAGCTTTGCAGGATCAAGAAGGATGATCGTCGAGATGATTTTGACTCAAGATTGATGAAATCAAGCCAAGAATAAAAAGAAATGAAGTTGATCAAGATCGCTGAGAAAAGAAACATCAAGTCAAAAAGTCAACTTCAAAGATGCATTTGCTATAAAATTTTAGACCATCATGTAAGTGCAAGAAATTTATTACTCATTTATTTGAAGAAAATTAAAAAAAATATAATTAAATTTATTTGCAATTTTTGTTTAAATTTTTATATGATTTTTATTTTTTTATTTATTTTTCGGATGAATTGAGATTTTCTAAAAATTTTAAATTATACGAGTAAATTTTTTTTAATGACTTTTTTTTTTCGATCTTCAATATTTGAAATTTTTGATTTTTAATCAATAATTTTACTATTTAACTTGTCGCTTCGATTTGATTCGATGAAATCTATTTTCAAAAATATATATATACATATATACTACTTATAATAAATGAATAAAAAAAATCATAAATAAAATTAAATAATTACTGAAAAAATATATTAATTGAATTACATGAAATACTTTTGTGATCGATTTTGGATGCTTTTAACTCGTACAAAACTCGATATTTTGAATTCCACTAACATTTTTTAATTCCCACTTTCTTCTTTTACTCCTTAAAATCAGCCATAAAATATGCTAAGTGGCTGGTTTTGTCCCCAATTAATTTATGAAAAGTTGTAATACTCAAATTACCAATTTACCCCTCATTTCATCTATAAATAAGGGGGATTTTGAGTTAATACCTCTCTTTGGCTAACTCAATCTCCAAGCTCTCTAATTCTTAAGCTGAAAAAATTTTCTCCTCAAGCTCAAAGTTTTTGTTCACAACGTGGGGAGTCGATTCTAGGAGTTCTTGGATCATCGGAGATGTTTTTAATCGGGTATTTTCTATTTTCTCTCCGAATCGATTTTTCTAAAAGATTCACGAATGTTTGTACTACTGATTTGAGCTCCAAATAACTTAAAATTTTTACTACATCTTTCTGGGAGCTATTATTTTATCTAAAAATTTTCTTGGAATTTTTTGGTGAACAAATTTTTCTCTGGAAATTTATATTTGTGTCTCGGTTTTTTAATTGTTATAAATCGTACAAAATTCAAATAATTTTGAAATTTTTATAGTAGACTTCTTAGGTAATACTGCATCTACAGAAAAAGTTTTAGATGCTTTTGCTAAGTATTATTTTCTAGAAAATTATTTGAATTTTCTGTTTACTCGATTTTATATCGTATTGAAATATTTCATCGAGTTTGATTTCTCTTTCTCTTCTCTTTATATTTCACAGAACATTGAGAAAGATAATACTAAAATTTTCTCCAGAAAGTTGAGTTGGCTTCTTTGCATATAGAGCTCTCATTAAATTTTAAATTGAGTTAATTTATCTCTTGTACGACCCATAAGGATCATCGTCTCTTATTCTCGTTTTTGGTTTTGAGTCTCCCTGCGCGGAGAGAGGTTTTTCTTACTTGTCCCCAAGTAAAAGGAGAGGTGAGGTTGTTCCTTTCCCTCGGTAAAAAAGGTCTAGAGATTGGTTTGTGTCTTTGGACCGAAAAGGCATAGGTTTCCTCCTTGTATTAGGGCTTGAGCTTGGCCATAACAAGCTTGGGATAGTGGAACCCCGAAGGAGGAATAAAGGGGAGTGGACTAGGCAAGAAAATAGCCGAACCACTATACATCTTGTGTCTTCTTTCACTTTTATTTTTTTTTATATCATTTAGAGACTGGTGTACTTGATAGTTTTTTTTTTCAAAACCTCAAAGTAAAATTTCAGTGATCAGATTTTGGACATAATAAATTGAGTTAATTCAAAATATTTAATAATTTAAATTGTCCAAATTCTGTGAGATAACTAAAATTGGTAGGTAGGTTAATTAAAGTTTGGGCCTACTCACCCTCAAATTTAATTAACATAACAAAGGATCCAAATAACTTAATTATAGCAGTGGAACGGAATCGGGTTAGTACATTAGGTAAATTTAATTTACCTAACAGAAAACGCCCGATGATCAGAAATACTTTGATTTGTCTATCCCACTATAATTAAGTTAGTTAATCACCAAATTTATATTCTGCAATTTTACTTACTGTATCTAACATTTACTTTATTGTACTACTAACATTTATTTTTCTGTACCACTAACATTTACTTACTGTAATGCTAACATTTACTTTCTGCATTTTTTTTTCTAACATTTACTTACTGTATTTTTTTTTTTCTTTTTGCACGCTA